>OY987281.1:5986403-6586403 GCA_963920785.1 Sphagnum contortum
TTACAGAGAGCTCCAGAGTTTGGTTCACCTTCCATCTCATCAGCTGCCTGGAGCTGAAAACAAAAGCTACAAGGCTCATCAGGGATTTTCACTAAGTCACGGCCAGAGAAATGGCTTGCATGGCACCAAGTTTGCAGGGAAGGTTTGTTTGTTGCACAAAACGCAAACACACACACGTAGTACACAGCAGGGGCGTCCAACTGCAGATCCAAGCTTCAAGCTCTTTCTAGAGCTTGAGGTAAATGAATCCTATAGCTGCAGAAGAAGTCTGGAACTGGAGCATGCACCTTCCGGACCAAGCTGCAACATGGGTTCTTCCTTAAAGGTCTAGACCTTCTTGGTACTGTTGCAGCTATTGCAGGTGCTGAGCACTTGATCTCCAGGAGCCTCCCTCTTCAAGTTCTGCTCACAAGTGTTGTGTACACCCAAGTTTGTTGCAGCAGCTACTGCAGATGCACCTTAGATCAGCTGGCCAAAATGCAAGCTTGCTAGATTGCTGCTGCTGTTGCTAATGTCATTCTGACGAGGAAGCATCATGGGCTTGTCATTCCCTGAAACGTACGTGTCTAGCGAAAGGGGTCCCCTGATCAGAGCTCTGTTGTCTTCTTCAGAGGTCCACCAAGCTCCTTTTGTACAGCATCGCCTTGTACAAGCTGCTTGGCAACACTCTGATCATCATCATCATCATCATCCCTCATAAGATGGTGCTCTTGCTGAAGATGATCAGGCATCTCAGACTGCAACTCCTCTAAAGTCTGCTCATGATCGGCAGGTTTGCTGGCCGGATTTCTAGGACCTGCAATCTGAGCGCCTGCAGCAGCAGCAGCAGCAGGGCTATAAAGAGTGTCCAATTGCTGAAAATAGGGACATGTTTTGGAGTTCTCAGCTCGTTTCTTGTTGCTCTCTTTCGCTTTCCTGTAGTACTTGTTCACATTCTCCCACTTCTCCTTGCATCTCTTGGGGTTGCGAGTGTACCCCATGGATGCCATCGCCGTGCTAATCTCTTCCCAAAGTGGCCCCTTGGGACCTGTTTCCTGGAACCTGGACTCCATCTCCATTCTCAGACGGATCAAGGCATGAACTTCCGGTGTCGGCCATCTTTTGCTGCTGCTGTTGCTGCTGTGTGGATCAAACGGACTCGACCCATGATGCAGAACTTTCTCGCCTTCCTCTTGGAGAAGAAGCTCCTGCTGGTGGTGGTTGCGGTTCTGATTGCGAGCTGGTTGGGTAGTGGCAGTGGCGTGGAGAGAAGAAGATGGTCTTGGTGGTGATGGTGGTGGTGGTAGTTGCAATGTTTCGCCCGTCAGTTTCTGTAGAACAGCGACCAATGCTGCGTCTCGAGAGAGTGCAAGAGTGTGTTCTTGGGTGCGGAGTTCATGTTCACGGTTCAAGCGCTCCATCTCTTGTGTCTTCCAAGCTTCTTCTCGTGCAATCCTTTCCTGCTCTCGCTTTTCCATGGATTCCAGAAACTTCCGCTGCATGCTTTCTTGCTGATCCATCAACTTATTCACCAACGACTCCAAGAACATCACCTTCTTGGAGCTGCTGCCGCTGTTGGTGGTTGTTCGAGCTGCTGCAGGAATCCCAGTCTCCGACTCTTTGCGCTTTCTTTTCTGGCTACTAGTGTTGTTGTTGTTGCCGTGTTCGTCCAAATCTGGTTCCGGTTGTTCCTCCTGATCATTCTCTTCGGAAGAACCTTCTGAAACTGCTGCAAAACCCGAACCGCCTGCGTTCTCTGCAGCTGCTCTAAATGCAGCAGGACTGAGTCCTGCATTACGCATAAACCCGTCATGGGTAGCAGCAGCTAATCCTGGTAGCAGCAGAGCTGCAGCAGCTGCAGTTGCATCAGCTGCATGTGTCGTGGATGTGTTGCGACCAGCGTAGAGCGCATCCAGCTCGCTGAAGAAGCGATAATTCTTACCATCTTGTCTGCCAGCTTTTCCATCTTTGGTTTTCTTGTAGTACTTGTGAATGTTCTCAAACTTCTCCTTGCACTTCTTCGCACTTCTGTTGTACCCAAGCTCCGAAAGCTTCCTGCAAGAAGAAAACAACGCCCAAGGACCCGTTAGAACTCTCAAGAGAAGAAGAAGAAAAAGAAGAACATGCCCATCATCAGGCCACGGACCCACCACCCACCACCCTAACCCTGCTTGCTTGCAGCAGAATGCAGCTACTAAAACCAACCGTGATCAAGCGAAAGAGCCGTGCAGTGGAGCAAGCTACCGAGCCACATCTTCCCAGAGAGGTCCCTTGAGTCCTGAATCGCGGAAGTTGGAGTCCATTTCGGATCTGATCTTGATGAGGAGGAGAGTTTCTTGTCGAGGCCATCGGTTGCCTCCTGATCCCTCCTGAGTGCTCCTTAGAAGAAGTCCTTCCTCCTCGCCTCCACCTTCAATGCCGCCATGTTCTTCTTCATCATGATCAACATGTCCCTGGAGGCTGGTGTCGTCATGACCTAGCGCCAGGTCTCTTGCTAATACTGCGCTCATCTGTTTGGTGTACATGGAGGGAGATGGCCTGCTCACCACAGACGATCCTGGAGCTGCTGCTTCTTCCGAAGACTCTGGTCCTGCTAGACCTATCTCATTGACCATGTGTTGTTGTTGGTGCTGAACCGTAACTTGCTGTTGATGGTGGTGATGATGGTGTTTTTGCTGAAGTGTTTGCTGCTGCACTTGCTGCTGCTGAACCACTTGCTGTTGCATATGCTGATGGTGTTGTTGCTGTTGCACATGCTGATGTTGTTGGCGTTGCTGGTGTGGGGAATGAGAGGTTTGTTGCTGCTGCTGATGGGGGTGATGATGATGCAGGTTCAGGTGTGGGTGTGGAGCTTCTTTAGAAGAAGACTGCTGTTGTTGTTGGACCTGATTCAGATGAGAGTAAAGATGCTGCTGCTGCTGCTGCTGCTGGTGATGGTGGTTCAGATGTCCAGAATGGGTGTGACCAGAGGAAGCTGGTGATAAAGACATATCATGAACCAGCGAGAAGAGGTGGGGACTGGGATGTTGGCTACCACCCACCACAAACTGTGGCACCTCATTAACCCCATACTGCCCTGCGGATTGCATCTTCTTCTTCCCTCCCCGGGGCCCCAGTCTCTCTCACCTTACGTCCTCCTCCTCCAAACCTTTAGGCTCATGCATCACTCTGGACACGTCCAAATTACAACATGCAAAGTGGCCTACAACACATTGCCGTCATGTTATTCTGATTCTTCTCCTCCTGCTCCCACCCACAAGGCTACACGATCATCTGCTGGACCCGTCCGTGCACACGAGTCCAGTTCCAGAAACAACTGCAATAATACAAAGTTGCTTGCCAGAAGCCCTAAATCACAACCACGACCAAGAAGCTGACAGACACAAATCCCCACACAAAACGCAGACAGCCAAACACAAAACGTATACGCCCAACACAAAACGCATACACCCAACACTCCAGACTAGCTTTTCAAAGCGGTTTATCCATTTTGTACAACTGAACCCGACGACAAAAGAGAAAGACCGAAAAGCTTCATGAGATTCCAGACTCTAGACCTGGATTGCGATGAGAAGCTTCTGATGAAGAATCATCAGACAGACAAGCGGACCCCCCTGCAAGCAAGCAAGCAAGAAGTTACAACCCTGGATCAGTTCTCTCTGATCCTCCTTTTCCTCCCTCTACTGCCTGCCTTCCTATCTCCCGAGAATACCCGACAACAGAAGACGTGATGCTTAGCGACGAAAGGGGAGGAGTCGGGGAGAAAGCGAAGAGAAACACATCTCAAGAAACAAAAGAGCAAAAAAACAGTAGCAAAAAAGAAACAGAAGAACAGAACCATGACACGATGAAACAAATCCTGAAGAAGAAGAAGGAGAAGAAGAAGAAGACGACTGTTCTGTTCCAGCAACTGGGAAAAAGAGAAAAGTCCAAAACTGGCGATACCCAAGAAGTTCTGCGAATGCGGAAGATGACTAAGAAGAAGAAGAGGAGAAGAGATCCTTAAAACTCGCCGAACATACAACACCCACTCCGCCGCGACGACCCCATCTCCCCAAAAAACTGCGGCAGATCGCAGCATCAGCAGCAGCGGCCGCAGGGACAGCAGCAATCCTCAAGACTACAACCAAGCCTGCGCTTCACTTGGATGAATGAATGAAGGAACGAATGGATGCACAGCCAGGCATCTCACGGATGAAAAAGGGTAAAGTTTGAGTAAATGGGAAGAGAGTCATTTCGGGCTCCGCTCGCTGCCATTTTTTTTGGCGACGAATTTTCGCCATTTTGTGGAATATTTGTGCAAAATTCTCTTTACCCAATGTATTTTCACCCAAAATTCTCTGTTTTAAGAAAAAAAAACTCGCCAAAAAAGAATTAAAAAATCCCCCAAAATTGCCACTACTGCCTACGACAATGGATGAGTGCTTGTAAGTTTTCTACTTTTATATTTCTGAGTATCGCCGAATTTGGGCTAAAATACTCTTATGGATTATCCCCACTTGATCAATAATATCACAAAATTGAAAAGAAAAATACTGTTTGGGAGGACCAGACACCTGGCCAAGCCATGCTAACTTGTAGGGCTTTTTTTATATTAAAAAATAATTTAAAAAATAAAAAATTCTGAAGGAGGTGGACTTGCCATCATCCTCAAGAGGAATGAGCCAAATTTGGCTACAGGACAGAGCGGAAAGTTGAATTAAAAAAATAAAATGGATTCCTGCTATGTTTTGGCCACTTCCAGGAGCTTATTGTATAAATTTTGGCGACTTCAGAATTTATTTTTCCTGAAAATGTGGCAACTTTGGTGCAGTTTTTCCCCCCAAAAAAAGATCCTTTTATACCCTTTGCACTGGATTGTTTTTGAGTTGTTTTGGTGCCAGATTTCGCCAAAAAAGAAAAAATATCCAATTTTTTTTTTGCCACTGCTAAGTGTTAGGCCACAGGTCATGCCCAACCCCCCCCCTCCCACCCCCCTAAAAAAAAAATATATTTTTTCAAATTCACAATAGACAAAATAATAATCCAAAAATTTCACTATTTTTTTTGTTGAAAAAACCACAATTGTTTTTGAGAAAAAAGAAACACTGGGACTTATGGCTATTGGGAGGACCCAACAAGGAGTGGTTAGCACAAGGTGCAAGCATCAACTCTCGTTAACATTGCTTTTGATATTTTTGGAAAGCCTTTAATGAGTGGGGTTTTATGGAGACGACTTTTAGACCTAAGGTGGGTGCAGCATACACTTGATTTTTGAGTAATTTTTTGTCGCCAAAAATCAGTAAAAACTCAAAAGTTTAATAAAAATCAAGTAAAGTCACCACCCTGTCTTCACCCTGTCTTGGGGCCTGCTTTCACCTCGTGTATCCCCTCTTCTTAGTGGTATCCACAAAAGTAAGGAAATTTTTATTAAATCTCAGTATGAAATGCTGAAACTCAGCATTTAATGCACAAGCTTCCAGAGTAAATCAGAGTAGTTGTACAGCTAGGAGCAGTGAAAATATATTTAGCAGCAGTGGAGGGGGTCAGGAAAAAGGAAAGACATGATGAAACTCAGTTTACCAATGCAATTTGAAAACTAGTTTGGGTCCCAGTTATTTTGTTTGGTGTAAAATTTTCACTCCTAGTTATGCATTTGACGCCCTATTATGTCAAAACTGACCATTCTCACCCCCTAATCGCGTGACTTTACAGATAACTATGATATGTGCTCAACAATACAGGCCACACTAATCGCTTGGATGGGCCAACCAAAGATGGAGATTACCAAAAAGAATACACAGAATTCTAAGAGCGTTTCCAAACTATGTCACATGACACACAATAAGTACTCACAATGGGCAATTTTTTGTGAGTACTAATGTTGAGCTAGTGGGCTTTGTGTACAAATGACATCCACCAAAAAAAATTTTGTTGAGTATTTTGTGGCTAACTATTTTGGTGTAATTGTTAGGAATGTTTTCCAAGGGGCCCATCAATTCGTTATGTCGAAATGCATATGAAACCTCACTGATATATCAAATGCAAAATTCTAATTTCATGAGAAATTAGCATATTTAACTATGCTTATTATTCTTTTGGTGAAAAATTGGACATTTTCATGAATGTTTTCATAGTATGGTGATCTTCAAGGGAATGTCTGGTTAACCATAGGGGTAGGGACAAGCAACCATGATGAATGAGATATATACCAAGCTTGGGCACCTTGATTCACAATCCTATTGAAGCTAATTGGATATGATGGTGTGTTGGAAAGCCTCTTTCTTCTTCATGCACTTCTTGTGGAAGGTGTTGACTTTCAATGTTAGCTTATTCACTTGTTCGTTACTTGGATGAACATATAAAGTATTTTGGAAAAGCTTTACTCTATGGGTGGTGGAAAGTTTATGGTTCAAGCTTTTTCGGTTCAAGCTTTACTCTAGTTTATGTAAACATTAGATTGGTATTGGGAAAGAGTACTCCTATGACTTCCAAGTTTGTTCTAGAATGTCCCTAAACTTGTTTGTTGAGTATGTAGTGGACATGAATTAGTACGTTTTTCATATGTTTCTTTGCATGCTTAAGAAGAACATAGCAATTGAATGTTCACTCCTCGGCCTTTGAAATTTCACTTTTTTGAACAAGGAAAAAGATGTTCTTTAATCCACCAACTTTGGTAGATGAAAAAAAAGGCAACTACACCTCACCCAAACCCATGATTGGGTCCATAAACAAGTTGACAATTCCTTCTCATTCAAGGTTACCCACTAGTAAGCAATAATTGGTGCCATTGTAAACTCACACCAAACAAAAATGTCACAACAACTTATGCTGCACCCAATTTGTCTTACACTTTAGAGAGTTGCTGCTGGCCAGCCTAAACTTGTCCTTTTTCTCCTTTCATGGGTTTCTTTAAAAATAATAAATTTTAAAAAATAATTATTATTTCTTGAATTTTAATTTTCATAATTAGAATAATAATAATAGGCTTTGGGTGCAAGGGTCTCTCCATGGTGAAATATTTGAGTTTCAATAATTCTTCTTATTGTGTTGTGTTGTAGGAGAGTGCAACCACTAGTAGTTCTTATTACTTTTAAACCCTTGTAGATTTTCTTTTGACAATGTCTTTAGGAGGTACTATATACATGCCCTCCATGATAAAGATCTAGACTTGGTCTTGTCTGTTATAACCTCAACTTTCACATACTCATTAACTTTTTATTACTTCTGGGATTCTGTTTTTGCACATAATCTAGATTTGTGTGCACCTTCAAGCAGGTTTTATTTATTTATTTATCTATTAATAAATTTGTGATATATATATATATATATATATATATTGCCAAATTTCCTCCCACAAAAAAAGAAAAAAGCAACACTAGTCGAATTTACACTAGAATTTTTTTTCTCCCCTCAAAATGTTTTGTGAAAAATTTACAAAATGTATTGGGAAAAAAACACTTTTTGCATTCATGGTGGTGGGTTTAGGTTTATGGTGCATTTTACTCAAGAAGACAACATTTTTAATTGATTTCTGTATGAAAATGGAGAGTATATGAATATTTGACCCCCTTCAGATTTTAAAAAAAAAATCATTCTTTTTTGAAAATTAGATCAAGTCTTTGTCAGAATAAAAATCCTGCAAATCTTTCTTTCAATTGATACCCAATTTCATTAAACAATTGGTACCCAGTTTCACTAAAAATTCTTGCTAAACTCAAATTTGGGATGATACCCAGTTTCACTCACCCAACATATGGCTACACTCAAATTGGGGATGAAATAGGGACTAATGGGGTCACACAACCCTGGCCATATCCTTGTGCCACTAACCTGACTTTTCTTTCCCACCTTGAAACCAGGGGTTTTAATAAAAGGATTTTGTAATATAGCCGAAGTGGTGATCATCCAGAAAATAATTTAGCCAAACTTCACTACATATCAGATAACAATATTCTTAAAAATATATATAAAAAATAGATTCTTCTATATTCTTGGCTACTTACTGGGACTTATCATAAAAATCTGGAAATTTGAGTAATTTTTTCCATGGAAAAAAATAATCCTTTGTATAGGCTGAAATCATATTTTTCAGGGTCAAAATTTGGCAAATTCACCATTAAAAAACAAAATCCAGTGCTTGAAAAGTGACAATTTAGCCATATTTCCCTCGACTTCTCATGGTGTTCCCCTGGCTTTTCATGCCAGAGGATGGGCAATGAACTAACTAGTGGATTCTGCCATGTGTAACCCTCATGGGCCTTGCCTACTAGTGAGGGCTTACTTGGCATAATCCACCAATCATGCCTCATTCTCTAGTACAAAAAAGGGTTAGGGTTGTGTTATACACCATATATATGTATGTATATGTATGTATATGTATATGTATGTATGTATGTCGGTTACAAAATATTCCAAGAGCAATTATCAAAGTTGTATATGTTATTCCATGTTTTAAATTTGGAGCTTTCTTGAGAGATTCTAACATTAAAGTGTTCCTTCCATAGAGCCAAGATGCCCCCCAAAACCCATTAAATCTTATCCAACATGAATAGGGTAGGGTTGGGTAATGTTCTCATTTTAAAGCTTTTAAAAAAAAAAAATGTGTACATCATTCTCTTTGTGGATGAAAAGTGATGATTTATATGCGTTTTTGTGTAGTAGGGTTAAAGCCTTAGTGGCAGGCTTTACAGGAATTGGGCCCGCTCTTGATGCCCAATTCCCATAAAGCCCGCCCCTGAGGGCTTTACACAACGAATAAATCAATTGTGTGTGTGTGTGTGTGTGTGTGTGTATGTTTTATAACAAATTTCTTTGTGATATTTTGTGGGTATCACGGAAAAAGAAAAAAGAAAAAACAGTAGCCTTTTTGAAAATGCAATGCTTGTTTCCAAAATTTTCCCAATTTTTTTGTGATGTAGCTGAAAAATGACGATCATCCATAAATGATTTAGCCAGATTTGGCTACACACTAGGTATGGAAGTAAAAATAAAACAAAATAATCAGAATCTTTCTATATTCTTTGGCTACCTACTGGAATTTATCATAAAAATATGATGATTTGGATTTTTATTTATTTATTTTCAAATTCCAGAGTATTTGGATCATTTTTTTTCCCATGAGGAGAAGAATCCTTTGTATAGATTAGGTTGAAATCATATTTTTCCAGGTCAAAATCTGGTGAAATTTCACCCAAAACAAAAAACACAAACATTGAGAGCATCATCAACTTCCCTTTGCCTGTACCACCCTAGTCCAACACCTCAATTTTGAATAGTACTCAAAGTTTGAAAATCAAACTTTAAAACACCACCTCCTGGAACTCACTCACCCATTGTAACAAAAATTATGTCCATATATGTAAAAGCGATTTCACTAACATTTTGAATAAATTCATTGATCCTAATGAACAAAAACTTAATGAGAATGCAGCGAATTCACTCGTCTAACTAAAGAAGAAGCGATTTTCACTACTAAATTTTGAATGAATTCATCAGTCCTAGTGAACAGAACTTAATAATGAGAATGCAGTGAATTCAAAGGACTAGTGAACTGCACCCACATTTGCCAGTTTCTTCTTTTGAGTACTTATATACTTCTATAAAGGAAGGAAGGATTGTGAATTTGATGAAGAGAGTGAGGATTGGGTACTAATTTTCTCTCACATAATCTACTCAAGTATTTTCAATGTTGTTTGGGGGGCGTGGTTCTTTGCATGCCGCCTTTGCCAGTGTCTGTCATACAAGCATGTAGTAACTCGGTCAATGCACTTTCCTCATGCTTTTTTTATTAGTTGGCAAGCTTGACATCATTCTTCTTCTTTGGGGGGCCTTCACAAGCTTTGGAATTGGGTGCAGTTAGAAAGCTAATTTCATGATGACCACAACTGCAAGCTTAAAGTCTATTAAACTTTGAAATCACCAGACCTTCTCGTTGTAAAATAAATAAAAACATTTAGCATAAAAGTGCCCAACATTAATCCTCCTATGTATATTAATAACCCATTATTGGCCTTGCTTTCTTTGAAACAAAGCCCTGAGTCAATTTAACAATTTCTCAATTGAGTAAATTGACCCAAGCTCTCTATAAGTAAGGAAGCAAGCAACCAACTAAACAATGGGTGTGTCATACATACTCTTGCCTTGCCATTTACATTAAAAAGTATCTTAAAGCAAAAGAAGGATATAATCTTTCAAAAAAATCCTCTAAAAGAAACCAAAATCCTTCAAGATCATATTATAACTCTATAATAACCAATCTCAAGTTTCAACACAAGCCAAGATTATCATCTTTCAAAAAATCCTCATATAAAAATGGGCCTATTAACCAAGGGCCAAAATCCCTTAAAGCTAGTATACTCTATAATGAATCTCAACACAATATCCTTTGCCTTGGTAGGCAAGGCCAACAACAAAGCGGGTGTGTAATCTCCGAGTGTACAAAAACTATTAGGTAAATGGAACAATTTAAAACTTTTGAAGTTTGTTGGCGTTGCCTACCAAGGCAAGGATATTGTGTTCAGATTCATTGTAGAGTACCCTCTAGTAGCTTAAGGGATTTTGGCCCCTAGGTATTATTAATAGGTGTAATTTTTACATGAGGATTTTTGAAAGATGATAATTTTGGCTTGTGTTGAAACTTGAGATTAGTTATAATAGAGTTATAATACAATCTTGAAGGATTTTGGTTTCTTTGAGAGGATTTTTTTTTTTTTTTTGAAGATTATATTTTTGCATGGTGCAAAAAATTTGAGTTTCCATTATAATAATAATACTTCTCTTTTGCTTTTAAGATACTTTTTTAATGTAAATGGCAAGGCAAGAGTATGACACACCCCTTGCTTACGGACTTTCACATCATGAGGCGGGAAAGACATTGAAGAAACCAAAGACAAAACAGTTTTATGTACATAAGGTTAAGTGTGGTGTAAGGGTAATAAATGAAGGATGGATATGTTACAAGATTGATTGATTGATTGATTGATTGATTTGGATGCCAGTCTTCAGAGCTTGGGTTTTCTCAAGTACTAGTAAGTACACCTGCACTTGTTTATGATGGCAGATCGATCTGTTCTTTCTTTCGAAGATGATGATGATGATGTCGTCGTTTCCTTTCTTTCTTTCTTCCTTTCTTTCTTTTGCTCGACAATCCAACGAAAACAAAGTCTTGCAACTTCAATCCAAAGAAAAAAAAGTCTTGTGCAACTTCAATGGAACGAAGAAAAAAAAAAAGAAGTCTTGCACAACTTCAATCCAACGAAAAAGATCCAAAGTCTTGCAATTTCTAGTTAGTAGCTTAAAAGTATTGCCCATGCATGGTGAAAAAAAGCCTTTTAAAAAGCCTTGAATATACAACTTGAAGGGAGACTAAAAATATATAAGGAGCTTGAAGTTTCAACTAAAATTTTCATAAAAAAATAGAAACATCATTTATTATACATAATTATGAAGCCATTTGATCTAACATGCATATTGGGGAAATGATCAAAACTCACCAAAAATAAATAAATCCTCACATAAAATTGTTAGATCTCTTAGAAATATATGTTTTTTGGTACCCTTGTAATTGAAGGATCTATTGGATTATATTGGCTTTTGGGTGCATGATGGAATTTTTCCTTGGCAATGAGTTAGCCAGATCAGACCGCCATCAGTTTGGGTCTTTTGAAATATTTCGGAATTAGAGAACCGTGGGTTTTGGGTTATGTCCAACACCTCAAAGAACCGGTGGTTTTGTAGGCAGCAGTTTTTTTTTTTGGGGGGGGGGGGGGAGAGAATTGCAGATGAACCCTAATAACCACCCTGATAACCGGTGAGGGTTGGTGCAGAATTTAAATACCCGCCCAACACTGGATTAGACCAGTGTATGGCGGGTATCAGAAATCGGGTGAGAATAGTACTGCTGGGTAAATACAATTCTCATTGTTATATTTGTGTTTAGTGTTTTCATTTGTTTGATAATGTTTTGATTTAATGTTTTCTTTTATTGAGCTTTGTTCCTTCACATCATTGCTATGTGTTGTTGCTACTCTTGGGCTTCTCATTGTTGTGCATTGTTGCTCATTGTTATCATGCGTTGCTATTGCTCGTTGGCTCCTCATTGTTGGGTGTTGTTGCTCCTCATTGCCATGTGTTATTCTCATTCCCTAGCTCTTCATTGTCATGCATTGTTGTTGCTCCCTAGCTCCTTGTTATGCACTAGTGCCATTCCCCCAAATATTTCTCTAACTTGTTGTTCTTCCTTGGCTCCTCATTGCTTTGCTCTATTGTTGCTCCCCTTTGTCCTTGTGGTTTGGTGGTTCCTTCGATTTGGTACTACCTTCTAGCCTTGCTTTTGTGTAGGTGAAGGAGAAGAAACATGAAACTCAAATTTCAAGTTCAAATTTTTGCAAGGTGAATCTTTTGTTTTGATTTACTTGCCGTTTTTTTCATTGTGTTTGTACGTGTTTTGTGAACATGTATGTATTTGGATTTTTTTTTGTTGTATATGATTTGCATGTTAATAATTTTAGGTTAGTTATTTGCATTTCACATTGTATTAGTTACATACATTATGGAGAGAGCACAGAAAAGTGAGATATTTTGTCATTGCTAATGCTTGTAAATGTTTTGAATATTTCAGTTTTAGAACATAAATAAAATAAAAAAACTTATTGAATATTAAAAATTAATATTTTAAGAAATTTATTTAATTTTTTGATTCTTTCATCTTGTTGTGTAATATTTTGAAGAAAAATGAAGAATTCAAATGAAAATGAAAACATGTTTCATATGTGAAATGAGAATGAAATAAATGTCAATGAAATTGTTATTGAAAAAAATGTGAAAAAATCATTAAAAAAAATGCTAGTTTCCAAAAAAAAATAATAGAACAAAAAGAAATTTAAAAAGAAGTATGCAAGCTTTAAGTCGTGAAAATTGAACGTTCAGAGGAGAACATGAAAAAACGCTTAATAAAAATGCATTATGTTAAGCATTATATTCTGTTAATGATGGAAAAGATGTTGATGATGTGATAGTCCTCAAATAATGAGATGCATTCTTTTTCATAATATTCCTATACTTGCCCTTAATTCAAGCATCAAAGAAAAAATAAATTCAAATAATATATAATTATAAAGTATATTAAATAACAACATTGAAAAAAACATGTGAAAACACTTTTGATGCTCAATTTTGAAAACACAACTGCCTTTGAAAACCAGCCATGGCGTAAAAAAAGTTTGTGAGAACCAAGACGGTTCTTATCAGTGCTACTGAATACGAGACCCGACAATTCTCAACAAAAACTGAGAACCGCCCTAAACTGGGAAGGGTTTGGTGCCGGTTCTTTTAATTCCCCTCCAACACTGGAGATGGACCCTAATAGCCTCCTGAAATAACCAGAGGAGGCCGTTGCTTGGGAAAATAATTGATACCCGCCCCATGTCGATGGAGCCCGGATCGACCCGTCGCCCAATAACCGGTGAGAGCTTGTGCCACACCCTTTTTTTTAATACCCGCCCACCCCTGGATCAGCCACTTGTGCTAACCGACCCTCTATGGGGGTTCCAGAAGGACAAGAAGAAAGGCTTCAATTTTGAAGGCCCTAGTTTCAAGTGCCCATTTTGGATTGGTACCCATTTT
Source organism: Sphagnum contortum (assembly GCA_963920785.1). Taxonomy (NCBI): domain Eukaryota; kingdom Viridiplantae; phylum Streptophyta; class Sphagnopsida; order Sphagnales; family Sphagnaceae; genus Sphagnum; species Sphagnum contortum. The sequence continues at coordinate 5,999,988 of OY987281.1, forward strand.
ATGGTGCACTAAAGAACACATCAAAAAAACGGTGCCTAGTAGCTAGTTAGTTAGTTAGTTAGTTAGTTAGTCAGTCAGTTAGTAGTACCAGCGTTTTTTTTTTTTTTTTTTTTTCCTCTGGTGAGATTTCACCATTTATTGAAAAAGAAATTGGGAAAATTTCAGAAAAAAAAATATTTAGTAAAAATTCAACTAATTTAGCTAATTATTTTTTTATAAAAAAAATTCGCCAAAAAACTGATATATGAAAAATAATAATTAAAAAAATATATATTTAAAAACATTTTTAAAAAATTTATAAAAAAAAGAAACACAGCGGTACCTACCTACTAGTTACAGCTGGGAAGAAGGAAAGAATTGAAAAGGAGGGGAGGGGGGGGAGGGGGGCAGACGTGCGGGGAATCTTGCAAGGTACGATCTGCCCGTGCGGCTCTTCAATCCTTCTTCTTCAGTATCTGTCTGCCCCCTTCTCCTTCTTCTCCTCCTCCTCCTCCTCCTCCTGCCCCTTATGGTTTTATTTTTGCTCTCTCATAAACGGCTCCTTCACAGGCTATAACGCTAGAGGGGTACAAGAGGACTGAAAGTCCTTTCCAGTTGAGTAATGTGATTGGGATTCACTGGCATCTTTTTCACCCAAGTACACACACACACACACACACACACACTTACTTGCTGTATTGTTCATTGTGGGACCTCTCAGTCAGTTCAGTCAGTTTCAGTCAAGTCAGTCAGTCAGTCAAGATACCCTTCCCACTATGTAGGCCCTAGAGTATAGCTATATTACTCATAGGGTAGGTATTATTATTATAGTCACTTCACCTCCTCCCTTTGGATAATTTACTTGTCCATGGGGTTTTTTTTTTGGGGGAATTTTCTTTCATTTCATTTGGAGTACAGGTGTCGGTAAGGTTTTAGTGTTTCCGAGTCAAGCCCAATGCTTCTGTGGGCTTTAACCCTAAAACCCTAAAGCCCAAGGCTTCTGTGCGTTGCTTTTAACCCTAAAACCCTAAAGCCTAAAGCCCAAGGCTTCTGCGGGGCTTTAACTCTAAAACCCCAAACCCTAAAGGCCCAAGGCTACCAGCTTTCAGGAAATAAGGGCCCATATGAGGTGGAGCTCAGTGAGCACAGGCAGGCCTGAATCAGGTAAAGGTCACAACAGCTTACGCTTTTACCAAGTGTAAAGACCCTAAAAGTGTGTGCAATTTACTGTTGGTCCTTAAGGCAACTGTAGGGCAGAGTTTTGCTCAAATTTGAGCCTTGCCTGTTTGGGGCCATTACACCTGCAGGCCCTTATTTAGGGCCAATACATAGTGGATCAACAAAGAAAGGGGGGGAGGGGGGAGGGGGATCCAACCCTAAAACACCTGGTTGAAAACATAATTTCCCTCCCATGCCACAAGAGGGAAATTACACATTATAAATCCCGCCCATTTTAATGCTAAGAAAATGGGGCCAGAGTCTTTACAGTTCTAAATTAGCTCCCAATAATAATACTCTTAAGGCTACCACCCCTCCAGTATCAGGAGCTTACAACCCTAACACCCTTGATGATGAGGAGCCTTATCTTGTACAGAAAGCTGGGAGGGAAAAAGAGGGGTTCTTATGGCGCATTCACACTTGATGTTAAGTCAATGTTAAATGAAAATCCTAGGTGGCATCCTAGGTGGCACCCAATATTAAATGGGTGATAGCTTCAAATGTTAAGTGAATGTTAGCTTAACATAAATTTTTCATGATAACAAAGTTTAAAGTCGTAAATGACTAGCTTGGTGCACTGTAATCCCTAATGTCAAGTGTGAATGCACCTGGCTTTAGTCATGCTCAGTCTAGTTATTGTGCATAGGGGGAGGCATTGCCATGAAGGACTGCTTTCTTCCTTCCTTCCTTCCTTCCTCCTTGTGTGCCAGCCTTGTTGTGATTTCTTTTTCCTTGTTGCCCATGTCAACCAAGCTGGTTCATTGCTTTTTCAGGGCTTTTAGAACTAACTAAAAGATCAATGTGGCTCTAGGATTGGGTACATTTTGTTTCCATAGAAATGAGTGAAATCATGTTCCAATAATCTTCTTGTGATTTCAACTTCATTTTCTAAGTTTTTTAATTACACACATGTAAGAATGTGATGGAATGTCTCATATCTGACATAATATGGTGGCAAACTCATTGCAAATCTGGAGTGAGTAGCTTCCAGAGCTACTGCAATATCTTATACACTCACTCACTCACTCCATTGGCTTCTCTTGCTATGTTTTTGCACATGTAATTAAAGTAAGTGCTTACTCACTTGGTGACTGTTATTGGGTCCAAATTCTCTTGTGCCTCTCTCTCTCTCTCTCTCTCTCTTGATCACTCCTCCTTTTTCTCACTCCTGTAAGACCTGCCAAAACATTTCTAGTGTTATATATAGGGAAAGCGCATGCTCTAACCCAGAATTTAACCTCTAATGCAAAAAATGACATGTTTCCTACATCCAGCTTGAAGACATGCATAAAAATGGAAACCAAATGGCAGAATCAATTACAGAATTTCAAATCTTCTACTGCCATGCCCTGTAATGTGTAGGGTTTAGAGCCTCAGAGTGGGATGTTCATGAAATAAAGGGACTTGAATGAGAAGATAGCCACATCCAACACTGCATTTTAGGATTGCCCTCCACTTGGTAAATGTTACATACATAGGGTAGATCATGAGGCATTACCATTGTAAGAGCACAAAGCAAATATTACATACATAGATCAGGCGGTTTTCAAGAGCAAGAGGCACCTTATGATTGCAAGAAACTTCCTATATGGGTTGCAAGCATCACTTTGTCGTAGAATGTCAACCTCGAAATCATCTTGAATTTGGGTGTCCTTGGTAAAAAAATTGATCACGATAGAGGGTTTTAGTTTGGGGACATCTTGATTTACATTCAATCAATGACCAAAAAACATTGAGATGATGATGTCAATTAATTAATATTACAAAATGTGGGTTTAGTGAACTCACTACATCCCTACTTGTTTAATGGACTAGTGAATTCATTACATCCCCACTAGGTCTTGTTGAGTGGGACAAATGAATTCACTCAAAATCTAGTGAAAGCATTTGGTGTGCTAGGACATATTTTGTTGTAATTGCAATAGTGATGGGAGATGGTGAGGGAAGGAAGAATCGATGAAAATGGCAACATGGAATGGTGGAAATGTTCATATTGGACAACATAAATGTTTGGAGGCACCATCGTGGATAGAAAAAACATTTTTTTCAATTGGCACAAGGTGTTGAATGACACAATAGATGATGGACATGATAGTAAGAATATTGAGGGATGTCAAGGTGGACGATAAAAAAAAAATATTTGTTTATTTTTCTAGGCACCATTGGAGAATTAAGGCTTCAAGAAGGATGCCAAGGGGAAAAAAAACCTTTTTGTTTTGTGTTGGGGACGTTGGGGAACGATGGGGATGTCAAGAATGGTGTCAAGGTACTCCAAAGGCATTGAGAAGGACATCCATGGACCTTGGAAAGGGATATATATATATATTACTTTTTTTTATATTATTATTATTATTTTTAAAATTTATTTTTCTTGAGCAACAAGCTAGGGGTACTCAAAAGGATGCCATGGGCATCAAGAATGATGCCAAGAAACTATGGGAAAAAAATTTCTTTTTTGGGCAAGAGAAGGTAACAAGGAAGACACTATGCAATGTTCATGGGCATATTATCAATAATCACGTCAAGGGATTTTGCGCAAATTTCTTTTCAAGCAATAGGGGGTGATAGGGAGGACATCAAAGAAGGGCATGTGTACTACGAATGATATTGAATAACCAAGGAAATACAATGAGAGAATGTTAGGAAAGATGTTAACGTTGCAAAGAAAGATGCTACAAATTAAGTCCTCACCTACACTCAAACCTACACCCAAACGCAAAAAGTAAATTTAGGTAAAGTCTTCAAAAACTAATCACAAGTAAGGACACCAAGGGGACGACCAAGTCATCTCCAACGAAATGTCTTTAAGGATGTCCATTTTGGCAACCTTGTTTTTTACACCTTCCAACTTACACCTCCTACCACATTGGAGGTGTTGTAAAAGGCCTCTTCTTGTGAAATGACTCTTAGTTTTGAAAAGTCATTAAGCTATTGTGGCCTAGAAATATCTCCTATTGTCTTTTAAGGTTCACAATGTAAACATGGATTGTCTACCTTTGTTTAAAAGTCGACAATCAAATCATATCTTGTCTTCTATCATTCATTTGAGTGGGATGTGATTCATGAAAGTTATGACAATGAAGGTGCATGTTATTAAAGAGTGAAGCTTTGGGATAGAACTTAGCTAGTTGTTTTGTTTTGATGTATGTGTGATTGTAGAGATTTTGAAGTTAGAGTTGGACCGATGGAGATGGGGATAAAAAGTGAAATGTTGAGAAGCTAAATATCAAATTTTTGAACTCTATACTACAATAGAAGTCTAGAGGTCATAGAGGTGTTATTTTGAGTGTTATGTTGGCTTAACTTTTGCAGATTCAAGGGAAGAATGCCTTAGTGTGAGAATTCTCTACTCATGCATTAGTCTTTCTAGTTTCCATTATGTAGAAGATGAGATGCAGGATAAATGGATTTAGACAATAGCTACTAATTTAAATCTAGCACCTAGAGGGGCAAAAATCTTTTTATAAAGCACAAATAACATAACATATTAGAGTTATCCATGAAGTACCTTAAATTGGGGTAATGGGGCCCCAATTTTATGAGAATTGAAGACAATTTAACGAAAAGCTAGGATGAAAATAGTACACAAAAACGTTGTATATCTAATAACCAATTATTAGGTATATAACTAATGATTATGTCACCATGTATAGCTTTTGTTAAGTTCCCAAAATGTTGACCAAGCAAATTAACTCATCACAACAAGTCACTAAACTTTGGAAATTCATCAACAAATTCCTAGTCTTTATCCTTGTTAGGCGTTTCATCCAATGAATACGATTGCCCAATTTTCAGTATTCCGATTTATGTTTAAAAACTTTTATCTTGATTACAAACAACAATAAGATCCCCACAAATAATAACAATAGGACCCTTAAAATAAACAATTAATGAAATTAGGTCAAGCATTTTCTACTCTCCAATGTCCATGCTTGCAAGTAACACAAAATTCTAAGTATAAATATGTCTTTGGGGGCCCAATCCTAGTAAAAAGTTTTGTATTCACCAAGTTTAACATATCCCCTTGCATGCACCTAAATCTAGCTCCATGGGTGTGAAGGAAAACCATATTTAGGCTCTAAAATTTAAATTCTTCATATCCCATATTTATAACTAGTTATGGGCAATTAGTCAAATTGAGGGGTCAAAACCACTAGTTCCAATTTTGGAATGAGTTATAGAACCAAAACTAGAGTTTTTTTGAAGAATTAGACTCCAAATTCGATTTCAATTTTCATTTATGATTTAATAAAACTAAAATAAATGGTGAATTGGAGATCAATTCACAATTCACAATTAGTTCCAATTCATGTTATTCAAAATTGAACTAGGATTAGGTTTGATTTCTAGAAGTGAAACCATTTAAAATAATAATAATAATTCTAAATGGGATTCCCAATTTTATTTGTGTAAAACAAGGACTAAAACTAAACATTTTTTAAAATTTTAAACTGGAACTAGAAGGTTCTTCTTAAAAGTAAAGTATCACCCAACATTGGTTAAACAACAATCCTAGTTAGGTGGTTAACATATACTTTGTTGGGAACATTAATGTTGTTATTGGTCAATGTACCTTGGGTTAAAGTGGTTAGTTACAAATGTAGGAGTTAATTTGCACAAAAAATATACAATTACTTCATGCATATCTATCTATTAAGGAAGATGATTTGTTTGTTTCAATTGTTTCTCTTGTTGTAATCACCCAAATCACCACACCCCTTAGCATGCTCTTGGTATTGGAAAGTCCTTTATGAGTAAGGTGCACCAAGGTGGTTTTGTAGTGCACTACAAGGAATCTTGTCCATGCAAATCCATTTGATTGTGAATTGTGTTAGTAACAAATTAATTTAACCTTGCCTTTATTAGGACATGCAACTATTTTGTTGGATAGTAGGATCAAAACCTAAGGTAGATAAAAGGGTATAGGAGGAAAGAAAGTTTTTTGGGTAAACTTAAGGTCTAAGGGTGGTTAGATAACATGTTTATGCTAAAGGGGAGGGCGGCTTGGATAAGATAGGAAGATTGTGGGTTGGTTGGGGTAGGGCAAAATAAGGTTTGCTTTATCCTAACCTTGGACTAGTTAATGCATAGGTTAAAAGGCTACCAATTAGGTTTCAATGGCAATGCAATCAAAACTCATCATTATTGCTTTTGGATCATTCCACATAATTGATAATTGAATCATTTTGAGAAAAACTTGCACTTTATATTGGTATTTGGCTCTGTCACCTCCCATTATTTAGTTGGACAATATGCTAAATACACATGGTATATATATTTTTAAAAATTCTTATCACATTATCTTACATGTTTTAATTGCATCCTCATCATTCATGGCAACTTCAAGTACTAAAACTATATATATATAAGAAAATTTTGATGCAAAAAAAAAAAATCATTAAATATTACTATGATTTAAATATGTGCATATTAAAAAATTAGGTGATAATAGGGTGGGGGAAAAGCTTTGTCACATAATGCCCCCAAAAAATTCCTTGTTTGTTGTATGTAATGTAAAATTTTAACATAGTGTCATAATTAGGCTCAATTTTGTTAATATGTATTAAAAATATATAACCATTTTTTATTTTTTGTATTTAACATTTGAGCAAAAGAAAAGGATTTTCTTAATGCAATATTTTTTTTACTATGTTGGTATTATATATATGTCTTGAAATTTTGAAATCCATCTAATGAATAAAAATATCGAAAAGCATTTTGAAAACCATTGTAACCATTAATTTTAAACAATTAAAAAAACACACACACACACCAAATTTCGATTTCTTGAGTTCTTAGGAAATGACATGTTTCAAAAATGTTTTTAACATAACAATATAATGAATTAAAAAAATAAATTTGAAATTTTTTCTTAGAATATTTTTCCCAAGATTTTCCAAGCAAACAAGAAATAAGTAGTTACCTAAGGGGGCATTTCTAACTCATTATAAAGTGTTTAGAACCCCCACCCCAAATTTGTGCAAGGACCTAGGGAATGTGCCCAAGTCTTTCAAGTTTTTCACAACACATTTTATTAGAAAGTTTGCCTCAATACCTTATTGCAAGTCTTTGGGATACACATCACATAATCCTTATTCCTTTATTTTGAACCCCAACCATGAATGAGCCCTATTAAAATTGAAATTTTTTTGAATATATTTTCATAATCTAATTCTAAACACCCTATTTTCAATTAAGTAAATCACAAAATTTATTTAGTTTCAATAAGGTATACTTTATATTTTCTTGCAGATTCATTTGGGAATTTGGGAAAAAAAAGGAAGTAACTTCCTCTCACTTTTTCCCAATTACTTTGAGGTTAGTTCCATTAGTTTGATTTTTACATTGGACCTTCATTAAAAAAAAATTGCCCTAGTGTGGTTTCAATGTTGACTCCAATTTGAAACATCACCTCTCATCAATTTACCCTAGTGAATAGACCCAAATCAAGTCTAAAATTGGTTGAAATGCAAAAGCAATTGGTTGGGTATTTGCAAGCTAGAATATTTAGAAAAGGATTTCACAATGTCACAATTTTGGCATACTTCTAGATTAATAGAAAGTGTCCCAAGTGAAATGATTTTTTTAATTTTGTGAAAAGGGATTCATATGCATGATTCTTGTTTAATTTCATCCAACATAATTTTTGAGTTATTTCAAAACCTAATGTTTTACACCAAATAGGGGATTCCTTAATGCAACCAACTTGCAATGTCATAGTACATATAAAGCTTATAAATTGACTCATCAATCCTAAGTTGTAATGAATCATGGTTATATTTTCTATGAAAAATCCATCAATTTGGTTAACAATTCAAAATAAAGGTTTCCAAATGATTTCAACATGGCATGTAAATTTAATGGATTTCAAAATACACCAAAATAAAGAAAATGGCAATACTTTTACAACATAAACGTTGTAGAAATTTTATTTAAAAAATCCACAAACATTCTATCTTACAATGTATTAGAAGGTGTCCAATACATATTTTTTGGAAAAGAAAATTATTTAAAAAATCCACAACTTGACATTTTCACATGTAAAATAAACACTATCAATTTAGTACTATTTAGGACTTTTTTTTTGGTCAAAATTGGTCCACCTTAGCTTGCGAACATTTAGTTACAACCTTGCCATTCATTGAGCTTACAACTGAAGTTGTGGCAATATAAGGGAATCAAGTTATAAACAAGTTGAAGGCATGATATCAACCAAAGAAAGAAGACATTCATCCAAACAAACATGGCAATGTGTGCAAATAAAAGGTGAACAATAGTCCTAAAATTTAAAATTCCCAAAATGCACTCTTACTTTGGTGGTTGCGAATATTTTTTGAAGCCCCAAGTGTTCAAAATAACATTTAAATGCTTCAACTAATGTTGATAGATTAGGCATTGGGAAGGAAGGATGCTTAAATTATGGGTTAAGTTCTAAGGTACTTAAACTAAAAATTCTGAGTTTGGTTGCAATTGCCATTGAAACCTAATTGGACAATTAACTTCTTTTAAAAAGTGAATTAAAACATAAACCATGGTGTTGGCCCTTTTCAAATAGGTTCATGTTTTTTAAATAGATAAAGACAACTCTACTTTAAAAATTGTTTAGGCAAGTTGTTGCATTTGATTGATTTTTCATAATTCATATTACATAATTTCTATTTTGAAATGGGTACATTAGTTAAACAAACTAATATTACACAAAAAAAAACTAAAATATAAATGTCTGCAATAGAAATGCAACTAAACTTGATCCTAAACCAAACTAACTTTAGAGTTTTTGTGAAAATGACCAAAACCAAAGGATTTAGAAATCCAAAAACTTGATCTCAAGATGAAATTGAAGGTTTCATAAATAATTAAAATATAGTCTAACTAGAACTAAAGGTTCCTTTTCAAATTAAAAACTAGACAACTCTAGTTTTAAAATGATTGAATTGACTAATTTTGATAGATTCATTGAAAATATTTCAATGTGGTATACAACTAGATTGGGTTCTCATGCCGAAAACATATTGATTCCTCAATAGTTGAAAAGTTATTGTCAAAAATAATCTTTCACCATTTAAATCATAATTTGAAAAAGAAAATCATGTCCTAATTAAGAGCATGACATGATGTCGAAAATTTCTCAGCAAAGGTTACAAGAAGCCTCTTTTTTCTTGCAAAATTTTGCCAAAAAGAGAAATAAAATAAATAAATAAATAAAAGTGATTTTGGAGAGTTTCAATTGTTAGAAGAGAGAGAAAAATAGTTAAAATCAATCTATTTTTATATTTAGTTTTAAGTGTGCAGCTATAAATATGAAGGTTGATTAATGATTCATATTTCATGTTTAGTTTATAACCAAATTTGGCCAAATCTTTCTGTGGATGATCACCACTTAAGCTACATAAACAAATCCTTTAACAAAACACTTGTTACAAGACAATGTGTTTGCATGTTCCAATCAACTAAATTTCATACAAGTTATAGGGTTCCAAAGTTGCATGACATCTCATTTTGAAAAGGTTGTTATGAAGAGTTATAAGAAAATGAGCTCAAATGACACATAATTGAAATCAATTCAATTTGACAAGCAATATTACAAACTTAAAAGAATTCTAAGACACAAAAAAAAGTGTTTGAATTTTGAGAAGGACTACAAAGTTTTGAGAATTTGCCATCTTAATGAATATGGTGCATGGGAAAGTCATAAGAGTACAATAATAATTTGGTAGGTCATGAAAGAAAACATGTTCAAAAATAAAATCACATTCCCTCCTTCCAGTGGCAGCTAAAATTTTAGAGGTTAAAATTTATAAAATAATAATAATAATAATTATTATTATTATAAGAAAAGAACTGGTTATTAGTTAAATTATTTATTGCAATGGGTTCTGTGTGAGATTTGGTGGTCTGTCAAGATCTGATTTCTATGAGCACAAGTTGACTGGAAGGGTTTGTTTTTTGTCACATTGATGCCTCTGTGTGGCAAAAGGACAACTGTTTCCAAAGCAGATGGAGAAGAAGGGTGTAATAAGATTCTTGAGCTCTTCTTCTTCACCAGTGTTGATCTACTAATTGCACAATTGTAGATACCAATCTGGTACTGGTTATCTATGGATCTACAAAAATTTGAAAGTACCAGATGTATAATGGTGTATTCCTCTGATCTATAATATATTATATGTGCTATGTATAATTGGAAGTTTATGAAATGGTTATATGATGGTATCATTATGAATCTGATCAATAGTATACCAGCAGGTATGTAATAGTAATTCTGGTGGTATCAATCAGACTTCTGATGGATGATGCGTTTTTTGATATCATGTATGTTACACAATCACAAGTTATACACAAGAAACAATACCAGCCATTGAAATGCTGACATCTCTCGTCACTATTACAAAATGTGGGTGTAGTTCATTAGTTCTTGTTCAATGAACCAATAAATTCATTGCATCCTCATTAAGTCATGTTCAATGAAACTAGTGAATTCGCTCAAAATCTAATGAAATCACATAGCGTACAAGAACACATTTTACTACATATTCACTTGCAAATCATTGCATATCCACAAAAAACTGGCACTTGCTATAGGTAAATCCAAAAACCTACAAAGCCCAAGTTATACACAAGAAACATTGATCAGGCATTGAAATGCCATAATCTCTCACAATTGGAGGAAGGATTGATACACCTCAACTGGCATTGTGTTGACTAGGTGGTGGCTATTGGGGGGCGGGGGGGTTTGTTTCAATTCTGTATTGGGGCTAATCCTTAGTACATTTTACTCTATTTTTTCCTTTGGACTTTCTTCAGGAGTTGAAACTGAGTATTTAAAGATCAAACCCAAAGAGATGGGTGGGTCATTAAGACTCAACTTTTGAAAGACATGACATGTCTGCATACACAGAGAAGAAAAAACACCCAATGGGGTTGAGACATTGACAACCTTGTTCACACACACAAGAAACAAGGGGGGTGTGTCACACTGTGGCCTTGCCATTCACATTAAAAAAGTATTTGAAGGCAAAAAGAAGAATTATGGAAACTCAATAAAATATTTCACCATGCAAAAATATAATCTTCAAAAAAAATCCTCTAATAAAAACCAAAATCCATCAAGATATTAGGGTTTAGGGTTTAGGGTTTATTTTCACCATGCAAAAAATTTACACTGGAAAAAGCAGCCCATAAGGGGCCCGCCTAATCTAATCTTTTAGGGTTTATAAGAGAATTATGTTAGGGCTATGTTGTAGTTAATGTGAAACTGGACTGGAAATGAAGTTCTTTGGAAAAATAGCAGGAGCTGCTGAGGTTTTAGGTGTAAGGGTGAAAGCCTGAGAGTGATGGCATTACCAAAATTAGCTGCAGCAGTCAAGGACTGGACTGCTGTGACCCTGCAAAACATGCACCATCTTCCAGGGCTCTCAAGGCGCCCTGGAAGTGTCTAATTAATACATCAAATGGTCTTTATTGACTACTCCCTGTGTTTGCTTGACTAGATAGTTTGATTGGTCCAGGTGGTGTTGGTTGCTGTTAGTACTCTCCCACCTATTTTGCAGTCCCAGTTTTAGTTTTATGGGTGTGGTTGGAAGAAAAGTAAATAGGTAACTAAAACCAGTGTTGGGTTAACTCTTTTTTTTTTTTTTGGGGGGGCATACCTGCATCTTCCATCTGGTTCTCATATTTTTTAATTTAAGAATCAAACCAGTTCTCACTTTTTTTTTTTTTTTTTTTGGGAGAAACATTTCACACCATAGTAATGACATACGAAATACGCGTATTTTTTGAAGGTGCTCAAAAAGAAGTATTTTCAAATATTTTAAAATTTGAAAATGTGAATATGTGAATGTGATGAGCAAAACGCTGAGCAAGCTGAGCTTAAGTTGTGCCCAAACCCAAAGACAACGATGATCAAGTATTTTCAAGTATTTTCAAATATTTTTTAAAAAGCCTAAAAAAACGTATAATATGCGTATGTTTGAATCGAATTGAGAGTATGTCACTACTATGTTTTACACCCTTTCTGGGTCTTTATTTTTATTTTTCATTATGCCCAACTGGACGAATTTTTCACAACTAGTTCTCTATTCATATAGATTAGTTGGTTATATTAGGTTAGTTTTTTTAACTTCAATTTCAGATTTTAGGATTAAGATTTTTAAATATTTTTGAAAAACTTCATAGGCCAAAAAAATAATTAACAATCATTACAAAGCTCTAATATCTAAACACAAATATGTGATCACACTTCAAATATATGCAAGATAAAAATATTAGATTAATCCTCTTTCAATGTATCTCATTCAAATGAGTCTTCAAACTCATCTAACTCTTGCTCTAAGTTTAATTCAAAATCTATCAAATTTACCAAATTATGAGGAGTCTTGTAGCTTGCTTTTGCATCGTTTCACCAATTTTTATTCACAAAGATACTTTTCTCAGGTTATTTGATTGTAAGTGGCATCTCCTTAAATTGGGGGGAAAATTTTCTTTGTTTTAATTTAAAATTTCAATTTTTGATATTTATTTAACTACAAAGCCAACAATTAAGAACATGATTTCATGTTTCCTCATCACTTCAAATGGCATCACTCCAAATGACATTTGATACCTTTTACATCCATTTGATATTTAGGAACTATCAACAATTCTTAATTAACAAGCTTTTTTGTAGGTTCACCCATGTTAAGCAACCATTTCAAAAATGTTTTAAGTTTCTATCTTCATCAATTTTATAAATGAAGGAACTTTTAGCTTTGGATGCAAATGATGATAAGATTTCAAAAGTATCTGTTTTGAACAAAAATAATTTTCTATAAGGTCTTACAAACTTCTTGCCATGCTTACCTTGATGTCTTAAATGTTTCAAATAAACTAATTGTAATGTGTTTAGACATCCAATTTTTCTCCAAGAAATTCACAATCAATGCAAAAACATCATGTGCCCCTTTTGACATCTACAAATCAAAACTGAACATAATAGTAGAAACACATTTTGCTAACATTGGTAGAACATATGTTTGTTTTTTCTTTTTGACTAAGTTTGGTATCACTTTTTGACTAAAGGTTTTTTTTGGAAGGGAAAACAACATGAGGGCATAATTGCATACTAGACACTTCAACCAAATACTTTTAAGAAATTAAATATGCAAATGGTTTTTAAAAATTAATAAACGTAAATTCTCCATAAAAAATTTCTAGTTGACATCATCCTTTTTGTAAAGACTTCTAGCCCCCCAAAAAATGGAGTTTGCATTTACATTCACTATTAGTCTTTTCTTTGTAGGTTGTTTTTCCAATGGACTTTTTTAAGCTGCTATTCATTTATTTTTCAATTTTTTTGACAATTAGTACATGGTCTACATCCACATGTTTTTGTAGTGTGTTGTTTCATTACTTTTGAAATATGAAACAAAACCTTTCCTCAACTTTGTTCATTGTTCAATAATGCATGATTTAATATTCTGTTGCAACACATCATACAACTCATGACTCGTGGCATCTTGAATTAGTGATTCATCATCAACACAAAAAAATGCCGAAGTTGAAGAATTTTTGCCATGGGCTTTCCACTTTAACTTTTGTTCATGCAATTTTTTCATCATTAATCAGAAATATAATCATAATCTAGTTGAAAATTTGGAATTTGTTTAGACAAGTTTTCACCTTCAATTTTTTCATATGTTTTTATTTCATTCTCATTCATGAATCATCACAACCATCATTTAGAAAATTTGGTTTCATTATGAGGATTTGTTAATAGATAAAGGCTAGAAAATTAGACAATTGCATTCATTTTAATTTTGTAGAATGTGAAAATGCATACAAATTATTTACAAGTAGATTCATTTTTCACAAAATAAATTACTATGCAAGTAAATTGCTCAAGTGTTCAAGTGGAAAATTGTTTCAAAATATCCTTTCACAATAAAAGGTAAAAGTTAAAGTTGTAAACAATGTTTCTGATTTGAAAATTATTCCCTATACAAACAAATTTAAACATATTATGAGCACATTATCTTCAATATAAGAGGAAAAGCCAAAAAATAAACAAAAATCACACAAGTTTAAGAAAAAAACAAACAATGTAACTAAAGTGCAAATCTCTTTGTCAAAGCCTTGGAACCATTACCCTTATGCCTTCAACAAAACTCTAACTTATAGGACAATGCAAAGGTCGTGTTAGTACTAGCCACAAAAGATGAAAACAACACAATGAACAATAATGGCAATACCTTTAAAGAAAGGAAACAAACATGATGAACACATGAAGTAACATGATCAGCACTAGTAAGAAGATGTTGAACATTAGCAACCAACAACAACATGATGAACTTCTTTAAAAACACAATGAGCACCTTAAAAAACATGATGAACATTAAAAACAATGTACTTGGATTATATAATCCCACTTCCCACACAAAAAGAAAACCAATGCCTCCAACTGGGACACTAAACTTAAATGTCTCCACTCTAAAGCTAAACACCACCTCCACACTTAACCCTAAATCCTAACTAAGCATAAATTCCCTACTCCTAGACCCCTAAGAATTGGACTTAGGGGTATTTATAGGCCTACCCGAGTATCAAAATTTGAACTAAAAAAAAACCCCAATTCTTCGTGAATTGGGTATCTCAAGTTACATACCTTGAACTCTGGGTCTTATATATCAGGTATCACCCTAAGTGATACCCGACTGATTCTTTGTGTAAGAACTGGTTGAGAACCTGGTATGATGAGAAATATTTGCGCAGAGTCACATAGTGAGCACCATTGGAAATGCTATACAAGAAATTGGAAGAACCCACCCCTCTTCTTCAATCAGAGAAATGCAGGGGACATTACATACAATGTGTTCAAAGAAGTTGAGCTAGAAACACAAACTGGAGGTTTTTTTATTCAAATGGGGGAAAAAAAAAAAAAAAAAAAGCAAGATGGAACAACAACAAGACTAAAAAAGCTTGTCTTGAAGACCAAGAAGAACTACACAACATTATTAAAAAATAATAATTATTATTTAATTAAAGCAAAGCGAAAGCAAAAAAAAACAGAAGCAAAAGTATCTACTGAAGTTGTTTGTGTTGTAAATGGAGTGGGAAAAATGGTTAGAGAGCTCTCGGAGTACCTTGGCCATTTTCAACACATGTCCATCGAAGAATAATTAATTGCTTACTTAATTAATTAATTTTGAAAAATTCATTTCAACAAATATGGAATATTGCTAAATATATTCACTATTATTATTATTTTAATCCTTCACAAATATTTTTTTGATTTGGAAGAAAAAATTAAATAATTTTTGAAAAATCTCAACTTTTTTTTCTGAAAATAATATAATTTAGTGTCCAATTGGCCAAGGTAGTAAGTACTGCTACTGGGGGTAATAACTGACCAGCAGCACAGAAGAAGCACAAAAATTAGGTCACCAAAGAAATTGGATGCCCATGAGGGGAATAATAATTTCTTACAGGGTACACTTAATTAGGTACCTACTAGTTATTATTATTATTGAGGGAGGGAGGGAGGGAGGGAAGGGGGGGGGGGGGGGAGAGGAGGGGAGCTGTAACTGATTCCACATAGAAGAATTAAGTCAGGGGCAGTTGCTTAATTAATTTAGTTTACCGAAAACTTGAGAGAAGGGGAAAAAAACAACTCTGGAAATTAAGTTCACCTACTCTTTTTAATTATTAGTGTACAGAAAAATTAAAACTTGTAACTGTTAGTTCACATGGAGTTTTCAATTGGGTGGCAGAAATTTTATCTGTCATGTGCACCAGTGTGATAAGAGGGGGAAAGGCGGGGGGAGGAAAGGGGCTTGTCTCTTACGTAAGAAAGAACCGGCGTGTAAGTTCAGGGTATAAGGACCCTTAGGCTCGCACTAGATAGAGAGGTTTTTATAACAAAACCCCTTTAAAAACCCAGTGCTGGTGTGGTTATTTTGATTTTCTGAAATAACTGGGCGGTTGAGGTTCTTTACAAAATTCTCAAAATCAAAGAACCACTGGATTCGGTTTTTTGAGGGGGGGGGGGCGGGGGGGGGGGACCAAAAATAAATCAGAATCAGCAGTTCTGGTTATTTCAGAAATATGACAGAACTGGCAAAGAACCAGTGGGTAGATAGAGAATGGTGGCTTTTTGAAAATTTTCAAAAAAATTCAGAACCAAGGTTCTATCCCAAACCTTGTTTTTTTTTTAATTATAAAAAAACCCAAAATAAATTCGTCCCGACCGGGTAAGTGGGTATATACCTGGACTGATAACCGGATGGTATCTATTGCAGATAACACAACACTGGGACATTTTGGCAAGTGAAATGCCCAGTGGTGCAGGCATTCCAGAAATTTTTTCCCACCATACTTGGCTGGTACCTGCCAGATACCCGCCAAATATCACATGGAATTTTTTTTAAATTTTTAAAAAAAGAATTCATTGATTTTTATGTTGTGTAAATAAAGCCCTTGGAGGTGGACTTTACTGGATTCATGGCTGCCCTTAGCTCCACCTAAGAGGGCCCTTCATATTGTGGTGGGGATCAATTTTTGTTGGCTTCTGATTTTATTTTATATACCTAAAATCATAAATAGTTCATAAACAATGTCCCCATTTTCCAAGCTTTCTCCAAAAGAAGATTCAAAAAAATTCAAAAAATTCTAGTTGGTGTCTTTTTAGCAGCCTTTAATGTTTAAATTTTCCATTTAATTTATGTATGTGTCTAGCCTTTACCCACGGTGAATAGCAAGCCACACCCACCTTAGGCAAGCATAAGGATGAATTATTGGCACAGAGAAAAGATCAAAAAATTGTGGGCAAACAAAAAAACACCATTGAGTAGAAATCTATCCTCATGAAAAGTTAGTTGCCTTCTCATAAATCCAGTTTAAGGAATAACTAGTGTTGTTGGGTGGATTTATTTGTTTTCAAAATATTTGTTGGTTTTAATTATCTGGTTTATCAATATTTGTGAGTTCTGGTTTTTTATTATAAAAATTTCATATAATATGTCCTAAAACAATTAAGCTTTTAAAAATATGTAATGTCAAATTTCAGTATTAGAGATAGCCTACAATATAATATTCATCATATATCCAAGCCTTTCCAGATAACAAAAATACAATAATTTCAATTCAATAATCCATCAGGATAAAATTATAAGTTCAAACTTTCGTCTCTTTCAAATTCGTTCTCATATTCCTCTAACTCTTCCTCTAGAGGACTATCAAACTCAATCAACTTTATCAAACTAGAAAGTGAACTTCAACCCATCTTTTCAATTCAATTCCTTCCATTTCTTCAATTTCAATTTCACGTATGAATATTACTACTTCATTTTTTTTTTGCATTTCAGAATTTTCATTTTCACTTAACCTTTCCATATTTCATACAAGTGCTCTACAAGGCAAATGATGGAGAAAAATTCAAACAAACCAAAATCCTACAAAACTTGCCAATGATATTGTTGTTGCTATGCACACTTAAAAAATATGTGATGCAAACATTTGCAAGCAAAAATAATCTATTCAAAACAAATGAATGATGTGGTTTTACAGTTCAAAGTTTCCTGCCATGTGCATTGTAAGTTTAGTGCAATTTAAGTTTTTAAAACCAATATGTTGTATAATAAGCCCTCCGCAAAAGCCACAAAAACAACAAAAAGCCATCAATAATGGGGGAAAAAAATTAAAATGCAAAACACACACATAGGTAATGACAAAAATAAAAACAAAAAAATAGAAAAAAAAAGAAAATACAGAAAAAACATGCAAAAAAGAAAACACAAAAACAACAATACAATATAAGTAATGAAAAAAAAATACAAGAAACAAAGAAAACTGAAAGAAAACACTTACAAACAAACATACAAAAAAAAGAAAAAAAGACGAAATTAAAAAATATATATAATTACCTCCATGTTGTCAAGAAATTTGCTTCCTGATTCTTCCCTACCTAGTCCACAAAATTAAACAGGTGGTTGTCCCATATAGTATATAACCCAACACAAGCCTGCCCAGATGGTCATTGCTGGATGGATGTCTGTGTTCAGCATACATTCTGTGATGAAGCTTTGGAGGTGCATATTCCAACTCAAATGTTCACTCATGTGTCATATGCACTCAATGTTCTCTGGGGCTCTTTGCTTCTTTCAAATACAAATGAGGGATTGCAATGAACAGGAACAGAGATGTGCTTCTGTGGTTATCATCCTTAGAATACATGCAAGGTAGACCAGCTCCTACTCAATTCCTAACTCATGGACAAATCAAGATATTGACCAGTGTGGGGGCAGGTATTTGATTTTGTCAATAATCACCAATCATGGATTTTTAAATATTTCAAAGCCAGGGAACTGCTGGTTCTGGCACTTTGACAAAACAATCAGAATCAAAGAACTTTGTGCTTCAGTTGGATATCTTGAAAGAATCTTTTAAATGGTGCACAAAGTGTACCTGCACACATTGCAATCTTGCTCCACTGAGCTGGCAACAAACCATAAGCACCACATCGCTGATGTCTCGAGCTGTATGCAAAAGTCATTGTTGTTGCTTGCCTTCCACTTTCTTGATCCTTGGCCTCTCCATATCTAGCCAGACAGTGTATCCCTTGTTGAAGCTCCAAATGCATTTGTTGCAGGACTTATTCAGAATAACAGTTTTCCAACTTATATGGCTTGTCACACAGATATTAGTTTTAGTTTTACCTGTGGAAATGCAATGGTTTTTTTGGAAACAACAAGGACAGCAGCCTTTGCTGAAGACTCCACATATCTTCGCAAAAAGTCTGCACAACTGTTCACTGTATCTGGAGACTCAAAGGCCTGCAAAAATGTTTATTGGGAGAAATATGAGAGGGGAGGGCCTCTAAAGCACAAGAAACAACTATTTATGCAATTGGACATCAACATACTGAACTTGTTGAAGAAATGCAGGAAAAGGAGATTCAGCGAGATGGGAACATTGTGAAGTTTGCAGCAGAGAATTGAAAAAAGAGGAGACTAGTAACTACATCAATGATACTGGTTTGAAAAGCCAGAAACAAAACCTAAGAGCAGACTACCTCATCAATGCCAAAAACTGGAAGAGAATTTTGAAATGTCCTTGCCTGCACAAAAGTGTACCCCAGGATCCACCTTTCCATTACTGTCATTCCATTCCTTGATGGAGGTCTCAATTACTCCTTTCACAGAACTCCAGACTTCTTCACCGGTTCCTGGAGGAATTGTTCCCTGCAGCATCTGTATCACAAGTGACCAAGACAACTCAAACCTCTTTCAATTGGTGAAAAAAGTAAGAGTAATGTGTGATGTATAATCTAGCATCAGAGCTCTCCGCATACTCTACTGGACCCCTGAAGTCTAACAGCACAATATTTTCTCCAAGATACAGCGATTGGAGAACCAACAAATTGGTGAGCTTCCTGATGGTGGTGAGACCACAGGTGATCTGCAGGAGGCTCAGGTAAAGATGTGCTTACCACATCCAACTGCTGGTCCTCAGATGCTGTTGTAGATTTGGATCCATTGACTTTCTCTGACTGCCTGTCAGATACTGTTGAAGCATTGTATGACTTTTCTCTCTCACAAGTTGCGTTAAACTTTCTATTTTCCCAGCAATATCAGCACTCTGGGGATCTTGCTTCAAGGCTTCATGATATGTTGCCAGTGCCTGCAAGCACATTCACTTGCTCTACCACTGATTCTTAATTTTGATATGCTGAAAGCACCCACCCTGCTTGATATGTATAAACATAAGAAACAGATTTACAAAATCAGGGCACAAGATGGTTGTCGTGTCCCAAAAGTATGGAATGTTACCATCAACTTTGCTACAGGTAGTTTACCTCTTCAAAACGTTCCATAGCTTCCAATGCACATCCTTCCCTAAAATAGCCCTAACACACAACCCCATTCACCCTGCTTTTGTTAGTCCAAAATGTAGAATCCACCTCTAGAAGCATGAGACCTTGTCCTGGTATAACAAACAGAGAAGCTTGAGCAGAGGGTGAAAAGATAAAGAGCAGCAGGTGGGAAATATCACCTGACAAATGGGAAACAAACAGCACATTCTCCCATGTAGGTCTGAGTTTGATTGCCATTTCAGCATCTGCAAGTGATTCTGATAACTAAGTTTAAGAAAGCAGCAGATCAGTTGCTGCAGAGGAACAACACAGCACAAACATTCTTGTTACTTAGCTCCAATTAGGACCATGAGTCCAAATGCATTCCATGATAACCTATTAGTAGTACTTTCAGGTAGAACCAGTTCACTTCCTGGCTTCAACTATTGCACTACTACTATCAAGAAATCATAACTGCAACAAAACACAGTTCAAAACCTATCCAAACTAAATTCATCTGAGAAAGCAGAGGTCCAAGAAACTTGAAACTGAAGTTGGATTCTGCATAGCCACATGACAAAGACAACTACTCTAATTTGGACGCTCCTGAAAATCATTGCTTGAAAACTGCAAACCACAATTTTCAAGCTGAGATCATAAAGACATCAACACGACTATCTTTGCTGCGGAAGAAGGGAAAAGAATGAAGAAGTATCCACTGCCACTAGTGATCTCCTGTCTGTTCACATTTAGGGCCAATTCCTCTGTCTCAGAGGTGACTATTTCTCAATAGCTCTCACAGAGCCCGCTAGTCTCATTTTCTCCAGAGCTAATGCCTTCATGGTAGAGATCATGACTGTATTCCAAAAGCCCTACCGAAGTCATTCTCCACACAAAACCAAAACTGTGGAAGCCCCCACGTTCTGTGTACTTTGGTGAACGGATTGACGAACTAAGCGCCATTGCAACTGGTAACGATTTGCATATCCTTTGCAGGATTTGAAGCAAACACCATTCAAAAGCAGGCCATTTAAACCTACTCACTCCAACATTTGCTCGATCCCTTAACTAAGACCAGAATTTCGACCTGACAGTAAATCACACTTAGATCCAAGCCAACAAAGACTAACAGCCTATTCGTTATGCGGATCATCGTAACCAAGCTTCTTATTACTAGTGCAACAAGCCAGCCCGCAACGAACATCTCGCATGAAGGCGAAGAAAGAAGATACTAAAAGATCGCAATTCGACTCCTCCTCAGCAGCAATCGTGACAGAAAAAAGGAACCTAAATTAGTGAACATTATCACAATTTTCAGCAAAAACAGAACCCGTAAATGTTTGTGGTTTTTTTTTTGTTGTTGTTGGTGGATCAGAGCACGCACCTGTAGACAGCAGCATTTTCAGGATCCGCTTTGATGGCTTGCGTGTAAGCTGCAACAGTGTTGAGGTTTTTTTTTTCCTTGAAGAGCGCATTGCCTTGCTACCGCAGCGAAGGCGGCGTGACCGCTGTTGGAGCTGCCTCCATCGCTCCCACTCTTACAAAGCACACGAGAAGAACGAAACGCGCAAGCAGCGAAGTGCAGAACACTCTCTGCAACTGACCTCGTGCACAAACCACGTTATGGGAAACAGAATCCTCGTGGATGAACCTTTTTTCCCCATGCAATAGCCACATTATGAATGTAAGATTCATGCCCTCGTGGATGAACTTATCTCTCCCTCTGAAACCAACCTCGCACACTAACCATATTATGAAGGAAAGGTTCATGTCCTCACGGATGAACTTTACCTCCATCTCCAACTGACCTTGTGCACTAACCACATTATAAGTATAGATTCATGTCCTCATGGATGAACTTTACCTCACTCTGCAACTGACCTTTCACACTAACCACCCTATGAGGCACAGAGAATTATGCACTTGTGGATGAACTCACCTCGCACTGCAGGGCACTAACCACATTATGAGGCACAGAATCATGCCCTTGTGGATGAATGTTTTCTTCAAAATAGGTCAAGGTGGTTGTCAAGTTCATTTTGAGCTTTACACAAGAGGCAAAGATCATCATGAACCTAAACATAGATGGATGTAAACCCTACAGTGAGGATTCATACATCCAAATATTTCGACAAAGTTTTTTCATGTTGGGCACATTAAAGATGTTTGTAAAATGATGCCCAACTTTATGACCCCCTTTCATCTTCACTTGACCATCTCCCCTTCACTTTGCAATTATCTTTAAAGGCTTCCAATTGAGGACCTAAAGCTCAAAACCAAGGACAAACTCTCCAAAGTTCAGATCATGGTTTAGCTTCAAATTGCTCTTCCAAACCTTGTGCCTACCTAGAAGGTCTACCTACATAGAATAAGGACCTACCTAGGCTATCTACCTACCCACCCACCTAAGCTACCTATGTTACCTACCCACCTATGCTACCTACTTACTTTGGCTACTTGCGTAGGTTTGGTCTTTAAAAAAAGTGACAAACATGGATTGGGGTCCAAACTCATTTGACCCCAAGCTTAGAAGGTGATTGCAAAGTTTGGTCCTATATTTCGTCGTAGTTCAAAAGTGGGCGTCGCAATTTTAGGTCTTGCCACTAGTTTCGACCAAACCGCCATGTAAGTTCCAAGTTTGCACCAATTTAGGATATCTCAATTCTCCTCTAATAGAACTAAGCTCAATTCCAATTGAGCTCATTGCACCTATTTAATTAATGCCTTTAATTTTGGTTTTGTTGCATCAGATTACCATCATTGTCCTTTCAAAAAAATTCATCAATTTTTCTTGAACAAAAAGCCTAGATTACCTATGCTTAAGTGAGTATCTCTTTTGAATTCCTAGATTCAAAAGGTTGTATTTCTCTATGGTGAAAAATGAATTCAAATGCGGCTTTTACAATGATATTTTGTGTTTCTCATGGGACGAATTACAAACATACATGTACAATTGGAAACAGAACTGATTCAGTTGTGACAAGAACACAAAATTTGGCAAGCAAAATAGTATGGAGTTTGTGTTCAATATCTCAAAATCATATGAATTTTGAGCACCATTGTTTTGGAAGGGAGCTATATGGTATTTCACATATAACAATGCACCTTACCTTACTATCCAAGTTCTACTTTAAAGCAAAGGATACCCCTTGTGAGGCAAAAATAAGTTGTTCACCAACTTACAATCACCTCAATCACCTCTTGACTTTCATAACAAACTCCGCAAGGATCAACTTTATGCAAGAAGACCCAAAGTAGATGTTGTCTTTGGTTAAGAACCCATGTTATTATTTCATATAGTAATAATATCAATTCTTCAACTTCCACATTACCAAACACTTGATGATTTTTACATTTAGTTTCATTCCTTAGGCTTGGACCAAGTGGTGGTGGTGGTCGTGATGGACCAACACTCCTCATTCCCAGGCCCAACTAAGCTTATTATTTATGCCCACACATGCTGCTTCTGACATTAAAGCTACTTATCCCCTCCCCATTCATGATCTTCATGATCTTCATGATCTCCAAAAACCAAATTCTTCCTATAAGTTGTAGTCAAGGCATGATGAACCCACCGCACCATCACCATCTTCATTCATTCATTCATTCATTCATTTGTGGGCTTTCTTCCTGCCCCTTTTCCAATTCACAAAATGGCTGACCAAATTCAGTTCTTAAATTTCTTTAAAATTCATTTTTAATTTTTAAATTAATTATTTTGGCTAGGGTTACATATATTGTAAAATGTTCAGCTATAAATTTTTTTTTTGAATAATCAATTTGGGGGTACGGGATGGGGAAGGTGGGGTTACACATGTAATTGTTAACTTTTGTAGCATTTTTTAAAGTATAAAACCTTTCTTTTGTCATTTTTGGGGTTTCGACATGTGGTTGGTATCAGCGGTCACTCTTTATTGGTTGTGAAGTGCTAGTAACTAAAGGTCTTGTGATTCATATTAATTAGTTGGGGAAGGTGAGGCTCAAGGTATTTTTTTTATTTTGTAATATATCATTTGATTGGGTCAGGAGTGGAAAAACCTTTTTGAAAATCAAAAGTTTGGATAGTCCCTAAAAAAAAAGAATTTTTACTCCACTTTGAGTTGGGAATGATATGAAACACTTGGGGGTGTGTCACATTGTGGCCTTGCCATTTAAATTAAACCATATCTTAAGGCAAAAAAAAAGAATGATGGAAACAGAAATATTTTACCATGCAAAAATATAATCTTCAAAAAATCCTCTAAAAGAAACCAAAATCCTTCAAGATATTATAGCTCTATAATTTAATCTCAAGGTCTTTGCTGGTTCTTTCATGAGACCCAGCGGTTCCTTTGAATCTCTGCTCCTCTCAAATGCCCAGACCTGACAGTTCCTCAATTCGGAATTTTTTTTCAAATACCTGAAACTGGTGGTCCTTCGAGTTATTTATTTATTCCAAATTGAATGGAACCGGCGGGTATCAAAAACCAACTACTTCCCCCCCACACTGGATAGTACATAGCTAAACTATACTGGATGGCTAGAAGGCAGGAATAGAATGAAAATATGTTTTCTATCCACACAACATCCATCCTGTACGGTGTGCTGGTGGGTGCTGGTGGTACTCCAGTGTTTGACAGTCATTTGATTTTAGACAATCAGGAATTTGATTTACTTTTTCTGATTTTCTTAAATCCAAAGCAAAGAACTGGCAATTAATTTTTTTTGAAAATTAACAATTCAGAATTAAGAAACCCTTTAGTTCTAGTTATTTTGAAAACTCAAAGAACCGAGTATCTTCTTCATGGAAGAACCAACAAAGAACAACAAGCTTATCAGCAAGGCTCTTTCAACACTTTCTTCATTATTTTGAGAATGGAGGTTTATATATCAAAATTATTTCTCTGATTTTTCTTTTGAGAGTAGTAGTTTATATATGCATGAAAGCAAGGTTAGGTGGTTCATTTTTGGCCTTCCAGAGCCCATTTTAAACATTCATTCAAAAATTATATTTTATTGATTAACAACTTATACTTTCAATGTGTATTTTTTTTCATGTTTCCATTAAAAATATGGTTGAATCCAATTGTGTACATGGCTTTATTTTTTTGGTTGAGAAAGTGTCATTTAATTCAAAAGCTCACTATGAGTCCATTTTGACCTTAAAACTCATTCATGTTTTTCAATAAAAATTTATTTTAAAAATAATTGAAATATGAATAATTAAAAAAATTGACAATGTTTAATATGGAAATGACTTTACATTATAAGTTCATCTACAATATTATTTTATTTTTTAATTTTGAAACAAAACTATGATTGCAACAATCCAAATTATTCCTCCTAACTATGCCTTTCACCCATGTCAAAACCTCAGTTCTTTTGATTTCTTGTGAACACAAAGGTTTATGAGATCAAAGAATTGCCTTACTAACCAATGAAGGTTAATTTGATTTGTGGTATTGACAAAAGCATTGATTATGAAGATAGAATAAAATTTTGGGATGGATTTGTAAATTACCTAGATGATTTAGACAGGATGAAAAGTGGTCAATAAATAGTTTTCCATTGAGTTCTGGTTCTGTAGCTAACCATGGTGGTTTAGCCCAGTTACTTTTTCTTACAACTTACTTACAGAATGGATTACCAAGGTGAAACCAGAGTTTTAACTCAGATGAGGACAGGACATTCATCCGCAGCTGAGGCAAACAGACATCCAGTGGGTGCTGGTTCACTCTAAGCCACTAACTAGTAGTAAGATAGTAAATACCAAAACAATTGAGGTAACCACCTTTAGCTAGGGAACTGGAACCCAACAGAAAACTGTTTTTTCTGGAACCACTCACCCATCATCATCCATCCTTTATGGTGCACCTCACTGGTGGGTACTGGTTCCCTGTGGCGCCAGTTCTCTCTGACTGAAAAGACCCTGGCTGTTGGAAAATTAATAACGGTCCCTGAGCGGTTAGCAACCACCCACAAAACACGGACAGGCGGGCGGTGGCAGGCAGGCAGGCAGGCAGGCAGGCACGCCAGTCCAGTCCAGTCCAGTCCGGTTCAGGTGTCAGAGAAACAACCGGTACCACCACCACTGGTGGCCTTTGGATCCGGTTTACTGGGTCTCAAGCTGGGCTTCATTCAATTCAGGTGGGCTTCTTCTTCATTCAAAGGCCTAAATGGCAAATTGATTGATTAATTAATTACTCTGGTCAAAGGGGCCTAGGGGCACAATTTTTTGGTGAGGGGTTAGTTGGTTAGTTAGTTCGTTAGTTAGTTAGTTAGTAGGTACCAAACTTGGTCCACAACAGTGTTGGTTGTTGGCCAGTTATTTGAGGGGTTCTCCCGGGTATCAACTCGGGTATCATGTCGGTTTTTGATATCCTATCAGCAGCTGGTTCCTTGGTTTTTATTTAATGACTGTTCTCGTCGCTGGTATTGGATGTCCCGAATTCTAATCACCTGCCTGGATGACTCCATTATCATCCAGGTAGGTTATCAGTCTTTAGTCGCTTAAAAAAAAATTTAAACCTACAAAAATATATATAACCGGATACTAACCGGCATGATAACAGGTGATTATCAATCAATCAATTATTGGATAACCTACTCTTATGCATGACCATCAGTTCTCACACTTATTTTACCTGGCAACCCCAAAGGATTTGAGGTTGATAACCTGTGTGACCCAAAACCATTTCAAAAAATAGTCCACCCATCCGGTTATTAAAACCAGGAAATAACCGGCCAACCCTAGTCCAAAGGATGGGTATAGCCCCATTCTCCACCATCCTTAGCCAGCCATAATAAGGATGGATCCGGGAGAATTTTGGAAGGGTTGTGATTAATTTGAGAAAGAGAGGAAGGCACCTTGCACATAAGGGTTACTATTACATGTAGGGTAACACCCTGGGGACGAGGTGTTCCCAAAAAACATGTCAAACAAGGAAATAAGAAGTTTTGATACCCTCCGGGTATCACAGGGTACAAAAGAAGAAGGAAAAAGCAATGACACGGACAATTGCAACGTGAAACAACACCCAACTCCTTTGCCACGTTTTGAAAAGCGACATGGAGGCAGCACCTCACTCCTCGGCAAGGAGCACAATGCGTGCCTCTTACTTACTTACTTAGAGCATCTCCACCCCACACATGCAAACACCGCTTTTCATAGAGGCCAAAATCCTGCTGCTCTCCCCAGTATTATTGATGGTTCATTTTGCAGTGGTCATTTTAACCCCCCTTTAAAAGCTTTTTTCTACCATGGATTTGGACAGTGACTACACTAGTAGTAGTACCTTGGCCATTTCAACACATGTCCATCAAATAATTAATTAATTAATTTTGTAAAATTCATTTCAAAAAATGAAATATTCCTAAAACATATTCACTATTTTCCTTCGCAATATTTTTTTTGATTTGGAAGAAATAATTTTTGAAAATTTCAACATTTTTTGGGAAATAGTATAATTAGTGTCGAATTGGCCAAGGTACTAGGGTATTATTAACAGGTACTCGGCCAGATGTAATAAAGAGTGTGTAAAGGGACTTGTATGACGTTTGTGGGTGAGGACAATGATCATTAAAACGGTATTCTATTCTAAAATAAAAAGGAGTTGTTTAGAGTTTTGGGGGTGGAGATGCTCTTAGCAGAGCTTAAGATTTGTGCTCTAGAACAGGACCTCTACATACCCTAAAAAAAATGTTCTGACAAGGTTTTTTTTACACTGCAGTAAGGTGGTTGCTTTTTCATAGCATCTTGAGTTTGTGAAAGTTTTCTTGGGTTGTTTTTGAAGTACTTTACTCTCCTGACTATAACTTGAATGTGATTGCAAAATCAATTTGCCTGTGGAGAGAGAGAGAGAGAGAGAAAGAGAGTGTGTGCGTGTGGTGGTACACTCTCTTGCAAGGTCAACAAACTCCCCAGTGCTTTTTGAATGCGTCTTCATGCACCAAATCTTTCGTGCGGATTTGCTTGCTTTGCTCCCACCAAGTTTCTTCTTCCACTACTATTAGGTGAGTTAATTATTTTTCAATATTTTTTCAGCAATTAAGGGGAATTTTGAATTTTCCTCAATGAATTTAATTTAACCTTCCGTTGGATGGAATACTTTAATCTTGGTTCATTTCCCCCCCCCCCCCCCCGCCTCCCCTACCCCACTTTACGGACCATGTGGGGAGTTTGTAAAGCACTCCAGAGTAATTTCTAGCACATTATGTTTCCATGAGTATCTATCACTCTTAGAAATGAGAAAGGATTTTTTTTGCCATTTATTTAGGAGAGGGGAGCAGAAGGGAACCTTACTTCTCTAAGTAGGCACAACTTCCCTCGCACTCCTCAATGGTAAGGGTAAGAGCCTTCCTACTCATATTGGCTTCATTATCTACATATGTTTACACTTACAACAAGGTTTGCCTTGTGCTTTACTTTGGGAAAAGGCCCAATGTATGGGACATTCCTAAAATATAGGGTTGGACTCTACTACCGCCATGTCAATTCCCCTTGTTTTGAGAATGCTCTCACCCTTGGGCTCTACCCCACACATTGTCCTTGTCAAAATTTGGTTGCCATATCAATTCCCCTTGTTTTGAGAATGCTCTCACCTTAGGGCTTTATCGAACACATGGTCCTTGTCAAAATTGGTTGCCATGTCAATTCCCCTTGTTTTGTTCTGAGAATGCTCTCATGCTAGGGCTCTACCCCACACATTGTCTTTGTCAAAATTAGTTTTTCGCAATGGGGTCCACCATTCCATATAATGAATAGGATAAAGCTCCACAATATGGCCCTAATTCCATTCTTCAATGGTGAAGAGCATGATCCTTTCATCATTTAAAAACGAATGTAAACCTTTTGAAATGCCACAAATGTGGTCTATTATAGGATGCGCCCAAACTAGGTCTAGTCTAGCAAATTAAATTCTATTTTTTAACCTCTTTAAACCAAGGCTCTCCTTCCTCATGAACATAATAAGCACATGAGCATTGGCATGCATCCACCCACAAGGCCATTAAAGCCAAAAAGTGCATTCTCCGATTATTCCTTCAACTACCCCCTTTCATCACCACATGAACCTTCAAATGGCAAGGGACTTGCCTAGACTTCACCAAAGTTTTGAAGGTGTGACAAACCTTAATCCTACACTTTAAGGTCCATCAATAAGTGTAACATCACACCTCGCCACACATTTATTCGAATCGTCATACAAGGACTTCAAACCTCTAAACCACAAGTTTCTTATTTCCACAACACACACACACATATTTCACCACACATCTATAGTTCAAACACTATAAGGCAATTAATCACCATGGCCATCAAAGACTCTTTGGATCTATAATGTTTAAATTTCAAAGTTTAGACATTTAAATTATTGTAATCACAAAAAGGACCAAAGGGAAAGTTTGGATTCCCTCCCACAAACCTTCCTTCTATCACAAATTTTATAAAAAATTGAAATCCCTCTTTTACAACCCACTTTCCTCTTTCAGAACAAAAGAAGAAAGAGGATGGGTTCTTTCAATTCCTTTCTTTCGATAAATGGACATCTAACTACAAAGACAAACTCAAGGACTCAAAACTTTAACAACACACAACAAACACATAACACAAATTTTTGAGTCACAACACTTTTCTTCACATCTTGTTAATTACTCAATATGCCCTAGCTACTACAAAAACTTGCAAAAACCAATTCACACCCCAAGCAAACACTAGTTTTTCACTTGTTTCCTCACTACTT
Source organism: Sphagnum contortum (assembly GCA_963920785.1). Lineage (NCBI taxonomy): Eukaryota > Viridiplantae > Streptophyta > Sphagnopsida > Sphagnales > Sphagnaceae > Sphagnum > Sphagnum contortum. The sequence continues at coordinate 6,029,727 of OY987281.1, forward strand.
TCTTGGAAGGCTATCTTGAAAAAGAATTAGAATCTATGAGTTTGAACACAAATTTCTTAGATCATGTTAGCCCATGCTTCTCTATCTCTACTCTTTCCTAAAGAGATATTTCCTTCTTACGAAGTACAACCCACTTGCTTTCCTTCCTCTCCAAAAATCATACTTTAAAGAAAAACCAACATACCATAATAAGCACCAAGTATATATTAATAGCCCCCCTTGAAATGCAACAATACCATAGTTGTTAATAGCCACAATGTAAAGATTTGAACCAAAGCTCAAAACTAAGCATGGATCTTATACAACAAAAGCCAAAAACTAGACATGTTTTAGTGTCATGTAATATTTTTACCTTTAAGTTTGCTATCAAAACTTGGATTTCAAAGTTGGCAAAACAAATCAAGAGTTTATAACATGGGTCTATTGTTCACATATGTGTACATGTTGCATCTCAAAACATATTTGAGTATAAAAACATAAACAAATCTAAACATGCAAATTCAACTATATACAATATTGCCTATATTATCATAAAATTCTATTTGATTCAATTCACATCAAAATGAATAGCATTAAATAATGAATTTTTTTTCAAGTTTTGGTGTTGTGTCATTGGTGGACATCCCAAAAAGGATTTAGCATTAAATGGCATTGACTAAGTAATATATGTTCAAATGTACTTTTACATGAGTAAATTTAATGATATTATAGATATTTATTAAATTAATGTATGAAAATCATCTTAGATTATTTGAAGGAATCATGAAAAGTCCTACTTTTTTTTATTAAAATACACTTGACACCTATATGGTTTCATTATAAAAAGTAAAGCTTACAAATAAATAATATTTTTAAAGAAATTACTGAAAAAATATTTTTTTGAAAATTAATTCACATTCATAAAGAATATCTTATAGTTGATCATTCAATTAAAAAAATTTAATGTTCCACAATTTTGTGATGAGTTTTGTTATTACTTTACATCAACTTGCATCTAGTATTAACAAAGTAATCCAAATCTTTCCTTGCCTTGTTACACTTAAGCCATGTACACCATTTTCCTTTTGAAAATTCATTCAATGAAGCCAACAACATATGCCACACTATTTTATCTATACTAAAGAAGGCTTAATTTTGTTCTTCTTATTCATCAATCACATTGACATCTTCAAAACCATAATGCCCCCACCACATTCTTGGTAGTATCAGAATACCCTTGATGAGTATGGGTGCACTAAATTGGTTTCATAATGTTTAGACCTACAATGTTTGACCTATTGAATATTGAATAATTTTGTAATTTAAATTCAGTAAATTTTTTTTAAAAATTAAAGGAAATTTCAAGGTGTGTTCTTCATATTGTTGGAAAGCCCTCAATAACAAGGATTTTGTGAAGGCAATTTCATCAATATTTTTAGACCTCACATATGTGAAATATTAAAATTTGAGTAGATTATCATTTTGGAAATTTCTTAAAAGTTCAATATTAAAATTTTAATGAAATTGTATTCCAACTTTATTTGGCTAAAGGACCTCTAATTTTCACTTTCAATATTACAATATATGCTCATTAGCACAAACCACACTAGTGCAAATATTTGTTACAAGTAAATTTCTTTTACAATTGCACATCTTGTCAAAGTTCAAAATGAGTTGTACTTATTATTGAAATCAATTACAACTTATATATAAGAGTATCAAAATTCATGTATGAAAAAAAACTTGAATGAACTAAATTATCCAACAACTAGGATATATTTGTAATCAATGCAGATTAAAAAACTAATTATTATTGATTTCAAATCATCATATTGATTTGTGGTCATAATTCATTAATCAAGTAATATTAGTTGTCATAAAAAACCTTAATTTGTAGAAGAAATTTGTATCAATTTCTATTGCAATAAATATAACATGTATAATAATTTTTACTATGATCTATTATAGTTGTTAATCAACACCTAAAGGTTCATTTTCAATAGTAATTTGGGATTAAATTACCTCCAAATTGATAAATCTTTTGCTCATTGAAAACACCTCAACAGGAACTATAAGACAATGAGGTTGCATGTTTGAAGTTAACCTATTTTGAGGGAGTTAGGGTGTTCCAAAGATGGAAAACACAATGTGTCCCAATTTTAAGAATCCTTTTGTGACTTTTTAAAATTTTAGCCATTTCAATGTAATCCTTTTTAACAACTCCAACCTATATTATATGGAAGAGTGATAGCTCCCTCAAAGTCTGCAATTTGAGTATAAGGTAAACTCAGGGCTTGTGTACGTGAATTCGTTGAAAAGTGTTCATGAATGTCAATTTTGTTGTAGTTTATCCCGTATTTCTAACACACCCCTCTTGTTCTAATGCATGGAGGTACAAAACACATCCCTAGTTCTTCACTATTTTCACTATTGCTACTTTAAGGAGAACTTACCACCAATACTTTGGGATGAACCTAGGGTGTGTCACACTAAAGAAAAACCAACACATAATGGTTTTAGGTGTAAAAAACTAATGCAATTGAAATACAAGTTCATGTTTCTTTTCATTTGTAAAATCAATTCAAAGGTTGAGGTGGTTAATTATTTTGAATTTGGTAGGATTATGACCTATATTGTATCCTGTAAATGACATGACATCTTTAGGGTTTTTCTTTTTTTTTATGACTTTCTCATAAAGATATGACCATCAACTTTTGGCAAATTGTCCTTGAAAATTGGCGATGATGACAACTAGCAAGAAAAGTGTTGTTAATTTGCTAAATATTCTACATTGAGTTTGTAGTTGAAATTTTGTGTGCTGGCCAATAAGATTTGTGTGGAGGTTTAGATGGTGATCTATATGGTAGGCGTGCGATGGAATTTTCGGCGATAAGGAGTGTCAACGAAGATATAAGCACATAAGTTCTTTGAAAAAGACACGGGGAAGAATGCAAAGCTAAATACATTGTCTTTAAGTAGGACGTGAAATGATCAAATTTTTTACAAAAGCAACATTATATCCAAATTATTCATTTTCTATTGCATAATGTACTATAAGTTACAGAGTGGAATGTAGTAGTTATGTCTTTTGAGAGATGTTTTCCTTGACCTAGTATTGGAAAAGGTTAGAAATGATGACATTGTATAGAATTCACAATCTTGGAAATCTAACAGGACCCAGTCTTGTTTCTTAGGTTGATCATAAGGAACACAAAATTTGAATGTTTTGGGTTTTGGGAAATATTTCCAATATCAAAGGAGAAACATTATGAAATTGTGTGTTTATGTTGTTGCATCAAGGGATGATACCTATCAATGGACAAAAGGGTGAAACATGAGAGTTTGATCCAATGTCTTTAGTCATAATTGTCAAGGTGCAACACAATTGTGACGAAAGGGTTTATCTATGTTGTTAGTATGTGGCAATGATGTTAATTGTTGGAGTTCATACTTCAAAAATCTTAAAAATAAAAGATTTGATTATTATGTGGACATAATCAAATAAGATCATTCTTAACATGATTACTATTCACAACAAACTATCTCAACCTCTAATTTTTTTGTTAAATGATATCTATTTCAATCAAGGGTAATTTATGAATTTGTCAACCTTTTGCATGAAAGTCAAATGTAAACAATTTATGTGATGGGTGATAATGTACCTTAAACCTCACTAGCAAACATGCAAAATTGAAATCATAATCTATCTATCACGAAAAAGGGTGCACTTGTGAAAACACATATCACAACAATTATAACTCATGCTTGGGTTTTTGTGTTTTTCATGTAAAAATTTGTATTCATGTTTCAAGTTTAGAAATGTTTTACATGATTTTCTAAAAATATAAACCATGAAAACATGTGGAATAATTTGGATTGAATCTAATGAATATAGAATATTCAAAAACACACAGAAAAAATTATATCTATTTTTTTTTCATTTTTTAAAGGACTTGAAATATGCAACACTTATTGAAATATCTACATAATAGTATAATTAATTGGGAAAATAATTTAAAATATTTACCATCATAAAAATCATGGATAATTTTTAATCCATGATCACATTTTGTAACTGATTGTAGTTTGCCATATGATCATCTTGGCAAGCATTCTCACTACTTTTTATTAACAATCAAAAATTATTATGTCACAATAAAGTTTTGTCTAAAAGGTTGGTTCATATTATATTGTTTGCACCTAAAAACATTCATCATCTTAAACAATTCAATGTTGTTATGTAAAATTATGATGCCTTACATTTAATTACCTTTAATTTTGTGATTTGTTATATTTTAAGTATTAGTGAAGGGGTGTAGTCACAATAACACTTACCATAGCAAGTGTAAGGCTTGTTTGATTTTTTCATGTTTTAAAGTCATAATTTAATTTGATGTTGAAATTGTAAGATTTGTATATATATTCTTATTTTTAATATATCATGAGAACATGTGAATTAATTTGAAATTAATTCAATGAGTTAAAATTTAACAAAAACACTCATTAAACACTATAACACTTGCTTCTATAACACTTGCTTTTAAACAATTAAAGGACTTATAAATGGATTTGAATTTTTTTGAAAATGACATCTTTTGCCAAATGTTTAACATAAACCTTAATAAAAAGTTTTTTTTAATTTAATTTTTAAAGAATATTTTTAAAATATTCTAAAAATATTTCTCAAAAAGCAGTTACAAAAGCAATCAGAAAGTAGGCGGGTGTGGTTCATGTTATGTCGTTTGCACTCAAAAGGTCCTTTCCAAAGATTGAAAGGGAGAAGGAGAAAACAAGGATGTAAAAAAAAAATGGATAATAAAAAATATTGTCAAATAAATATGATTGGAGTTAAAGGATGAAAAAGAAGCCAATTTTGTCAATGAAATGTACCCCATAGACAAAATATCATACTTCATGGATGAAATTGTTCACAAAATGCTTTGGTAAACATATGGATGAAATTTTAACCATAAATAAATTATAGCTTGCATGGATATAGTATGCTAATGGACATCAAATTTTAGGATATGGATAAAATGAACTAGATGGGAAAAAAAAAAAACTTGATAAGAAATAAAATGGTGCTTGTAAATGGAATTTACTCATGGATGCAATTATATTTGGTATGCATGAAAAATGAAAATATGCAATGAAATTGTACATTAATAAAGAATGAACCTCATGAATGAAAGAGATACTATGGATGTATTTGGACATATGGATGGAATGACATTCATGGATGAAATTGACCAGCATCCCTATATTTTAATTTGATTGACACGACCAAACGTTACAGTTTTAAGTGATCAAATTCATCAATTAAAATTATTTCATCCATGCCATTCAATTGATATTATCAATATTGTATGTCAGTGTCACCCCATGTGGTTGGGCCAATTCATCCAGATTGTGTAGTCCATTTTCATCCATTGTGTTCCCAATTTCCGGTCATGCTTCTCAAGTGACCTTACAATTATAGCAAAAACTAGTCTCCTCTCTAAATTCCTGATTATGTGAAAATAAATTTACTAATTACTCCTGCTCTGCCCTAATCCCAGAATGGGCCATGGCCCATTGTTGGGCAGGGTGTTGGGGGGTTGTTAAAACACTTTTCAGCCTGCCCGTAATGTATTAGACAATGGGTCTCAGATCATGCCAGGCAACCCTAAACCCTAAACCTGGACAAAATCTGCCACGGGCAGCCTGCCTGATAATGTTAGGAGCATTACTGGTCAGATTTGGCATGCAGAATCTGCCTGTAGCTCCTATTTCCTATTTATAAGTTGAGGTTTTAAAAAACAAAATGGGTTTCTTTGCCTCAGGAGGAGGGATTTTGATTTTTCCCCATTTTTTTATATTAATAAATTGAAGAAATTCTCCAAAAATTAAGAAAAAATTCTCAAAGTTACACTAGAAAACACACATTTCTCCCAAAAAATTCCAATTCTTTTGTCCAGAAAATGACAAATTTTTTATTAAAAATGAAAATTTATCAAAAATTTGAATGGGGATTAGGGTCCTCCCATAGTAATTAAGGGGCTTAAGAATTAAGTACCTTATTTTGAGCAACCCATTGCCGGGTTTCTTTTTAAGGATTTTGTGATGTAACCAAAGTGGCAATCATCCAGAAAATAATTTAGCCAAATTTGGCTACATACTAGATATGACAGTAGGGGAAAAAAAAGAGAGGAAAAAACAGAATCTTTCTTTATTCTTGGCTACCTACTGGAATTTATCATAAAAATTTGACAATTTGAAATAAATAAATAAATATATCTGACACGGGCAGCCCACTCACACAAGGAAGGATTCTGGTGTGGTTCTTTGATATAGTTAATAACCTTGGCTTTTGGGCAATCGAAAATTTTCACAACCAAAGAACCTTCAGTTCAGGGTATCTAAAAAGCTTCTGAATCAGACAAGCTCTGGTTATGGGTTTCTGAAAAAAGTTCAAAGAACCGATGGGTATCACGATAGAACTGGCAAAAGAGCCATCAGATTAGGGTAGTGTATTTGACCCCCGGTTCTTTGAGTTTTGAGAACTGCCTATATAGGGTATACATGTACCCTAGCTACCATTACCCACCAGTTCCAGGTTCCAAGACGAGAGAACCTCCCAATATTACTTAAGGAACATCAGTAGGTGAATTCCACATACAGAATCTGCAGGGTCTGCCAATTCTGCAAGGGGAATGTATCCTAACCTATTCAACCTTGTAAATGAGGTTCTAATATGGCAAAATATGCCCAGCTGCTCTTTCAGCTAGAAAGAATATCATAAGTTCTAGTTAAGGATTCATTATTGCTTGTAATGCTATCAGATTCATGCAATACTTGAACTAGTAATCTTGAACTTCCTCTTTCTCTTCCCAATTCCAATTCAAACAAGTAGGAGGGAGTGGGTGTGGACTAAAATGCCATTAAAGCATCTCACCCATGAACTTGGATCTACCCCTTTACATTACATTTGGAAGCATTTTTGGAGGTGGTGAATGATAAAAATTCATCAAGTGTGAGAACATTCTTTGTCAATTTTCAGGTTTGCTACGCCATCTTTCACCTCTCAGTAGTTATCATATTATAACAAAAGGTGTCCCTATACGTCAAGTGATTTCATTGAATTTTGAGTGAATTCACTAGTTTAATGAATGGGGACTAATCAATTGCATCCACATTTTGTAATAGCGTCATCTCTTTTATCTTCTTGTAGTCTTTCAACACAATTTGACTTGTCCATTGTCATAGCTCAATTCAAATTCTTTGTTTCAATTTGCCCTTGTTAAGTTGTTTGTGCAATGAAGTTTTTGTGTGAAGTTCTTCTTGCACACATAGACATTGAGGTCAATGAAAATGATGATGAATAATGGTTTGCAATGCAAATTTTACATGTGCTTGGGTACAAACTTGACAAAGACAAACATAGTCATGGAAGGTCAAAATTGGTCGTGGAATCAATGTGTAGAAAATTCGTTGTTTGTTGGGTGAGGAGCACATTCATTAAAATTACTTTGTAAATGTTCTCGTCTACAACATGAAGTTCTTTCTATGTCATTATAAAATGAACTATCACTTGTTCTTGTGCATCATGGAATGTTGGCATTCAATTTCAACAAGGATTGTCTTTTGCAACATTTAAATGAGGCATTAAAACCATACAAAAATCCTAACATTCATTTAAAACTATGCAATGGCCTTATTGAAGCAATAATTGAAAAAAACACACATTACTTTCAATTTTGTGGTGTAATTACATTTTATTCCAAAAGTTCAATTACATACGTATTGTTGTTTTATTGTGTTTCAACAAATGCATTAATAAATTGAGAGGTGGGATTTGGATTTGAAAGGTCCCAGTTTGTGATAAAAGTTGAAGCAATTGCTAGAGTCATGACATTCACAAAAAATTCACAAACTTCACCACAAGCACTTCATTGAAAGTGGTCCTTGAGCTTCTGTAGTTTTTTGACTTGTCATAGTTTGAATATTTGTTTGTGCGTTTAGACATTGCAGGTGTTTCAAACATTGAAAATAGGTCACAATTATCACCTCTTCTAAGATCAATGCTTTCATCAAATTTGTAACAACCATGTTGATAGTTGTTTGGCATAGGTTCATGACATGTCTTTTTTCACCTTCATTAAGTCAAATATATTTTTGATTATTGATCCTTGTGGTCTTTCTATAGGTGTGTGTAGAATTGGTATGTGATTTTGAAGCTAACTACTTTGATTACGTTAGTTGAAATTTGTTGGTCACTTTAGAAGTTTTGTACTTTGGAGGTGGTGCATGTCTCAACTCCTCTTGCATATCATCCCACCAAGAAATATCTTTCAATAACAACAAACAATGGATGGAAGTGAAGGTTGAATGTTTTGGGCATCACTACTTGTACAATTCCAAAGTATTTTATAACACATTTTTAGGTGAGGATTTCAACTCATTTAGAGTTGCAACTCACCTAAAACAACCCACAAACTTAAAAATATAATGTTTTACAATTCCCCATTTTAATTTCATTTATCTAGTTGATCTTTTTTCACTTGTAGGTGGTTTGTGATTGTTGCGGTGCTCTTGAAGTCGCTTCCAAAACATGTGCAACTTCTACCCATTTCTAGCGATAGGGTATCACATATGTGTAAAAAGGACACACACAATTGAGCTCTTCATCAATGACAAAAAATTTCCCTTTCTTGAATTGCAACACTTGTGCAACAATTTTTGAAACCAAGAAAGATGTTGTATTTTTCATGTGCAATGTCAGATATTCCCCTTTTGACATCATGAAATTTGATGTAATGTCTTGCACAAGTTTCCTCTATGTCATTGTTTGATTATGTGTAGAGGGGAGAAATTAGATGGGCATATTAGTCTTCTATAATTTAGTGATGACAATGGGCTGAGCTCAACGACACTTTTATTACCATTTACGATAAGATGCTATTGGCAAAACTATTTATGATATCCCATGGGAGATGATCTTACCACCCTATGGTATAAATTTAACCAAGGGTCATATCCAATGTTAGGTGGGTATTTGAAATATTTTAGAATCAAAGAACCATGGGCTCCAAGTGTTTTTTTTAAAAATGAAAACTGTTGATTTTGGTTCTTTAAAAACTCTCAAAGACATGTCAGGTTTCATGAAGGAACTGGCAATATTCTTGGCAGTTATTTGACCTTTTTAAAAAAATAAAAAAAATAAAAATTGAGAACCACGGTCATACATCAGAACCATCTATTTGATTTTGTTGAGAACCACGGTTATGAACCCTAAGAACCACCCAACACTGGTCTAGTATTATGGCCAGGAGTCATAGGGTTTGGAGAATATTCCTTGCAACTAAAGTGGTTGCATGAGGAATATTCTCCAACCTCACTAGACTACTTGATAGCCTCATAGCAGAATATTCCTATCAAAGTGGGTAAAGGAGCCAACAGTGTAGAAAACTTAATCAACAAAAGAAAGAAAAAAAATCCATAAGTGGAATGCTTCATTCATCCATAGTCAATAGTGTATATGGGATGTTGTGGCTTATTATTAGGCTAGTCATTGGATGTGAGGGAAAAGGGGGATGAGAAAAAATTGGACATTCCATTCCATTCCATTCCTCTTTTTTGTTGCAAGTTGTTGTTGTCACAATAGAGACTAGGTTTATGGAAAGCTTGTCAGCAAAGAACAATGCCAGGGTCCTTTTCTGTTCCTTTGCTTCTTGTCACCATAGAAAAACCCTAAACCCTAAACTTAACCTAATTTTTATTTATTTATTTATTAATTTGGCTTAGACTTACTGGGGGATTCCACCCCACTCCTGAAGTGGTACCCTAGAGTAGTTTTTAAGTCTTCAAGATGGGGGGGGGAAGGGCATGGTTATTAAGGATTAGCACTAAATGATTTGATTAGTAGAAGGGATTAGCAGATATGAAAAGGGAGAAAGGAAGGAAGGAAGAGGAGGAGGAGGAGGAGGACAATCAAAAGCAAGTTGTAGAGGAGCTTGTCCCTTCTGTTTGACCAGACCATCTATTTACATACTTAAGCTTCTTGTATTGGGAGTTGGGACACAAAGGGACACCAGAAGATCATGGAGAGAATATATGACTGGGGAGTTACAGAGGAAGAGGGTAGGTACTAGTGTAAAGGGAGTGCTGGGTTGGGAGGAGAGAGTTGTCCTGTCATTCAAAACTGTGGTGCACAGACTAGAAACCATCGCCCATTTGGGGGTACACCTGATCTTAGAATCTGATGAGTGTGGTGGACCAAAGTACCAAACTACTTGTGCAGTGCAGTGCAGCAGCATGGTAGTAGTAGTAAAGTTAACATGATGTATATATATATAAACAATAATGACCCCATGTTTTTTTGCCTCCAAGACTCTGCCCAAGGAACTTTAAAGGACTCATGACTAATTTTTACCCCATCCAGGTTCCAACTTCCAATTCCAAGGAGTAACCCATGTTCGCATATTATTATATCATTTTTTTGTGGGAAAAATTGAATCCTAAAGTATTAGAGTTGTCTGTAAAGTCTCACAATTAGAGGCCGAGAACAACCAGTTTTTGCATAATAGCGCATCAAACACGTAACTGGGAATGAATGAAATTTTTACAGAGTGAAATAACTAGGGCCCAAACTAGTTTTCCACCAATTTTTGGTAGTAAACTGAGTTTCAAGAGCCTCGGCCAATGCCGCACTACATATGTTTTCACTGCTTCTATGTGTATAACTACTAGAATTAGTCTCCGGCCTTGTGCATTAAATGCTGAGTTTCAGCACTTCATGCTGAGATTTAATAAAAATTTCTTTGCTTTGCGGATATATACCACTGAAAAGAGGGTAGAGGGAGTGAAAGCAGGCCCACAAAGACAGGGTGAAGACAGGGTGACATTATGAATAACTCTACTCTATTTTTAGGAGACTCATTTGGAATCTTCCCCCCTTTCCATGTACATAGTAAGTTACTTTAGTATTCAAGTGGGTTGGGAAAAAGGATGTTGTGCATCAGTTACACAGGAGTTCGGACCCATGTTTGAAGAGATGATTTCTTAGGGTAAACTAGCCCCTAATCCCTCAAGATTGGCCCAGTACCCTAGAAAGTGGATTGAAGGCACACAAAACCTAAAGCCAAATCAACAAGCATCCTTTTTCAATTCTTTGTTCATGAATAAAAATATCAACATATACATGATATAGCTTGATTCAACTAAATCTTTTTGACATATGAGGAATGTTGACCATGGCATTGAAACGAGCACTACAATGAAATTTTTTCATGGCCATATCCTCCAAAATTTAGAAGCATTCCTATATCAAAAAGTATAGGAAAAATTCAATCAAATACAATTGCCAAAAGGGTGATGATTTAACATGAAATTTTTTTATTCAATTGGTGAGTTTTACCTATGGACTATTTCCTAATAATTATCGGTGGAGTCGATCTAACTCATTGAGAGACAAAACCACCTCCTTTCAATTTGAAGAGGGGTATGTATATGGAGGGAAACATTCAACCTGCTGGATCATCATGTCAGGTTGTGCTCATTTGAAAGTTGGTTGGAGGTCTGATCTACCTTTTGAAAATTGATTTTTTGGTGAAGTAAACACAACAATTTCATGCACATTCTGAAAGGATTGTCAGGTGAGAAACCATCTTTGCACATTGGACAAAGTAGGTGTTTTCTAGGTGTATCACACAAACAATGGCCCCATCACTATGAGAGATCAAAAGAAAGAAAGAACGAAAGAAAGTTAACCTGGCACCCGCCCCAAACAATGGCCCCATCACTACCCACTCCAATCCTATTTTTGGTGAACCCTCAACCCTAAAACTCGAAAAAAATGCAAAAAATGATGAGTAAGTGTTGGACAGTTGAAGCACACACTTATGACTGCAAAACTCATAACCTAAAAAAACTTGACAAAATAACCTAAACCACTTGATGGGTGCTTCTTGATTCTCACTACCTATTCTACTACCTAGCATATCATCATTCCAAGTAGCATAATATCATGGGATCTTCTCTCTCCTCTAAGGGGAGTGTGACTCTAGTAGACTCCTTGTGTGTACCTTCCAAGTCAAACATTCTAACCCATCATTCCAACATCAAATTGGAAACCCACCACCGCCAACAACATTAATAAAAGTTTGTGCAAGTCTAGCAAAAGACCTCTACTATACTCTACTTTGTTTCTTGTTTTAAAAGAGTGAAATAAGAAGTCAATGATGGGAAGGGAGAAGAAGAGTCCAAAGCCTCAGCACATTCAGGCTTTACTTTAACTCACTTGCTTTTCCTTCCTTTCCTTCCTTCCATCGGTGGTAATCATCATCATCATCCATCCGTATAAATAGGCTGTAAGTAAGTTTGTTTTTGCTACAATTGCAGCTCATTATCCGCTTACATCCTTCTGGAATGGATATGAAGAAACTTAGCAATAATTTTTTTTTATTGTAGCCATCATGTTAAGAAGAAGACTACTGACTCCATGCTTCTTTCTTTCTTTCTTCTTCATGAAGAAGGCCTGGCCTGGCCTTGCTTGGCTCATCTTTCTGAAACCCAATGCTTTCTATGTACATAAAAACGTTATAGTGGGCCCCTTTGATGGAATTGAAAGGCTTTGTTTATTTATTGTGGGTTGATTATTAATAGTAGGATTCTTTAGATTTTTCTACATTCCTCTTTGACCTGTAGCCAAATTTGGCTAGTTCCTCTTGTGAGTGATTGCTAGCACGGTTTCATCACAAAACTGGAAAAAGAAAAAAAAAAAGAAAAAAAAGAGAGAAAACAAAAACCCTGCCTTATCCCCTGAATAACATAATTTGCACTTTGAAGAAAAATTCTCTTTATTTCAGCTTGAGTTGAAATTAAAGAAGGAAAAAGAAGAAGGATCATGGCCTTACACAGCCATCATCATGCCAAGAAGTATCATGCTTCTCTCTTTCTTATCAGCTGCTACGCTACTGGGTGATGGGTTTGGTCTGGAGATCAAAACCCATGAGGGAAGTCAAAAGTTTAAAAAACCCATCTTTTCTCAAAGAAAGAGCTCAAGCATATATGGAACCTTGATGGGGGGGGGGGGGGGGGGGGGGGTTACTACAAATCAAAGAATCAATTTTGACCCATAATCACGATTTTTCACAAAAAAATCAAAGAATGGATCAAAGAAAGAACTCTGAGAGTTGTGAGTTGCATGTCAATTTTTTGGGAAGAAACCTTGTATTAGTTCTTTGAAAATGTTTGAAAATCCAAACCCAAGAGTTATTCAATTGCACCATAACAAAATGTGTTCCTAGGACCCAAAAAAAAAAAAAGAAAAAAAAAAGTGATTTCACTAAATTTTGAGTGAATTCATTGATTCTAATGAATAAATAGGACCTAGTGAGATGCAATGAATTCACTGGTGGTGGTACAGTGATCAAAGGACTAGTGAACTGCACCCACATTACATTTTGTAATAGTGTTATGATTCTTTTTCAAAAGCCTGAAAAACCAGAGAGGTTGTAACAAAAACTAGAAGAACCACCCAGCAATGGGTGCAAGACCAAATTTGACCTCACTCACTGACTTTGTCAACTATTAGCTAAGAAGAGAGATCAAAGAAGGGGCCAAAAAAACAAAGGAAGATTCTTTTGCTATTGCACCAAAACATTTCATTCTCTAGGGTAGGTATCTAATTACTACTACTGCATCTGCTGTTTCTGGGAGGAAGGACTGAAATACATAAAGGGATAGATAGTGGGGGTGGTCAAAAAGGACAATACAACAATAATTTCTGTATAACAACATAAACCCTAAAACAAACCTTACCCAATAAAATTTAATTCCACTCAAGTTATTTATTAAGAGTTTTTGTATATACATGGCAAAAATAAAGAGCTTTTAATTCAGATGCTTATTTATTAAGTAATAATTCAGGTAGGCTATACACCAATCTCTAGTATCCAAAAGAATTTGGCATCCAATTAAAGTCAAAAGCCAGAATATAATAATATACACAGCAATTTTGTAAGTTTGCAGTTTATACCTTTTTTTTTTAAATGTTGTTTAATTCTGAATAACTAGGATCTGAGCTGGGGCTTTAATAGCATCTAATAACTGGACAGAATTTTGGGTTGAGAAAAAAGTTGTGGCCTTTTCACATTCCTTGTGGGGTTCCTCCATTTGGGTTGTAAAAAAAAAATAAAAAATTATTGAAATAAAAAAGTTGGGGCAATAGAATTTATTTGGTTATTTTGCAACCAAAAAGGAAAAAAAAAGGAATTACGATGAGAATTGAACAAGGATTGCATATAGCAAAAATAAACTAAAATAAAATAAAATAAAATCCATTTGTATTAATTAAGATTAAAAAAACTCAAATTAAAAAGTATGATGGATTTACATATTTGGAATTAAAAATTTCACATTTGAAAGTCATGTAATTACTTTTTTCTAAACTTTTCTTTAAATATATTTACAAACTTCAATTATTTAAATGTGTATAAGAGGTGGCTCTGCAAAGCAAATGTGGAGCCCTATATATATAATAACTCTGTGAAAAAAAAGGTATCAAAAACTTGAATAAAATTGTGAGTAAAATAGTCAGTGCAAATGCAGAGCACTAGTTTGGGTAAATTTGATAATGAATTTGCAACACAAGGAAAAAGAGAAAGAAGAAATTGGGTACTTAAAGAAAAAGGAGAAGGTAACAAACAGTACCTAGTTAAAGATGAGAGTTCTGGATTCCAATTTAAGTCAGTGGGAGAAGAAGCCCAAACAAGTGCCCAAAAAAATGCCCCAAATTCTTTTGTTTTGGTGTTTTGCTACTACTACACTAGTGCAAGCAAGCAAGCACCAACTCCCTCTGTCTTCTCTGTTGCTGCAGCTTCTTCTTCTTCTTCTCCTCCTCCTCCTGGTGCTGCTGCTGCTGCTCCTGGTGCTGTGCTCCTTATTTTTTTTGTTTGTTTGGTTTTTTTAGTTGCAAATATTCTGATGTGGGTGCTGGCAACTTTGCTTTTAGTCTGCTTTTCAGATCAGTTTCTTTGTTGCACATCTGACTACTATTGATGATGATGTTGATGAAGAAGAAAGAAGAAGAGAGAAAGAAGATGAAAAGTAGGAATAGCTCCATCTCTGGGTACTGATGATGTTCTTAATGATCATGATGAAGGAGAATAGAGGAAGAGGAAGAAGAAGATGATGATGAGAAGGAGGAGTAGCTGCATCTGACTGACTGATGATGCTGATGATGGAGAATAAAGGAAGTCTAAGAAGATGAGAAGGAGTAGTAGCTGCATCTGACTGACTGATGATGGTGATGAAAAAAGGAAGAAAATGAGAAGGAGTAGAAGAAGGAGGAGGAGGAGGAGGAGGAGTTGGTAATGGTGGTGGTGGTGGAGCTGCTGCTGCTATGGATGCTGCTATAATGGCTGAATAACTTTGTTTGTTAATTTGGTGCATAGACAATGAGAGCGTGAAGTAAGTACATGTGTATCGCAATTTGAAGCTGCAGCACATGGTAATCGTGTGAAGAATCTTGAAGAAGAGTAGGAGAAGGGCGACGAGGAGAGAGAGAAAGAGAGAGAGAGAGATTGAAGATGCAATCTCCGGGGCAGTATGGAGTGAATGAGGTCCCACAGTTTCTGTTGGGCATGAGGCAGCATCCTCCTGGACCTCATCAGCTTTTCTCGCTCTCTCATGACTCTTCTCTCTCGCCTTCCTCGGCTCACAGCCACCCCAGTCACCAGCAGCAACACATTTACTATCATCATCATCAACAACAACTGCAACTACAACAACAAAAAGAACAACAGCACCAGCACCAACTTCACGCTTCGCATTCCCCGCATCAGCAACAACACCAACATGCGCAGCACCAACAACATCAACAACAACTGCAGCAGCAGCAGCAAATGGTTCAGCAGCTAGGTTTGGGAGGAGGAGGAGGAGGACCAGTGCCAGACTCTCCGGAAGCAGCAACAGCAGGAGCTCCGTCGCCTGGTCCCGTGGCAACCAGACCTCTAGCAGCTAGTTTCAGCAAACAGCTGACTCGTGCAGCAGCTGGAGCAGTGTCAGCGAGAGACTTGGTGCTAGGCCATGAACCTGCGCCGCTGCTGCATATAACAACAACAGCAACTGACGTCGTTGACGACGACGATGATGATGATCCAGCACTACTAGGCACTGAACTTGCTGCAGCAGCAGGTGGAGGAGACGACGGCGGAGGAAGGAGCACGCCGCCGCTTGGAGACGGATCATCAGCTGCAGCAGGGAACCGGTGGCCTCGACAAGAGACTCTTGTCCTCATCAAGATCAGATCCAAAATGGACGCCAGCTTTCGAGATTCTGGACTCAAAGGTCCTCTCTGGGAAGAAGTGGCTCGGTAAAGAACCTCTTCTTCTTCCTGCAGCTCTTGCGAAAAGAAAAAAAAAAAGCTGCATTATGGGCAGTGTTGCAGATGAGCCCGAGGAGCTTCTTCTTCTTCGTCCTGTATGACTCTCCGGAAGTTCACGAGTCTAATGGGTTCTTCAGATCATAAGCAACTGACCACAGTTTTTGTTGTTGTGGGACATGACTGCGTTTTTTGTTGCAGGAGGCTTGCAGAGTTTGGGTACAATCGGAGTGCAAAGAAATGCAAGGAGAAGTTCGAGAACATTCACAAGTACTACAAGAAAACCAAGAGTGGTCAGGCAGGGAGACGACAAGATGGGAAGAACTATCGCTTCTTCAGCGAGTTGGATGCTCTTTACGGTGGTGATCATCATCAGCATCGCAACAAAGCAGTTGATCATCATCATCATCATCATGCAGGAGCTGCTGCAGCAATTCTTCAGTCTACGCAATCAGCAGGACGAGGATCAGGCCTGCAGCAGGCCGCGGGGATAGCTGATCATGCAGTGGGTCTGTTCAGAGCTGCAGTAGAGAATCATGCAACCTCGACTGCTGCTGCTGCAGCTGATTCGGATTCTTCCGAAGATAATTATGATCACGGCCCTCAGCTGGGAAGAGAATCTGACCTTCTTGACGATGATGATGATGATGATGGTGGCGGTGGTGGTGATGCTCAGAGGAGCAAGAAAAGGAAGCTCATGATACGCCAGCAGCAGCAGCAGAGTGCAGGAGGCGTGGGACGACCCCACCGCAGCAACAACAGCACCTCTAGAAAGGTTTTGTTCTTTGAGTCATTGATGAAGAAGCTGATGGATAAGCAAGATGCAATGCAACGCAAGTTTCTGGAATCCATAGAACGCCGGGAGCAGGAAAGGGTGGAGCGAGAAGAAGCTTGGAAGAGACAAGAGATGGCACATTTGGCCCGGGATCATGAACTTCGCATCCAGCAACACAATCTTGCAGTCAGTCGAGATGCTGCACTTGTTGCAGCTCTGCAGAAGGTGACAGGACACACTTTGCAGCTTCCACAGTTGCCTCCTCCTCCACCTCCTCCTCCACCTCTTCCTCTTTCTCCTCTTGCTCCTCCTCCTCCTCTTCCTCCTTCTCCATTCCAAGCTATACCCAACACCCATGTGCCTCAACCAAGTCCGGCTCATCAAACCCAACATCAGAAACAGAAACAACAGCAGCTCCACCAAGAGGATGAACCTGAGAATTTAGATCATCATGGATCCTCTTTTGATCTGCACAACAGCAAAAGGTGGCCAACACCTGAAGTGCATGCTCTGATCCGTTTGCGGAGTAGCATGGAGCCAAGGTTTCAAGAAACAGGGCCCAAGGGGCCCTTGTGGGAAGAGATCAGCACAGGGATGTCATGTCTGGGATACATCCGGAATGCCAAAAGGTGCAAGGAGAAGTGGGAGAATGTGAACAAGTACTTCAGGAAGATCAAAGAGAGTAGCAAGAAACGACCTGAGAATTCCAAAACATGTCCCTACTTCCACCAACTTGACACTCTTTACCACAATGGTACTCTTGGAACCTCCTCACCCAGCATGAGCAAGCAGCAACCTGGAAGCAAGCAGGTTGATGATGAGCAGCAGCAGTCTCAGGGAGATCAGCATCTGCTGCAGCAGCTGCCTGATCATCATCATCAGCAACATGGTGGTGGAGACAACTGCAGGAATGATGATGATGATGATGATGATGATGATGACGAAGATGATCCCACTGGTGGGCTTGTTGTACACAGGGAGGCTGGAATCGTTGTTGGGATGCAGCAGCAGCAGCAGCAGCAGCTTCCAGCTGCTGAAGATGGTGTGGCCATAGCTGGAGGACCCCCTGGTTCCACTAGTAATGGCACTACAGCTATCCATTTCTTCTCCCACACGGAGAATGGAAGCAATGGTGGCACTGACCATGGAGGTGTCATGAAGGTGAAGCTCTGATACCTGCAGATGATTCTTAGCTGGGCTTTTGCTCATGTGTTTGTTTCACAGAAAGTCATAACAGTTGCAAGTACTACATCTTTCCCACCTCCGTGTTCAACCTAAATTTGCTGGAACATTTTTTCAGGGGATGGCAACAAATCGATGAAAGCTTGTTGATGACTGATGAACCTTGATCATGGCTGACAGCAGCAGCAATAGCATCAATTGAAGCTTTGTTTCATGGCCCTGAGGTTTGAAATTTGGAAGCAGCAATATGAATCTGAGTGAAAGGGAAGCAGCTCAGCTTATTCAATTCAAACAACGAATGTCTGGTGATGCTCCTCTCTAGACTAGACTATGTCTGTGGCATTGAGACCACAACTCTTGAAGCTTGACCCATACTGCAGCCTATGGGTGTTTTGTGCAAGCTTCAGAGAAGAGGAGCTCTTGGATTTTTCCCATGTCAAACAGGTTTCATGAATAAACAGTGCTTGCAAGTGTGTGCAAGTCTGCACCTTTCCTAGATACCAAAAAGGTGAAAAAACCCAGAACAAGATTTAGATAGAGAGTTTTACGAGCAAGCTAGGCTCAAGATTCAGGTCACTAGTAGAGACTCACAGGTGTATATGATTTACAAAACATGAGGAAATCTAGAAATGCTCAAGATGCTTCAGTGAGAGAGATCATGAGCACACTTCATAAGGCTTGAGATCAGTGAGAGCTTCAACAGCGCACTTTTGGTTTTCTAGATTTCTTCCTGTTGAGACCTGACCAGTACATTTGTAGATGTTCAAATACTTGTACGTGTCAGGAAACTGCTTGCTTCAGTTCAACTATTTTCTGTCCAGAGAGTCACTCTGCTCTTCTAAGTGTTGTCAAGAGAGTAAAACTTTGAAGAAGGATTCAGGAGCTGCTTTGGACAAACTGTGTGGATGCATTCATTAGTCCATTTTTCAGCAGTGGAGGAGTTTCTGTTTTACTAATGCGCTAGCTTGCATTGAACTGCAACTGGGTTGCAGCCCAGTTTTTTCTTTCTTTTGCACTGGGTGTTATATACACTTCAAGGAGGTATAGATCTTTTGGGGAACATGGATTGAGTCAATAATTTCCAGTTCCACAAGAGTAGACATTTTAGTTTGTAGTCCAATAATCAGGACTTGCAATGCTCAGCAATGTGGTGAAATCCTCAGCTGCATCAACACCCCTGTTTTCTGTGTATCACTGTTCACAAAGAGTGGTACCCCAGTGTATGTTTCTGTTTGTTGGCTTTTACAGTAGCAAGTACATTGTGTGCCTTTGCTGATTTCCTTGTCCCTCTGTGACAAGATGGTCTGAGTTAGTGTGGAAATAGTAAATTAAGCTTTTAGTTCTTTGATAAACTCTAGTCTGGGGAAATTTTGTTCTCAAGTTCAAGCCTACCAGTAATTGCTCTCTTCACATGCGTTGAATTCTGAAGTTTGTTTTGTTTTGTCATCATAAAATTTCAGTTTCTTTTTGGGTATTGAACTTAATCTGCATAGATTTTGAAATTTTTTCTCAGGCTTGTGAGGAAAACTTCCATCAGTGTATTGGGTTTCAGTGTAACAACCTACTGTAAATTCCTTGCACATGTTGAGGTTCAGATGCAACTCTTTGAGAATGCAAAAACATGAATACTTGAGCAAGTGAAGCGGTGCTAGCTGGAAGTCTGGGTTTGGGCAATGACACATCTCTACAGCAAAAAACTTAATCTACCTGCAGCTACCTCTCTTGAATTTGCATTAAATTGATCAAATCTCTCTTTGTCTATGCAGAAAAGACAATCAAACTCAGACCTACCTGAGAAAAGATGGTATACTCAAGTTTCCAATTCTTGGGTGCTAATTTTTTCATTATCTTCTTATATGTCTGGAGTCAATCCCCATGTTGTCAACTCCCTTTTCTTAATCTTCTCTGTTTGCTATCTTAGCACAATTTCAGTTGTTAAAAATTGTTTTTTTTTAGGTACATAATCCCTAAATTTAGGCTCTATATAATGAGCTAATATCAATTAATGTCTGCTCATCATCATGATGGCTTATATACATATTCTTCTTTATACTATAGAATCAGAAATTCTTTCTTTTGATTGGAAGCTTCTAAAGACAAAAATACTATGTCTGCTACTTTTTCAGAAGTCAACACATTTTTTTGTGTTTTACTATGGATGAACTCAAACATGCTCCAAATTTCTTTCACATACAGACACCATCATAACAGCACTCACAGAGAACTTTTGATTGCAAATATTCATGAATTTGGAGGTTCTGAACTCCACCAAACATGAAATCTGAGCTTCAAAAGAAGTAAGGCCACCCGATCTGCAAACAATTATTCCTTCCATATTCCCACAACAAGCAAGCTGTTTTTTCAACTATTCGCCTAATCATGTAAATTGGGGAAAAAAATTGTCTCGAGTATTTTGGAAACACCATCATTTTTGGTATAAATAAATATTTCGTGTCCCTTGCTTATCCATTCAGGATCTAACACAATTCAATGCACAATGAATTGGAAACTTGTATATAACATACAATCGATCATTGTGCACATGTGTGTGTGCGCATGCATGCATGCACATGTGTGTGTTTTTCATTTTCTCCATTGTTAAACCTACCTTGCAATACATCTATTGTCACTATTCACTCATCATAATATCCATAAACTTTTCCCATTGTTGGTTTTCAAGAATCAAACAAGCCACAAAAGAGGAAATATAAGTTCAATCATTCTCATAATTAACGAGTGTAATGTCCTTGGCAAGGTTCCAAATTTAACCAAAACCCTCTCCTCTTTGCCCTCTTAACTTTGTTTCTCCAAAATTTGGTGGCTTTTCATGTCCATGTTCATCATTATAGGCTTCAAAGAGGTGGGTTATTAAGTTATTTTCATCTGAACCTAACATGGACTAGTTAGTGTCTAAATACCTTCTTAGAACATATTCACCTTTGGGAAATACAATTTATTTATTTAACAAGGGCCTATTATTTATAGGCACTCAACCATCAATGGCAAGTGATTGTAAATCCGATTTCTATCCAACTTACTATTATAATGCCCAATTGTTAATTAGTTCAATTTCATCTTTTATCAATAATGTGGTTCTTAATACTACAATAAATATATTTATATATAAAGTCTATGTAAAACAACAAAAGTAGACAATTATGAAGAACAGTTCAAATCTCCAACATCATTGGTGCAAAAGAGCAATGAACTTGATTTTATTTTTTTAATCACACCCTTTGATAATGTGAAATCAAAAATATAACCCAAGATGCAACAAATAAAGATCGAATGAAAATTTAATAAGTGAAAACAAATGAAATTTTAAACATATAATAAAAGACATTCACATCATTAAAAACATACTTAGAAAGGCTCATAAATGTCACAAGGTGAAAACATGGTAAAATAGATTAGAAAAAAGTCGCATATCAAAATCCAATTTTAAAATGATACAAATTTTGACTTAAACACAAGATTTAAATTTGCATAACTTTCATTATGAAATTATTTTGCCTTACAGTGAATTTACAATAAGTTGAATACAAAATTTGAAGAACTTTCATACAATAAAAAAAAATAACAAGTATTTTTTAAATTGATAAGTTCATTTAAGGTGTTCAAACTTCAAACCTACTATTATTTTATTATTTTTAATGAAATAAATACATGTTGTATTGATTTAAAATATAAAAATCATTGAATACTTAACAATGCCATCAAATAAATATTATACTTTGTTTTTGTTAAAACATGTTTAACACATTCTTGAAACAAAAGTTCACACTACAAAAATTAAATTTTATAACTACTTGCATTTAAAAAAACCTATTGAAAATCTATTGAAAGAATGTGGGCTACAAAGGTAATTCAATTGTCTATTTTATCTTGATTACACCCCATATGCCAAATAATTACATTAAAAACTACCAATACATTACTACATCTATCATGATGTATAGAAAGAAAACTTTTACATTGCTAAAAAAATTTGAAATGAATTTGTTTCATTTTTCAACTATTCAAATTAGCAAGAAGGCACAAGGTAATCACATTTTGGCCATTTTGATCATTTGAACCATGTTACAAAAACATTTTCATTGTTATTGAACATTTTCATCTACTTTGAAAAGAATTGTCATATTGTTTAATGTATGGCCTATTATGCCAATTTTTTCTGGATAATTCCAAATGTTTTAATTTGTGACAATTACATCAAAATCATGACCGTTCTTATTGGAAAAAATGATGATTGAATGATGTGAACATTAATTAAAAAGTGGGGTGCAGTTCATTATCCTAAATCACTATTGGATTTCAAAGTGAAATAAGTTCACCTCACCCTCATCATTTCACCCTATTTTAAGCATAGTAATGACATTCGTCATTTTGCACTTTAAAATTCGCGAATTTACGTGGTAAAGCACCTTGTCAAAACATTTGGCATACATTCATGAAACATTTGCCAACATGGACATCGCGTGCGGCGACAACCTGTGCTGAATGGTAATGGTTACTGCCAGACCATTACCACTCGGAGTCAAGCTGTCGCCAATACCTGCCGGCCGTGCCGCCAATGCAGTATGGTGCGACTGGGCCGCCAGGCTTGACTGAGTCTGTACAGTAGCCTGACGTCTTGCATGCCAATGCTTCGTTCTAGTTTGATCTAGCTTGAAGTTGCCAACTTCCAAGTTCCATATGTCTTTATGCAGCAACATAGTTGAAGATCTGAGGATAAGGATAAGGAATCTGACAGCCGCCATGGTTAAGGAAAAGGGACCAGAGCATGCCCACGTTGTCTAGCAGGAGGAACCCAAGACCCCTGGGGAAAGCACTAAGGTCAAATGCAAGTACTGTGAACTTGTCTTCACCGCCACAACAACCAAGGTTCGTGCACATCTTCTAGGGTGGACTGGATCTGGTGTGCGAGCTTGTGACAAAGTCCCCCCGGTGGTTACACACCGGTTTGAGGAGCTGGAGAAGGAAAAAAAGGAAAAGGAGTTCAAGAAGCGGAAGGTTGAGCAACTTGACAAGTTATCCAATGGGGAGGCTGTCAAACCTAAGAAGCAAAGCACCCTGAAGGCTGCGTTCTCCAAGCAGGATTGCTTGAAGGTTGACCAGCTTTGGGGTCGAGCATTCTATGCCAATGGGCTCTCTTTCCGTTTAGCAAAGGATCCTCACTTCAAGGCAGCTGTGGCAGCAACAGCAAGCTTTGGGGAGTCATATCCAGGCCTCCTTCTATGGACAGGCTGCGAACAACCATTCTGGAGCGTGAGAAGTAGCTCTATCAGGATGGCTTGGCCTCCTTCCAAGAGTCTCTTCAGCTGACAAGGGCAACAATTACCAATGACGGGTGGTCTGGTGTGTAGGCACCCTCTGTTAAATCTGCTCATTGTTTCTCCGAAGGGGGAAATGTTCCTCAAGGCGGTTGATACAAGGGGTGAGACAAAGGACGTTGTTTATATTGTTGGATAGCTGATTGATTGCATCTGGGAGGTTGGTGCAGACAACGTCATCCAAGTTATTACAGACAGTGCGGCAGTCTGCAAAGTTGCTAGCAAGTTGGTTGAGCAAGAGTTCTCTTGGATAACGTGGACGCCGTGCACCCCACATTGTCTGGACCTGCTCCTTGAAGATGTGGGGAAACTGCCATGGGCTGCAGAGGTGGTTGCACAGGCAAAGGCGGTGGTGAAATTCATCACAAATCACCATCGGAGTCAAGCACTATTTCGCGGGAAGTCTGCGCTGGATCTGCTGAAGCCGGGGGACACGCGCTTTGCCACCAACTTCATCATGTTGGATCGCATGCTGGAGGTGAGAGAGGCATTACAAGAGCTAGTTGTCGGCCGGGAGTGGAGGGAGTGGAACGGGAAGTCCAATCATTCGGATGACGAGGATGAAATGAGGGACTGTGTCTTGCGGAGCGGATTCTGGAAAAACTTGAAAAAGGTGCTAGCATTGACAAAAGGGACGGTGGCTCTGCTGCGGGAGTGCAATCGGGGGGTGCCAATCGCAGGAAAGGTCTACTTGGCAATGTTCAATTGCGGACATGAACTGGAGGCCCTGAAGGACGACACCTCAGAGTACTATCCTAGGATCAAGGTCTCTGCTCATAAGTATGCACAAGTGCATGCAATCTGGGAGAAGCGCTGGGAGATGCTGCACAGCGACATGCATGCCATTGGGTATGTTCTTGACCCGAAGTATCAATCTCCAGATAACGGGCAACATAACAACGTAGAAGTGATGCGAGGGTTTCACGACATTGTTGAAAAGCTTCTGTTTGACGTTAAGGATTAGGTCAAGGCCATCGAACAACTAGCTAAGTACAGGAACTCGAAGGGAGAGTTTGGCCGCCCGTTCGTCAAGGCAAGTGTTAAGAAGTTGCTAGGCTGGAAGTGGTGGGTGGAATTTGGCTCAAAGTGCCCCGAGCTGCAAAACGTGGCACAGAAAGTGCTGAGCCAAATCTCATGCGCATCTGTGTGCGAGAAAAATTGGAGCACCTACGACTTTATCCACAACAAAAAGTGCAATCATCTACGACCAGACAAGGCAAACGATCTAGTGGAGGTGTTCTCTAACCTGTGTTTGATCAGCAAGGTGAACAACATCAAGTATGAGGAGCAGATGGTGGCATGGGACAACGGAAAGGAGGAATTGGAGGAAGAGTGAAGCACGGGTGAGCTTGGCAAAATATTGGATTGTGTCCTTTTTTTTGTGAATCTAGTGTGTTGGAGCTCAAGAAAGTTTTAAAGCTATTAGATTTTGTAGTCAAGTCAAAACTTTTTCTAGTTTGTGCAGTCCAATCAAATCTAGTATGCAGCTCAACTAGTTCCGATGCAGGGCTTGACTGCATGCATTTGTTTCTTGAATCTTTTTGAATGGTATGATGCCGAATATGTTTGGTGGTAAAGTGAAGATAAGCTGATTTGTCCATCCAGGATAGAAGTCTAATAATGTTTTAAAGTTGATCAACAATATAAAAGCTTAAAAAAGATTCGTTTAGCATTTGCTAGAAAGTGACTTCATTGGTATCTGCTCTCCTGCTGAATCTACTTGATGGTAAAATTAGGACAGGTTGATTTGTCCATCCAGGATATAAGCCTAATAATGTAAACCTAACATGCCCATGAATGTTTACCTAATGTTCACCAGTTGATCTATAAAATTCGTTAAAATTCGTGCTTCTTTGGGCTTCCATAACATTCCCGCACCAAGAATATCATAACTATGATTTTAAGTTATGTCAGTATAAGGTCACCATGTAATCATCATATTTCATCGTTCATTGATATAATACATTACTAATTGAAATAATTCACTATAGTACATAGGTTTCTTTTTATGTTGTTTTAAATACCCTAAGTTATGGTACCCTAAATTATTCCAAGTTATTTTACCTTAGGTTATTTTGAATTATTTTACCCTATGTTATTCTCAATTATTTTTATTATTATCCCACTCTAGGTTATTGTACATTAAGTTCTTATTTATTATTTTAAGTTATTATACCCTAGATGTTTTTTCATTATTTTATATTATTTTATTTTAAGCTATTTTTAGTTAGTTATATTATTCTAACCTAGATTATTTTTGGTTATTCTAAATTATTCCACCTTAGGTTATTTTTAAATAGTTTATCTTATGTTATCTTCAATTATTTTAAGTTATTTCACCCTAGTCTGTTATAAGTTATTGTAGATTTTTTTAAAATTATTATATGTTATACCCTAAACTATTGTAAGGTATAACCTATACCTTATAATAACTAAGGTTATAACTTTAAACAACCTAAGGTTACATAGCCTAAAATTTAATCAAAGGTTACATAACCTAAGGTGACCCATATTTTGATGACCACCTTTAAAAGGAACCTTAATTATATGATCAAATTCATTTAAGTGTCTTTGATTTTTTGAGCTTAATATGTGGTCAGATAATGTTTTGGTGAATTTTCTCATTGAAATGACAAAAAAAATTTAATTTGAAACGTATAAAGGAGTTTTTGGTGAAAAATGTCCCAAAGTCACCACATTTTGAGAAAGAAAGTTATGAAGTCACCATATTAGATAATTTAAAATCACCAAAACAAAGCAAGAATCTGAATGTTTTATGTTTTCCTCTCTTACTTGTAACCAAATTTGGTTTGTTCCTCTTTCGGATGATCAGTACTGCACCTACTTCACAAAATTGAAAAAACAAAAACCTTGCATATGGTTTTGAGTAAAGCTTGGACATTTTGTAGAGTTTTATTGTGAATGTCATTTGTGATGATGTAATGTTGACCTTCAAACTATTTAAAATAGTTGGATGTAGCATAAAAATCAAACCTTCAAATTGTGCACAAATTTGGAAATCAAATTCACATAAAGGATAAATAATATTTTATTATGTTTCCTTGTCCTTGTCAAACTTGGTTACATTACCTTTCCATGTTCATTTTGTAAATGACCAAAACCTTGTGTGGATGACACAAAGAAAACAAATGCAACTTTCAATTAAAAACATTTCATAATAATGAAAGCATGCATGGTGGAGGTGTTGGCATACAAATAAAAGAACAGTGAATCAATTTTATTCCACAAGGTCAAATCTTCCAAGATACCTTCAACATTTATAACAAGTTTTGAAATTTTTTAAAATATAGAAAAACATGAACCTTTAAAAGAGTTTGTGGCAACTTTGATCCAATGAACCTTATGCTACACAAAATTGACGGTCAATATGTCAATCATGGCAAAACTATATTTGGGCATTGTTTAGGAATGTTACATTATATATACACAAATGTGTTAAAAGTTTTATAGCAGTTATATGTTTTCATCCTATTTACCACAAGTAACTTAAAGTTGGAACTGGTTCCAATGTGAACACAATTCCAAACTTTTCATGTTTAGGATAAGTAGGGATTTGGGTTATCAACATTTAATTTTTTGGATTTTGCAACCACCTCACTTTTTATGTTCTATGTTATGTTTATTTTGCAAGGAAGTTTATATGTTTTGGTTTTGCTTTGCAAAATGCATGGTTCTTGGATTCCTACAACTATCTTGGGTAATGGCTTTTTATGCAAGTGAGTAAAGCTTTGAGTTTGAATAGGATGCATTAAATTTATGAGGTTTTATGTTGTTTAGTGATGTGTGTTGATAGCTATGGTTGTAGGTGCTGACATTGAAGTGCACAACAAATGTTAAAATGTTGAGGAAAAAAACATAATTTTTTCACACTCCAATCACATTTAGCTTTCATTTTTTTTTTTCAATTTTATAACAATGCATCCCCATGTTTGTCAAGTGGTATTGATGAAAAACTCCCCAAATTCAATAATAATGGAATTCCAAAAACATTGGAAAGCACTACTTTGATTTTCATGATTAACATAAAGCTTTGTGATGACTATGATAATTGGTTCACAAACATTTTCTAGTCACGTTGATTGCACAAACAAGTAAAGTGATCCAAGTTCTTTTGAACCAACAATGGGTCATGCATTCATTGTAAATTCCATCATAGACTAACACAAATATCATTATGGCCTAGAATCTTATACAAGGCACTATTCTCCTTATAACATATTTGGAGGTCCCCATGGGACTACATCAAAGTGGCACACTTCTTGAAACTCTCAAAATCCTCTTTTGAAATTACCACATTGTGGTGTCCCACAATTTTAGGGTTCATAATTTCCATGAATGTTTTCATTTTGAAAGTGCAAGAACAATATTTGATAACCATTGTCTAGATATTTTTAATATTTTATCAAATTCATCAATTGAACTTAATTTGCCTTCC
Organism: Sphagnum contortum; assembly: GCA_963920785.1. Taxonomy (NCBI): domain Eukaryota; kingdom Viridiplantae; phylum Streptophyta; class Sphagnopsida; order Sphagnales; family Sphagnaceae; genus Sphagnum; species Sphagnum contortum. Next base: position 6,057,815 of record OY987281.1, read on the forward strand.
CAAATCATGTTTTAAATAGTTACTATTCCTCTTGACAAATCTTGTTTCAACCCCTTGAAAACATTATTTTGGGATGAAATTTCATTGTCTTGTAGCCCACATTGATACCTATGGGTACCTATTCAATAATACCAAGATTACTCAAGTTGATTTTGGCTTTGACCCTTGAAACCTCATTCCAAAACTTGAAAGCTCCCCAATTAAAACCTACTTCCTAGAATGGGATTGCAATTTTTGGGAATGCAACTTTTTAAAATGCTTCTCGTTCATTTCCAAACACCTCATTTTACAATGCATCTCACTTCCTTTGGTTCACATCATGCCTTGTCATTTCTCTTAACTTGTTTCCCTTTGTTTTGTTTCTCACAATGCAAGCCCTTTTGGGCATGTTAAAGAACATAATAAAGTCCTTCTAGACATGTTTCAACCATGTTTCAAAACACATATTTCTTTCCCATCACGTTTCAAAACAAGTAATCCCTTGTTAATGTATTTGAAATCATGTAAGGTTTTTGCAACATGTTTCAAAGTGTATAAATCATTCTCAACATTTTTTAAGCATGTTTAAGAACATATAATACCACATTTTAAGACATGCTTTAATGCATGACATTTTTTCGTAGCATGTTTTCATGCATGATGTTTCTCTATCAAGTCTTAGATATTTGAAGGTTCATAATTCCTAGTAAACTAAACCAAACAAGATGTATATGATTCTATTATTTTATAACTCTTTTCAAGAGCTTTCCAATGCCATGTGAATCCTTTTAATCAAACATGATCTGGTTTTTCAAATTGTATTCTAAATGGTTCAACTACTTTTCAAAACATCTATTTAAAATTATACTTTTGTTTACACATTGTGATCCCACTTTCTTATAGAAATCATTGAAAATTTTCCAAAGATACAAAGGTCACCCATTCAAAACATGTTTCAACCTTTCAAATTTCATTCCAAGTAAGAAAACAAATCATAAATTACAAACCCTTTAGAACATGGGAAATCTAAAAAAATTGAAACACTTTACAATTTACAAAATTTTCTTTTATAACCCAACTTTTTTTTTTTGTGAAACATTAAAACCTTTAATTTTTAATTTTTAATTCAATGTTTTGAAACTTATGAAACTTATGAAACATCACAAAACTAAATTTTATCAAATGAATGCAATGAATCACATGACCTTGCAAGGACTTGAAACTTAAATCAAAAAATTACTTTTAAAACATGAACAAGCATTGAAATTCATATTAAAAACAACAAAAAAAATTTAAACACTAACAACAATGAAAGGAAAAAATAACAAAAAACAAGTAGTGAGAAAACACAAGTATTTGAATTTATATAAATTTATATTTATAGTTTGAATTTATATTTCTTAAACAACCTAATTTTGGTTATTTTAAAACCTTTGATGTAAGTTGTATAATTGTAGAATTTCTACACATGGTCCTTTTAAATGAAGGTTAAATTACATATGAATATATATTTACTAAATGACTTTATTTGTTTCAAACCCTTTGGTCTAATTTTTTTAATTTTACATTTAAATCTCATTTAAATATTACAACTTGTTCATTGCAATGTTACAAGAAAAGGTGTAGGATTGTAGTTAAATCATGTTGTCAAATTTATTTTGTACATGTTTTATCTGTACTTTAATATAAAAATTTAATGAAACAAATGCATTCACATTGGATCACTTTTCTTTACTTAATTAATTTGATTTCATGATTATACAAACTTATGTTAATAGTATTTGGTGTTCATTTAGCCTAGATATAATAAAAGGTGTTAATTAACCTTTCATGAAATCATCCATCAACACAAATCAAGATTATTGAACTTTAAAAAGAATTTGGTTCTTTAATCGGGTTCATAATCCCAATCTTTGTACAATTTGAAGATCTTAGAAATCCATGTTACATAAATTTAACTAATACAAACTTGATAACATCTAAATCTCATGACACACAATCACAACTAGCAAATCATCACCCTATATCGCCTAATAATGAGAATACAAGTAATCTTCTTTATAAAAATCATAAATCACATGATGCCAACAATCTCAATTATGTGAAAAGATTCAATATTAACAAAAGTGTTTACAACACATTCACATCAATGGCAACCATGGGATGGATGTTATCACTAATTGATCCACATGAATATCATTACAAAAGATTCCAACAAACTATCTAACACCTAAACATAGGTAGATCCCAAGGACTAGGAAGGCATGGGCTCTTATGCCTACCCCTTAACCCCTAAAGGACGAGATGAATGTTTACATCCATTTTTAGAAATCTAAGGGGGTGTAATTTCTGAAAAAAATATTTTTCCAAAAGAAAACATTGTACCATATGTTTAATGAGGATGATTACTTTGTGTAAAGATTCAATATTAAATAATTAAATTTACTAAAAAATTTTAAGTGGATTGCAATCATGACACTTGGGTTCTCAAAGGTGGGAAATGGTACTTATACCCCACCTATCCATTAGGGGCATGTATGGGATGGGAATTTATTACTTTCATGGGCAACACCAATAAAGGGAATTCTATTCTACTATCATTTGGGGGCTAATTGAAAAAATTATGTCTACTTTTTTGAGAAAGGGTAGGATTTTATTTTAATTTTGTCGTGTAGCTAAAATGGGGATCATCCCTAAGATGATTTAGCCAAATTTGACGGTTAAATAAATTTAAATTTTTTTTTAAAAAAACATGTTTCTATGTTTTTGGTGACCAATACTAATGATAACATGTGGCAATTTAATTGTTAAACTTTTGGTTTTTAGAAATTTGGTGACTAAAGCACTTAAAAGACACACAAATTTTGCCATACTAAAAAAAAAAATTAAAAAATTGCTAGTTGGTGATTTTTTCCAAATAAAAACTAAAAAATTGTGGTTTCAAAAATTTTACAATTTTTTTCATCTTTTGGGCAATTTTTTTTTTTTAAATTTACACTAGAAACTTTAAAATCTCCAATTTTTTTCCAATTTCTTTTATTGCCAAGTGGTGAAAATTCTGCAAACAAAAACCCCTATGGAAGTGATTTCTTTTGTGAAAAACATTTTGGAAAAAAGATCCTATTATGAATTCCCCATTTTTTTGTTCAATTTATGATATGCACAAATTAGTTCCAAATAAAATAATTAAATTTGAGCATGTTTCTTTTATGTAGTTGTGTGCATCTACCATTTTGATTTGGCATACACCTCGATGGGTTTTTACATTTATATTTTAAAACACCTTATAGTATGTATAAATTTGGTGATGCCATGTGGCTTACAAGTGGTGACGAAAGTAATGGTAAAGGATATATGAAAAAGAATTGGTGATGATGCATAATTTATGTATGTACAATATAACATTTGGTCATGTATTGGAGGTATTCCATGTGTCCTTTAGAATCCTAGAAAAAGTTGTAGAGGGTGTGAACACCTTCGAATTCAAATTATTAGAGGTATAAATGCATTAGTGATGTGTAGCCATTTGTTCCGATGATGTTAAAAGAATTTAAGAATCATCATGATTAATATGACTTTACATCTATACAATATTTTTTTCAAATTTCACATTGATCTTTTCTTTTTTAATCTCAATACTTAATCACAATAATTTTTCCAGATTTTCCCATCACACCCATTAAGTACCACCCAAAAAAAAAACCAACATAGGTTTTTATGCTCAATAAAATCTTCAGATGGAACTTTTATCATAATTGAATTTATGGTCCACTTCACCTTCGGAGAGTCTTCATTTTGATTTGTCAGATTTGTCTCATGTTTAACCCCTAAAAACCTAAGCCATTATTTTAGTAAAAATTGGTGTGCAATATACCAGTTGTTGGGTAAAAATTATGTTAGTTAGTTTTTAAAAATAGGGTACATTTTATTCAAATAATTAATTTAATTATAATATAAGGTATGTAATAATATGAAATAATGGATTCTAATTAATATAGGGTGGTTTTAGTATCTATATATATTAGAAAATTAGATAATAATAGGGTGATAAAAAATAGTTTGAACAATTATTTAATCACCCCCTTAAAAATGGTCGTTTGACACATGTAGATTCCAAACTTTACACTAAGTGTCCCCCCAAGGTCAATAGTGCAAGGAAAAACACTATGGAAATGTGAATATAAGGTACCCTCCAAATACATGTAGGAATTTTCTTCACATGCTTTAATTCAAGGATTTTTAATTGGCAACATGTAACGAACCAAAAGAAACTTGAAAGATAGAATACAAACTTAGTCATACAAATACTCAATTGGCAACATGTTTCCAAAACATTTGTTGAACTATGAATTGCTTAAACAAATGAGACAATGAATCCGTTCTTTGCTAATCGTCTTAACCTAAACTATGGGTCATCAAGGATCAAAACATTCTAGTCACATTCTCACAAGCACCACTAATCCCTTTTCATGCAGTACTTATTTAAAACACAAACACATAAATCCCATCATTGATATACTCATCCCCATAACAACCCAAAACAAAATCTCTTCCACAATACTTATAGACTTCAAGTTAGATCATCACAAGTATTATAAACTAAACATGCAACATGATTTGATGCCTTCCTTAAATTTGCCACAGGGACTTCTAGAATGCACAAATTACAATGTTTAACTTAGGAATTTTATAAAGATGTTTCATTACTTGGATTTCCACTGATAGAAATGAATGTTTGTTGTGTGCGAGAGTAATTGAAGATGTCTTGGAAAGAAGATGCACAATGCAGACCTTCAAGAGGACAAGCATACAAAGGGAATACAATGCTTTAGACAGAAAAGACGGAGGATGCTTGAGGCATTGTAGATTTGTGAACTACCATTGTGCATGCAAGAATGATGAACCATTGGTTGTGGTAGGAGCAAGAATGCACAATTTTAAAAGATTTTGACAAATGCTTTGATAGTTTACTACTTGACCCTATCACTTGGTGGTAACTTATTGATAGCATGCCACAATATGTCAGCTACATTCCAATAAACATTGCTATATGTGAACAAAGTTGTAAGACGACAAATCACCACTGCAGCGACAAACAAGTGTCAACTAACCTTTGTAGTTTTAAAACAATTAATTCTTCCCTGATCATCTCCTCAAATGACTCCACTCCCTTGTCCTACTGGGGTTTGTTAGTTTGTGTGGGATGTGGAGAATAGGAGAAGGGCTTGTCTTAAGAACCTTCTGCAATCTGGGGCACCTTTTCCTGAGGCCGGTAGTCAAAAACCTCAGAACATTCAAAAGATACATTGAAAAACCTCTCAGATTATGATAACACCCTGGCTGAGACCTTACAAAATAAGCAAGGCCCTGTACAGCCTAGCAGAGAACTTAGGTTATCTTGTCTGAATGCACTGCTGCACACAGCTAAGATACAGTACTTCAAGCAGAGACATACTCAAAGTTGACCTTGATACAACAGAAAGGTTCAACACTGAGTAAAAGTTGTTAGTTTGCAAAGGTGTGACAAGGTCTTGAAGGTGTAGACAGCTACAATCCCGGTTGTCAGACAAAAACTAGTATGAACCTGAAAGCAGCAGCAGCAACAAACTGAGCACAACTGGATTTTGTATGCTCCCAAGCACCTCAGAAACTGTGAGAACTCTAGCAGAAATCCCTTTGGTGGAAATCTATTTCTATGCACCAAGGGGCTAGAAATACAAATCAGAGTTCCCACCAAAAAGCTTACAGGTTGTTGCCATCATGTTGCTAATACACCATTGAAAATCAGCAAATCACACAGCATTCAGAATGGTGCCATTCATAATAATGGTACTAACCCAACTGGTAGCCAGGTTCAAAATTTGATTATGTATAATCTGTCAAAAATGAATTGCTTAATGACCCACCTGAGTATTTCAGATTATGGTGCCGCAGCCAATCTGGACCTCTTTCTTCGAAGTCAGCTTTAGAAAGTGCAGACTTCTGAAATGAACTAGATGAGGCAAACACTGAGGCACCGCGCCAGGCATCAAGTTTTGGGTCAGCTGCCCTTACTACCTTGATGGTGGCACCTAATGGTCTGGTCATTCTCAGCTCTGCAAGCAATCGCATGTCTAAGCCTTCAAAAAGGGAGTTGCCTCCAGTGAGTAAGACTGAACCCTTCATCACCTGCTCCCTGTAATGCTGAGGCAGACGCATGAGAGCTAGTGCCAACATCTCCCCCAATCCAGCCTGATCCAATCCCATCATGGAAGGCTGCAACACAATTTCAGGGGCCCGAAACCTTTCTACACCAAGTGGAATCCGAAAGTCTTCAGCTGTTAGAGGCCGCTGTTGGACACTAGGGATCACAGTTTGAGCCCCCTGAATGAGCCCTGTTGATGGCATAAATGAAGGGTCCAACTCCTGTTCACAAACACTCAAAAATCACCAGTGGTAATGAGTGCACAGTCAGATCATTAGCAGAAAAGTATTAGAGTAAACAAAAATCCATGACCTTGCCTGTTATACTGGGTCCAGAAGGGGAGCAATTTGGGATGTAACTTTTACATCAATTGAACTATTGTCAAATCACACAAAGACAGATTTACCTTAAGGCGGATATTGATTCTGGCCAGCTCTGCCTCGTCCTCATCATCCTCATCATCACCATCAGTGTCTCGACCCACTCTCTTGTAGAGCTCCCAGTCTTCATCATTCATGCCAAAGGTGTCCTCATCTTTCCCTCGGTCAAAGGCTGCAGTGGTGAGCAGCTTCATGCGCTCCTTCTGCACAGCACTCAATCTCTCTCCCCGGCCACTCACCCCTGATGTCAGTGATGTCACTGCACCTGCTGATGCAATTCCAATTTTCTGCCGCTTGCTCTGATCCACCCTGGCGGATACCTCGGCTTGCCTCACCCGCAGCTCCTCCAAGTATAGCTCAGGATTTGCTCTGTCACCACCACAAACCCCTACCTTGTAAATCGAAACCTTGGATCAGTTCACTAGACTGTGGTAATGGGAGTCACAAATCTGGCCATTAGAGCACATCATCCCTTCTGATTGGACCTTGTTTACCATGATCTCATCTGGTCCCAAGAGAATTGGTCCAGCTGGAAGTCCAACTAATATATGACTATTGCTGCTGCAGGTTCTTGAGGCTTCAGTAGTATACAGTTGAAGATCACATCTCAAGCTCCAGGTAAACAAGATGAACTCAAAGATGATACTGAAACAACAGTTAACAACTTACAGCCGACGTTCTTCTTCTAGCTGCTGTTCTCGTTCACGTTGCAAGTCCTCTTCTTGCCGTTTTTGCTTCGCCCGAATGCGCCCCTCAGTAGTAATTTTCAAAAACTGTTGTTTCTTCTTTTCCTTTAGCTGCACACACAAACTTCTTGGTCAGCTATCTACTACAGAAGAATTCAAAAAAGGCTCCTGATCATAAACTCCAACCAAAATAGAACTTACTTGTTCTGGTGTGAGAAGGCTGTTAGGAACCTCAAGGAGAGGATATTTCTCTGACATTGGTATATCATCCTCTACTTTCTTAAGATCTATAGGCTCCCCCTTTGCTTTTCTCAATGACATTGTAGCCTTGGCTAGTGCAGCCTGCACTTCTTCACGGGAGCCAAAACTTGATGGTCCCAAAAGAGAGGCCTCTGCCTTAGCATCTTCTGCATCATCCAACTCCTGCAAAAGATACTCAAGTCCATCAATTTCTGTCTCCAAGTCAGCAATTTTTGAGGATCGTTTAGCAGAGGCCATTTCCCGCAAGCGCTGCCCCTGTTTCTCCTTTATAGCTGCCCTTCTTGCTAACTCCTCTTCACTCGGCTGCTCCTTCTCAGGGGGAGGCACCCACGGTAATTGCCACCACTTTGTCTTGGCTTCTGCCTCTGCACCCCCTTTCTGCAGCATAATCAGATTACAAGCTTAGAGATGGGTGATGAAAGTGTATCTAGAACAATTGCTGAAAATTTTGAGAAAGTTTTACGAATATATATATATCCTCATAAATACTGAGAACCTCTCTGTACACACTATTTGAGTCAACCCAAATAGAATTGAGAGATGTTCTAATAATGTCATAGACCTTTCAGAACTGACAATGTATTGGTTGACAGGGGAGAGACAAACCCAACCCTAAAACACTGACAAGAAGTTTGAACAGTGACAGTCAAATGCATGTGCAGTGACCTTCAACAGCAACATGTATGGTAGTGATCAGCAACCATAACATCACCACTGACTTCAACCAGTCCTGTCAGTGGGTGAATGTCAAGGTCATACATTGACCAACATACTGAGTTTCTTTCACAAGATCAGCAGTAATGGAAGCATTGGCCTTATGCTGGCTAGCTCAACAAAATTGAAAGGAGAAGGAGATGACCAAGGAAACCAAGAAGAACATCAAAGCAAAAAATATCAAACAAAGAAAGAGGAAGAAAAAAGAGAAAAAGGCCAAGGATATTAAGAGCATGATCTTTTGAAGGCAAATAACAAAGAAAAATGTCAACTCAACAGAGTAGGAACCGCTGGTTGGCTGACAGAAGTTTCCTCACAACATATTTGAGTTATCGGATTCAACATATAACTACCTTTCAAACCTCAATGACTTCTCGATTCCCAATTTACAAGGTGGTATTCACATGTCTCTGAGACAAAGCCAGCAGCACAAATCACATAACTTGACCTTAAATGATGGCATCAGCAGTCAAAACTGTTCCATGAGTACAAATCTTAAATTCTAAGAAAGAGAAGGGCAGCACCTGAAAGATGCTCAGCTCTGCATGGTAGTCTTCAGCAACATAACAGTACTCTTGCTTCAGCTCTTCAACTTTCTCCCAGACTATTTCATTCCTGTTGCACCACACAAGCCTGCTATGATCAGATGCACTTCAAGTACCTGAACAGCCATGCCACTAAAATTGCTCCATTCCCTAGACTGAACAGAAATCCACCATAGATAAGAGACTCTTAACCCTTCAATTGCTTTGGCCTATGACACACCTGCAAAGGGTCACAGAAAACAGACAGGATACAAGAGGTAATACTTTATGCAGATTTACGTAGGGTGTATAAGAGGGAAAACAGACACCATACAAGTGATAAGGGTGCTGTAATGATAGTAGGCGCTTCAAATAGCTTGTAACATGAAAGCCTCCCACTCCTGTTCTACAGCAAGCCTCCATTATTGGCTCTCCATTCACCATCTGTTCCATGCAAAACCTTCCCAACAGCATCAGTGCAGTTCAACTAGAATCCTGCAAAGAGGACCAGGAAGCCAACTCTCTTGGAAACATGGATGTGACAGGGACTACACTCATGTCTGTGTGATGCATGAGAAGGGAGAAAGATACCGGGATGACATGTGTTGTTGTGTGTCCTGAGCAAACCAGCAGCCCATCCGACTCACACAAACCTAATCTCTGGTTGTACGCATAACTGAACATACCATCACTGCCAAATTCTGTCACAGAACAGTTCATGAGAATGGCAAGCCCTTGTACACAAACAGATGTCCACTGGCTCAAGCTGCATTGCCACATGAACCTTCAAAATGAGCTGTCTACTTCAAAATAGCAAGAAATAGTGGACAAATATGAAGGAAGAAATAAAGTACCCAATGAAGGAACACCATAAGTTTCAAAGAGAAGTTCAGCCATGCGGGTGCGAGAGAAGATTGGATTGCAAGGGGCTTCTGTTAGAAGCACTGGATGATCCACCTGCCCTATCAACACACAATCATTCCTCAGGCACACATCCCTTCGCATTCATTATCTCACTGCTCAGTTCACAGGCCAGCATTACTTTGTAGTTGTCAGTGTAAAAAGCACTGAATTTCGAAGCTTAAAAATCTCTCTGATTCATATTGCAAAGAAATTGAACAACATGGGAATTCTTTCTGCTTGTGGCACACCTGATAAGGACATAAAAACTCCAAACTTAAACTTACCACAGCTCCATCAACTCCTATCCTGTCAAAAGTATGGTCCAGGATCTGCATTAAAGCAAACCCCAGCACTGTGTCAGCCTATTACAACCCCATGAAGTTGATCATCCATTTAAAAACAACTTTGGAATATGGTGCATGGAATCTTATGAACAATGGGCAGCAGCGTACTGATTCCATTGTCTCAAACTGATAGACCACATTGCCATCGAATGCACTCCGCAAGGAGGAGCGGGTGAAGTCAAATAGCTTTACAGTCCCAGAATCGTAATCACCCACAATACTCGTCAATTCACCTGCAAATAATAATAACTATGGATCATCCTAACAGTCAACTTATAAAAAATCTTGGTTGACCTTGACAGAAGCTACAGCATTAGCAGACTGACATTTGAAATGATGCTTGGAAGAAGTATTTCCAGGAAGCCATCCCCAGATCTTACATCTAGTGCTTGCAGAACAATACAAGGGCAGGTACATAGGAATGGAATTGACATATCTGCATAGTTATTAACTTCATATCTTTTCTTCACTTGCAGAGGTTCAAGAAACCCCAAAACTCTGGAAACATGAAAACCATGATAACAAGAGTTAGAGGAAGTGTACCAGAACCCCGATGTCGAGGTCTGTGCAAAACATTACGGAAGGAAAATCTAGGATCCTTTTCTCCAGCCCAACTGTTCCATCACCCTCCTTTCTGTTAGCAACATTGACAAGACTTAAACAGAAACCCTTGACACAAAGACAAGATCTGGAATTTAAAATCACAGTGTACAGAAGAGACATAAACTGAATTGAATGCAATCATTCAATTCTGAATTCACAATCAAAACACAAACAAGTGATAGCAGAAGTTGGAATGTGTGGAAAAATGAGAAGTTGACAGAAAACAGCACATGTTGACAACTGTAACTGAGTTCGTTTTATTTTTCCACACTCTCTAAACCCTACTGCCTCTCTCCATTGAAGGTTTAACAATTCCAAACCACATGTAACCCCAAGTAATGCAGGGTTCTTCAATTCCCATCCCAACAACCAAAGGCCCCTAGTTTCCTCACTTTTGTATGACGAGTTGACCAAGGTGATCCACATTGCAACTAAGACAACTAGTGAAAGCTAAGCACTGCTAGCATGTGTGCACATGGCAGTAATTTTCCACCAACAACCGCTTCCAAGATGGTCACAAGTAAACCATCGCCTTAAACTCGTCCGACAAAATGAAACAAAAGCAACCAAAAACCAAAAAAAGCACTAAACTCACCATCACAAACGCATACGGAAAGAAAACAGGCCAACAACTACAAAAAATAACAAAACCAAAACCGAACCGAAAGCAACCAGAAGCAGGAAGTAGGAAGACCAAAAGATTACAGAATGCTCAAAAATGCGAGAGCTATAGTATAGCAACGAGTGAAAAAGAAATGCAAAGAAAGAGCGACTTGCCCGACACGACAGAAATAAGCACCGTTATCGATCACCAGTGGTCTGTGAGACGGCATCCGAGAATAATCAGATTGCCTTTCAGGCCTTCCTTGCGAAACCATCTCTCTCGGGCCTTCCTTTGCTGCTGCTGCTTACAATTCCTCCTCTGAAACCGCTTAGGTAGTGGCCGCCGTCATCACCACTACGATGTCAAACTCTCTCTCTCTCTCTCTCGATGCTCTTTGCTCCATCACCCGTATTCTGCCATCGCCAAACCTAACCCTAGCTCCCTCCACCTCTTCGGTTGTCTTGTCGCTCGCTGTGGTGTTTTTTGCGCCATCGCTGCTTCGTTTGTTTGGCCGCTGCCTCCGGTCGCCCGGTTGCCATGCAAGCGGTTGCGAGTTCAAATCCCGCTACGTACATACACTACATTACCAGTGTTGTCCGGTTCTTGGTTTTGAAAGGAACCGTTTTTTTTTTTTTTTTTTTTGGAAATTTCATAGAGCCTTTGGTGCGAGTTTGAAAGCAATTTTTTATGTTTATAAAATCTTGGGTTCCCTAGACTTTCCCAAGAATTTGGAGCCCGGTTTGATTAAGAATTAGTTTGGTTTCATTTACGATACATCAAATAAAAATAAATAATAATTTACATAAATATATATACCCACATTCAATAATAGTAGTACCTTGTGGGCTTCAATACAAACTTGTCAAATAATTAATACATTTTGAGAATTTTAATTTCCATAATTTAGTTTTTATTTTGAAATATTTTGACACTCACAAAATAAATATAATAAAATTATTTGTATTATCAAAAAAAATTACCTATTTTCCTAGTTCGATTGTTCACATGTATTTGTATTGAATTTGAAAGGGGCCCAAGGTTCAAATCTGGTCATAATGAATTTTTGAATTTTTCAACATAATAAGATTTTTTTTTTGAAAATTCTGATATTTTTTTAAATAATTCAATTTGTGCCAAAGCCACTTAGATATTATGTAAACCTAAATGATGTGGCAGTGAATATGTTTTCAGTGTGAACACATAAAATTTTAGGTATTTTTAACTTATGTCATTTTTCATGTTGTGACCAATGACAACAAAAGTTGCCAAATTTTAGAAATTCTTTTTAGACCAAATATTTTGTTGCATTTTAAAATACTATTTAATTGAATCGGGGCACTCATTTCACCAATTTCTACAATTTGAATAGTTTTTCTACAAACGTGTAGCTAATTAAGTTTTATTTGAAATAGTTGTTAGTGATGGTACAAAAAAAAACAAAACAAAATCATTATGTCATCACTATCATATCCCTTACATTATCAAACCAAGTGAAGGTTTTAGGACTATCACAAAAACAAAACAACTAACAAAGGTCACACATCCACTAGTCTTCAATGAGGAGGTTTCATTATAATTAACACTTCATTTTTCATCATGTGAATTTATAAACTATTCATTGTTTTTTATAACTTCTCTTCACAACATTAACTTGTGTACATGTTACAAATGTTCACAATAGCAAATGAAAATATATTGAACAAAACATTACGCTTTGATTTTAATGTTTTCACATGTCATTTTTAACTTTTCTATTAGCGCCTTCATGAAGCTAAATATTTTCATATTTATAACTTATGTAATACATGAACCATCCAAGTACATATTGTAATCAACCCATGTGTAATTGATAAATTGTAATATAATTTGGAATTACATTTCTAGTTACATACTTATAAACCATTGCTTTATTGTTAACTTATATTTGTTTGGGTTAATATAATTATAGGCCTTCCACCTTTTTGAATTATAAGGAAATGTTTTGACGCAAAAGAGAAGATTACCAATGACATGTTCTTATTAATGTTGAAAAATAAAGACTACAATGTTCTACTACACCAAAATTAACATCAATGCCTTCCCATCTTGGATTGTACACATGGGAAGTTGTTTCACCATGATAAACTTGTATTAATGTTCATAAATGAATTTCTTGACCAATTCATAATTTTGTTCATGAACAAGAAAACTTTGATAAAACATTATGCAGAGCTAAGGTTCAATGCTACATGAAAGAACACATATGTAACACATTTATGGCATGTTGTTTTGCATCAAGTTATGTGTAACCCAATGTTTTATTTTGGTTCATCTAATTATGTTCATAGCTTGTTTATGTTACTATTCATTACACTTTGTTGATATAATGAAATGATCAATTTTTTCCATTTTTATGTTCATGAATTAAAAAATGGGTATTTTCAAACACATAAATGATTACATTTGTGGTTGCTTTTGTCACTTATGATTGCACATGATTATGTGACTTTTCACTCCAAAAGATCATGTTGTTTTTGCCACTAGTCACAAACATGACATTAGTTGCAAATGCCATTAGTGACTACAATTCCCATGATTATAATCATTCCACATGTAGTCACGAAGGCCATATCCAATGGCATACATCAATCAATATGGATCTTGAATTGATTCATTAAATGAAATTTGGTGACTTGCTTTGTGTTGCCATGTGATTAGCCTATGCAACATAAATTATGCATCCCAACATGAATGCTTACCTAGGCCACCTTAAGCTACATAGGTTAAGTTACCTACATTAATTTGACGTAGACCAAAAATGTGTTAGGCTTGGTAACCTAGCCTAAGTGGGCTATTTAGGTTGCAAGTGTTAAAATTTAATCCACTCACCTTCACATTGAAGGCCAAAGTTTTCACCATTACATCATAATTTCTTTTGTAATATAAAATGTCATTACATTAATTTAATAAACATTTTTTCTAACCTATCTAAAGGACTTGCTCTACCTACCTTGGCTAAAATAGATTTGCCTAAATACACCTTGGTGAATTATATTATCCTAAGACCTACCTAGGTCTATTTAGGTTTACCTAAGGCTTATTTATATTTACTTGGAAGCTAATGACATGATGTTGAATTTAAATTTATTTTTGTGCTTCATGTCACTAGTAGAAATTATGTCCTTTACAATTAGGGAAACAATGACTAGTTGTTTTGAATGACTTTATCAATGACCACAATCATATATTATAACTTCATTATCTATGTGGAATAAATACGAATAAGAGATTAGTCATTTATATGATTGATGGATGAAAACTTACAAAATAAAAATATTTCATCCATTTTCCATACACCATATTGCACCCATTATGGTTTTCAAGTGTGTGCTGAAGAATAAAACATCAACATGGATTTTCCAACTTTCATTTTTTCAAATAATGAAATATGAAAATCTAATTTATGATTGAATTTCGACTATTATATATAATAAATAATATATTTTATAAATTCAAAAAATAATGTCACCTGAGTTTTTGGGTCCAATTTCTAATAACAAATAATAATTAAACAATAACAAATTATCACTAATGATTTCACATATGCTCTTTATGACTAATGGATGATATTTGCCACATCATGGTGCCACATCATGGTACCACAACATGTCTTAAATGATAATTGTCGTAAACGATTTATCCGTAAAGACTTTAAGGTGTATATCATTTTTATCTTTTACGACTAGAATGCTAGTTATAAACTTAGTCATATATTTGAATATTTCTACTAATGTGTGCAAAATCAAAATATTTAAAATCATTCACAATTGGCTAATGATCATAAATTATTTTTCATATTATCATTTTTGGGGGTTACTTCTTGGGGAAAAAAATGTATATAAAATATTTATTTTTCTATGATAATTATGAACTTTTTTTTTTTAATGCATGCATTTAACCAACAATTTTTTTCATGTCAAACTTTCCCAACTTCTTAATGTGTCCAATACATTTTGTTACTTTGTCAAACATGGTTTTGAAACCAAACCATGTGCCTTAGTCATATTGTTATGAGTTTCTTAACATGACCTAGTTGTGTAGTCATCATAAACATGATTAAGTCATGGTACATGACTAAAACTTAATCATAATTAAAAATTGTCAAAATCATGGATGTTTTTTTTGACATAGTGAAAAATGAAAATTATCATTCAATAGTTGGGAAATTTTGACATACTAAAGGACCAAAAGTAGAAGTTGTTGGACCAATTGGAGGAAACTCAAATCTAGTGGCAAATTAGACTAAATAATGGAGTTTCAAAGACACCAACAAGAGTGAAAGAGTAATAAACATGAGTTAGTTGGAGATATTAATTTATTAGAAAAGAAGTATTGGCAAACAATATCCCCAAAATTATATTAGAATTTTTGTATACTAGTTGCATAAATATGACTTTCATGCTTCTTCCACTAAGGGATGTAAAAACAATTAGTTTAGTCTAAATAACATAGTTTCATTTGAATTAACATATTTAAATTGATTAAAACCTATTTAGCCTGATTTAATTTAATTTAATGTATTTTGATTGAATTTAGTTTACTTTAGCCTAAATAACCTTATTCAACTTAACGTAGTATAATTTAACCTAGTTTAATATAATTGTCTTAATCTATTTTAATTTAACTTAGTTTAACATAAATAACTTAATTTAACCTATGATAATTTAATTTAGCCTTCTTTGCAAAATTTTGTGTAATTTAACATAATTTAAGCCAAATACTTTAATTTAGTTTAGTTTAATTAACTTTAGCCAAATTTAACTTCATTTATCCTAATATAACATATTTATAGTTCAATTAAACTTAATTTATTTTAGTTTAGCCTAATTTAACTTAATGTAGCCAAGTTAAACCACGTTTAATCAAGTTTAACCTAATTTAGCCTAAAGAACTAAGTTTACCCAACATTAACCAATTTCAGCTACTTTAGTTTAACTTATTTTGGCAAAATTTAGCCTAAGTAAATTTAATTTATCTTAGTTTAGTCTAATCTATGTTTACCTTTGTTTAACCTAAGTAGCCTTCAAGTTACCTAGGTTTAACCTAGAAAAGCCTCAGTTAACCTAGCGTGGTTAAGGTTAATTTAGGTTAAAACTTTTGGTAATAATTAAATTTGTTACAAAAAAAAGTTGTGTTGTAATGGTTCAGGATTTGAACCCCCAAAATGGAGATGAAGGGTTCAAATCCTTTCACTTGTGACTTAGATACAAACTATGTGTCTAGTTTATATGGCTATCCTTAGGCTTAAAATTTTGAGCCTAGGTTGGGCAACCTAGTCTAGGCTAGGAGGCTTAACCTTATTTGACTCACATTTGACTATTGCTTAACACCACATTATTTTGCTAAAATATTTTTATTTTTTAATTTCATGGTGCCATGTGGCATATTGTGGGTAATTGGATGCATTTTCATGATTGTGTTTGTTACAATTTCAATCACAAAGGATGCAATCACAAATTTGATTTACACCTCAACCATGTATATGATTTGTGTTAAACACAATGTGAACATTTGGAATACATAGTCATGTAATCATGTCTTGTCATATATTGTGATTAAGACTACAACACCAATTATTTTTTCTAATCCTACTTACTATGTTTTGGCGTAGTGAAATAATATATTATTAACTCAATGAAATACCCTAAAAATAATAATAATCAATTATAGTTCTCACTATTGTAGTACATTTACCATTTCAGCATAAATTATTATTTTTATTTTTCCAAAACTTTAAAAATAAATATATTATTTATGCCGAAATATAAATAGAATCAAAATTTTGACTATCAAATTTGAACTACAAACGTTCCAGGAACAAAGACTTATAATTGAATCAGTATAGACACATTAGACTATTCCATAACTTTAACAACATCTTGGTTTTTTCTTTACAACCATTATTGTTGAAAAATGCATAATTAAAAGACCAAGTGCTACAGTTAATATTTAAATTTTAATTAATTATTCGGCAACAAATTGCCGAAATGGCAAAGGTACTATGGTAATCAAGTTAAAGTTTTGTTTGTTAGTTAACAACTAGTTCTTTCAATTTAAACAATATAACATGCATTGTGTAATTGAGCACTAACCACAAATTGACAAGGGATTTATTGTTGTCATGCATTTGGTTCATTATTTTTTCATTTTACTAGATTAAGTCTAAAAGTTGAAAGCAAGGAATCTCAATCAATTATTTTGAAGGTGCAAGTCATAGATGTGTTCAAGGACCCTTTGAATGTATGAAACAATTACAAACATTATACAATTTTTGAGGCTTATTATAAAGGCTATGGATTGGACAATCTATATACACATTAAGTGAGGGTTGTAAAATATAAAAACACATAAAACACAAGAAAAAAAATTATTAAAATATGTTTACTACTAGGCAAAACTAACATTGAAAAACATAAAGCAAAACCCTCGGAGAAACAAAACCAATAGTTAAAAAATATAGATATTGTGCTAGAAAGGTAGTTATTATATTGCCCATCCTTTTAGTTTTCTATTGTAGTTTGTATCAAAAGTGCAAATTTCTTTCATTGTCACAAACTTTTGTCCATCATCATTGTTGTTTTTTTTTTTTTTTTTGCTAATATTAACCTTCCATTATTATAAGTATATTGTCCAATGATCATTTGTGTAAAAATAAAAAGGGTTAGAATATGGTACAACTCAAATGTGAAATACAATTGCAAAAAATAATAATTGTCAATTCCATCAAAAGAAATAATTACACAATTTTATATCAAATATGAAATATCAAAAGAAAAAACAACATGCTCTTGAAACCACAAAAATAAAATTTACTTTTTTTTGGAACACAAATATTTTTATATTTTTCCACACACTTTTTACATTTGAATTTGAAACTCTTTTTGAGCTCTTCAACATCAAGAAATTTCTTGTTTAAATCCTTTTTTAACAAACTTCAAAATAATGGGCCCAAACCAAAGAGATTCCATACCACACGGAGATCTTTCTCTCCTCAATCAATGAGAATATTTTCCACCTACCCACCTTTTATAAAAAGTCATTAAAAAAATCCTAAGATAATAAAATTACTAATGTTCTATTAGTAAATCTGAAATTTATATCAATTTGATTTATTGGATTTCCCATAATAGTTTTTTAAAAAACATTTTACCTTGAAAGTAATTTTGTGATGATAATTACCATCAAGTAACACTTGCATGTTGTGTGTTTTCATTTTTTACTTAAACATGTTTTTATAGTAACAAAAGAAATCAATTGACATTTTGTTGGTAATGATTTCAAAATTAAATATTTTTCATACATTCAAAAGTTTTCAAAGGTGGACATTTTTCCATGGCTCCTTAGGAATTTATTTGCAAACAAATTCTCAAATGATCATATCATCAATTATAAGTTGATTTTTTAGAATTTTATATTTGCAAAATTAGTTTTGTAACATTGGCAAACTATTTGATTTTCTATCAAATTTTATTGACTGAAAGATATGTTAATTTTTTCATATTGATAGATAGATGGATCTCAATATTGATATTGATATTTGAGTGTTAATTATTTGACCATTTTGATATTGATAGATCCATTTTAGTTGTTTCATTGGGATTTATAAATGTAAGTGAAAAGATTTAACTATAAATGCATATCAAATATTAAAGATTTCCATTAGTTCATTTTACCGGTATCACATAAAAAATGTTGAAATTTAATATATAAATGTCATCCCTTAAGTGTAATCAACAATACTTCCAAAACCATTGTAGATTCCATAAGTGGTCAACCCCATTTTAAGGAAAAATAAGACAAAGTAGTGAACCCAATTTAAACAAACTTGGAGACATAACAAAACAATGGTATGAAGACAAATGAAATCATCATAAAATTCAACAAAATCACCTTGAACAAAAGAAAGGCCATGAAAACCATGGAGTCCCTCGATAGATCCATAGTTAATAACATGAAGTCCAATGTAAACCCCTAGGCTGAAGACATGTTCGACAAAATTATAACAAATCAAAACATTCAAAGGGTATTATTGTTTTAGTACAAATAAACTTCACAATTATGTTACATTTATTGATTAAGTGATCTAATGTGTTGTGATTTTGTGAAAATAATAAGATCCCATGTGGAATCCATTTTTTAGACTTGTGTTGACACAAGTTTTTAAAAATGTCCAATTGGAAAATTATTTATTGGTTTAGGAAATAATAAGATCCCTTGTTGAATCCATTTTTCAGACACCTGACAAAGCAAGTTTAAAAGAATGGCTTGAATAACAAATTTTGTTTTTTTTTGTTTTTTTTGTTTTTTGGAAATAATAAAAACCCCCATTGAGTCCATTTTTTGGACTTCTAACATCACAAGTCCTAAAAACTAGACTTGATGGGAAAATTGGAAGGTGAATGCAAAATCTTCAAATAATAATTTTTTGAAAAAAAAAATTGCTCAATTTTACATATAATATTAAATTACAACAAAAGATGTTTCAAAATTGGAATGTGGAATCAAAAGGTTAGAGGTCATTTATTGTGTGAAGACATTACACATAGTAAGATTGGACAATGTTATGAAATGAAAATTTTACAAGTTGAGATGGCAAGGAGTAAGTTAAAATGAAAAAAAAAAAAACAAATTGAAATGACATAATGGAACCCAAATGGAAAATGTTGAAAATTGATTTATCATGACAAAATGTCATGTCATAATGAGATGTCTTTGATGGCAAATAAAATGCAATGAAACCATGATTGTTAAATTAAAAAAGGTAGAGTAATGAAAGATTAAGTTGATTTGGCAAATTGAAATGTTAGACATAATGAAAATTATTTCAGTAATTACTATTTTTTTTTGGTAATATAAAAAGAAAATTTGAAAGAGAAGTAAGGCTATTAAGTAAGAATTTGGACATATTTAGATTTTAAAAGAGTGAAGTTGTCATAGAGACAAAAGTGAATAACTCTTGATGAAATATTAATATATGAATATTATATTATCTTTTTGTCTATGGAGGTGTATGAATTAATATTTTGTAATGTTGTGTGATTGAACATGATATGCATGTATGAAAATGGATTTGTAAACGTGGTTCCAAATAGGGATTAATCTTAATAAAACCTAAATTATATGTAAATAATGCTTTAATTAATATGTTTATGTGATATTCATCTTAATGAGTAACAAGAACCTAATTAGTGATAATTTAATAAATATGTGAAATGAAAGATTACAACAAATGTTTTTTGTGTTAAAAAACTAATGACACATTATAAAATATCATTTAAGCAAAATTGTTCAACAATGTCTTAAAAATTTCTAACCAATACCCATGTTGTCATATCATCAAGTCAATAATACTGACATTAACTCATCAAACATTGACAACATTAATTAAACCTAAAAACCCAAGAAAATATGTACAAATGTTCACACATGACAAGCACATACATAATGAATATTAAATTTCAATGTTTTTTCTATTCTATGAATTTTCCACTTTTACTATTTGAATCCCATCTTAATAATTGAGACTTTCAACAAAATTCATTTTCATACATGCAAAAAGCCAACCTCAATAAAAGTCAAAACATTCTTCAAAAACAAAATCAATATGAAACTTACAAAGTTATAAGACATAACCTTAAAAAAAAGTATGCCAATAAATATATGACAACCTTCTGACAAAGGTACCAAAATGCATGATACACATTGAAATCTATGATATCATAAATCTTATTAAAATATACTATGGAAAAACGTGTTATTAACCAAGGGTGACTATTATGACATATAAATTAAAAAGCCTTAGTATCCAAGAATTCGACTAGAATGGACAAACTTGATTTTTTTTGAAATAATACCTTGAGAGCTATGTATTGTTAGACAAGGTTGACAGTAGGTATATATGATACGATATGAGATAAAGTTTTACCTGAACATACATCATTAGAAAAAAAGAATGTGCTTTAACATTATAAATATAAGTATACATACATCCTCAATCTAGATTAAAGCACTCAAAAGAATATTTCTAATGTATTCAAAAGACACATTACAGTCACAAAAATCCCTCCTAGAAATGAGGAAGGTGTAAGGTTTCTCCCACTCCCAAATAGAGGCATAAGATCCCTCCCATTCCTACCACTTGGCAATCTCCATATGTTAAAGATTTATGATAAGGTTTCATCTCATACTTCCGTGGGTGGGGGACATTCGCCAAATGTGGGGTGAGGTGTGGGGGAGACAGATATAGACCATATCCCTCGTTTAGGGTCCAAAAAGATGCCATCCCTGGCAGTTTTCCAGCAATTCTAACTGCAAAGCTCAGCATGCACACAATTAAAAACCTGGCAAAGCTCTTACTTCCCATGATGGTGGTTGTTACTAGCATCAACCCAAAGCCTCAAAATTGATTACATATGATGATTGACTCCACCTATTCAACTTAACTTATTCATTTCACACCCTGGGATCTGATCTAGTCTTCAAAAATGAGGGTACTTGTTTTGCCAAGTTTGCTTATGAGAGATTGAAGGGAATGCAATCTAAATGCACTGTGGTGTAGCATCCATGAACTCATCAAATGAAACATGTATTCATAACCCTACTGTATACTGAGAAAAAAGGCCTCAATTCTAAATTTTCTTAAAGAGAATTGATTTCACGTCCATCAATCACATACTTTCTGATCATAAGATGAGCTAATCTCCACAATTGCTTACTCGAAAAGAAATACATGGGGTGGACATGATTATCATTGTCAAAGGTCCTCAAAGAACTTTGATTTCCCTTTTGAAGGAAAGGCAGGTTGTTTCCCTTTCTTTTTACGTCTCCTTGATCCTGCACAGTTTTAAAGAGTGCAGTAGTCAATTGATTAAGCTACTATTGAAACTAACCTTTACATCAAATTCCTTGCAGTCAATAAACTCACTGGTATCGGGTACCCGTCTTACAAAGCAGGTGGACCAGAACCAGGGCACCACTTGCTGTTTTTGCTGAAAAAGCAGCAAAGATTCTTGACAACATACCTTCAGCTTCCATTTCATCATCGCTGTCATCACCACTTATGATGGTGCTGTCGGTTTGGCCATTGCCTTGGGAACCAGTATTTTCACCTAGAGATGCCTGTTGTTTTGTATCAACACCCTCACTAGCTTCATCATCACCTTCTTGCAAATACTTCACATCCCACAGCTGCACCCATCCAATGATCAGCACATCTGCAGTACATCTACACCAGTGTGGTATCATCTGGCACAAAAACAGCAGCATGACAGGACATAATTATTCCTCGATTCTCATGAAATAACCTGGTGCAAACACGAACCTTGACTGTATTGTCATGTGAAGCACTACCCAGGGTTGTCTTGTCATGAGAGAAGGCTGCAGAGACAACAGAAGACCTATCAACACACTTGTGAGCTGGTGTGGGTTTTACAGAAAGCATACATTGCAATAGGAGACAGGCAATCAACCAGTACAGCATAAAACCAGTTGAATCAAAAAGGATAAAAGAGCACATGCAAATTGCAAAAAGCATACCAAGGCGCTCGATAGGGTATTCAGCATGCTCTCCTATCACCCCTATCATTTTATTGGGAAGAATGGTTACCACCCTGCCTAGCCCAATGACCAGAACTACAGTTATAATAGTAGAACAGAAAAGCAATGTGAAGGATACTGTCAGTCTCTTGCATGTTCAATGACCATAACCAGCAACATGTACAGAAGTGACTGACATAATTTTCCAAGAGACTTCACTACCTACTGAACAATCAGAATGGTGAACCAATCAGTTTTCTGTGTGTGGAAGGCCAGAAATGAGATGCAGCCTAGAAAGCTGCTAAGTAGATTCATACCGAATGATGCCATCCATTGATCCTGTAAGGAGTGTGTCTTCATCTACCTGTTCCAAGAAGAAACAAACACCTCTGTAACTCTCATTTTTACACCTAACATATAGGAAACAAAAACTTTGGAAAGATAGGAGGTTCCTTTACCTTTAACAAAGCATCAACAGAGTTTGGATGCCCAATAAAACGGTCACTGCACAAACTTGGCACAATATATTAAGATCGTGTAGAATTGCAACTGCTAGATAGTGAGCGGGTATAGGCCCTTGTCTCAATGGCAGAGCAAACCAGCAGCAAAGACCACTTAGAGCCCATGAACTCCAAACTTCATGGTCCACCCAGAAGTAACATCTTCTTTTTCTGATGATGCTACGTCAACAGTACAAAATCCCACCAAATAATTCCTTTCCAAATCTGCTGACATTATAACCATTTAACCAGCAGTTGATACACAGGTAAAAGTTCACACCTGCAATCAAGCATATGGCCCCAGGAGTAGAGCAGTAGCACACCATCCTGTGATCCACAAACTACTTTGCGCCCATCCTGGATAACACATACAGTATCATCAAGCAGGACTTCACAAGCAGACATTACATGCAAGATCTCCCTTTACAGGTCCATGCCAAGCTGAGTTGAGGCTGATTTCCATAAACAAATGGTTCCAAATGTGCAGTTCTGGCAATGATATCTACCCAGAGTACCATCCACTGTCCTACAAGTATTTGTTCAAACCTGACACAACAGTGAGACTTGCAATAAGGCTACACAACAATTTCCTGCAGTATTTTTGGATTTATCAGTTCTACAGTTGTTGTCATAGGGATGCAGGTGTAAACCAGATGTAAGATAGGGTAGGTTCAACAGGAAAACCTTGCACATCACCACTGACAAAAGTTCATCCTCTGCAAACTGTGACTTCCCATCCACCTGCATCTCTCCAGGAAAGGATCAAAAGGTTTAGTGAATCAATGTGACTCCAATTGCCCTCAATAAAGTAACACAATTAAAGAAAATCACAATCAGTTGGCCCTGGTCAGGAGGGTACCCTGTTCCGACGTATATTGCATATAGAAAGTGTGCCATCACCACTGGCACAAGACACAATAATACAGAGTCAGCATATCAACTAGTTTCAATGTCCATCTTCTTTGCATCTGACATAATAGTCCCACAAAGTGTACACAAACTTCAAACAGCTCACTCATAGAAAGAATGGTGAAGCACCAGAAACAACCTGGCACCCAGGAGTTGCATGCTATCTGGCACAAACTCCATGTCTGCAACAAAGTCATCATGTGCTTTAAAGCTGCTGCAGCACACATTTTGTCGTGTATCCCACACCTGTTAAGTTTCCAACACCCGTGATTATCTGGCCAGAAACACTTCCCTATCAACAGAAATTTGATTGCAATCAATCTCTTGTCATGTGTCCAACATCTGTTATGTTTCCAACCCCTGTTATTACTTGACCAGAAATAGTTGGGTAGCAATGGAAACTCAACTGGAATTATCCTCTCAGCAAAAATTACTATTCTGTGCAGGAAGATCTTCCCATAAGGATTAAGAGATTCATTCAGAACTTCTGCAATCTTATGACTTAAGTCAACCTGAATAGAAACAAGAGATGACATAATAAAACTGATTTAACAACAGGGAAAAGAGGAACATCAACCAAAGTATAAGAGTGTGATACAAGAGTGACATACAAAGGATTACTAATTCTACCATTGTAAGTGGCAACGACAATTTCTGGAATTATCAGTTGCATATGTACCTTGATAGTGCCTTCATCATCACCGGATGCAATGGACCAGTCTGTGGCATTGATAATCCGATTGATTGCCGCCCTTCACACACAACCGTATCTTGCAAATAAGGTTATGGAATACCTAGAACATCAACAAAGTTTGCAACAAAACAAGAGAAACTAAATCCAGTTTCTGTTGGGGCACAGAAGGCTATCATATTACATTCTCAAGAGCAGAAATTATATATATGAAGTGTTCTGAAATGATCCTGAAAGACAAACACATTATGTAACATACCCATGTGCACCAGTAAGACGAGCCACTGCTTGACCAGTCTCAACATCAGTGGCAACTATGGAGCAATCTGGTGAACCTGTCAGAAGCACTACAAGAAAGAGGAACAGGTAGTGAAAGTAAGCAAGTCTCCAATTGTGAAAGGCAGGGAGCAAGTTCGCAAGAAAGAATATTCAATTCATGTGCACTATGATGATGCAATTGTGGTAGAGGGGGGACAAACGTACATCGGCCATCACCAGTAAATCGCACAGCACGACAGGATTCACTGTGTGCACTCACATTCCATTTCCTGCCACAATACCCAATTTTGCATAGCCGTGCCATAAAGAAAACACAAGCTCACTAAGCTGCTTCTTGACCATCATGTGGGAGGATAAAAAAACGGAACTCACCTTTCAGGCTGCCGTCCATCTCCATATTCGTAGCTGCATGAGAACACAAGCCTCCTCTCAATCAAACCATATATCTTTCCTCACGGTTTGCAATGCTTGCAGCCACAAGTGATTCCATCAACGACAGTGAAAATTCCACGATCACTGCTAATGCAACACTCAAGGACTTAGAGAGGTTGTAAGCAGCGTCGAGGTTTGGAGCAAAACACGTTCCTTTCCGCTCATAGGTTGTAAGAGAGAGCAAAACTCACAGGTGGAGGCGGCCAGTGATGAGGCTGACAGCGACAAGCGAAGCAGAAGGATGGAATGCGAGATCGAAGGGTTGTGTGCCCACGTCTATGTCCACTACGGCCTCCGCCATCACTGCTGTTTCTTCCTTGGAATTTGTCTTCTTTGCCTTCGCTGTGCAACACGCATTCACACGCACACGCAAAGGAGAGGAGGAGGAGAAGAGCTCCTTGCGTTCGCGTTGGTCTTTTTAGGGTTCTTTGAGCTTCAAACCCTAAAAACGCTAAAACCCTTGCCGGTGCAACGTCGTCCTAGGATATTTGTGTTGACGGAGGACGGGAAGTGCAGGAGTGAGAATCTCGGGCTGGTTACAATGGCCAATGCGCCGAAGACCATGCTGGTACTGCGGCGAGCTATGGCCACGGCATCAGAAGCCACTGCTGTCCAGGCTGCCTCGAAGAAACCAGGGGAAGGACATCCCAAGAGGAGGAACTTGCTTGACGTGGTGAAGGTGCTTCCGAACTGGGGCTTAGGCTGCAGGGTTGCCAAATCGCATTGGAATCCAGAGACATTCTACAAAATCACCGAGATCAAATTGTACAAGGTCAGCCTCTTACTTGTAGTATGCATATGCGATTATTTGTAAGATGGTTTTGTTGCATTGACAAGTAGGTGATTTGTTTTTACTTGCAGGATCCAGGCCATGGAGCTGCCTGGGGTATCTATCATGAAGCAGGCAAGCTCCCCTGACCTTGTTCTGTTTATCTTCTTGCCAACTTTCTGTTCTAATTGCAAGTCATCAGTTGCAGATGGGTAGCATACAGAGCCATATTGCTGTAAGCATTATTGAAGATCTGGCTTGGGAAGATAACATGTTGAAAAGAAGAAGCAACTTCTTTGGCACACAAAGTGAGATTCTGCTGAGGTCACAAAGGAACCCTAAACCATACAATGTTATGTACAGGTGTAGAAGCAGGCAAGTTGCAGAAGATAGGTGGTGCAAACAAGAGGTGTTGGAAGCACATAGAGGACACAACTTCACAGACTTGGAGAACTGTGGAAAAATCTCAGGTACCATCTGAAGCATGAAGTTGGAAGCCTGCTTTGTTTTGCTCGAGTGCAGAATGTAGATCTCCGACAACAAAAGTTAGATTGCAAGGACTGGGGCAGCAGCTCCAGGATCAGCAAAGACATCACAGTGGCAGCTTTTTGCAAAACTCATTATGAAACAGTGTTATTGGTTTTGAGAACCACAATCTCTTGTTACAAAAGTACCCCATTTCTCCTAAATTTCAAATCACAGATCTCCAGTTCCTTGATTTCTCTCTACAAATTAGGCACCTGACCATGGCCACTAGTACTAGGCACCAAACTAGTATAGTGAGGGAGAAAGCTATCCAGGAGAAAGAGAGCTAAAATACCAAACAAGATGAGAAGGGCGAAATTTAGAGGACACTTTCAGATCACATTATTGAGAAAGAGAGCTGAAATGCCAAATGGGATGAGAAGGGTTGAAGATGATGAGGACACTTACAGATTGCATTTATTGAGACTTCTTCCTATTGGAATGTACTGGTGTGCTAATTTGTGTGTGATCGTCAATGATGCTGTTGCTGCCATGCTGGTTCCTCTGCAAGTTACTCATCCCCACATGAGAAACAATACAGTGGCAAGAGCAGCTACTGTGAAGTTTCAAAGACTCATCAGGTCACTGGACTCCCTTGGTAAGACTTAACTTGCCTCAGACAAATTGTTGGTTATGAACTACCGCACTCCCTCTGATCAAGCATGTTCTCACATGTAAGAGATTTGTACATTGTGTGTTGGATGTCAACCAATTCTCTCCTTTCTTTTGAGAACCGAACTTGACATCAGAAGAACCTCCAAAGCTTCACATCCAAGACATTAGATGTTTCACTTTAGAACTTGATAGGGGAACTGCAATGCCCTGGCAGCAGGCAGTGCGCCCTATGATGAACCCAGGGTGGAGCATGAGTTCCAGGGTGTAAATCCCTGCCGTCAGGGCATTACCCAGCGTAATGATCAAGACAGTGCAGCATGGTGGGGAAATTATGAAACACAATTTGCAGCTATACTGTAGTAATTGATATATTTTTTGATGACTAGAAATGATCTTTGCCATCAATGGGTGACCAAAACTAATGTGTACCACTTGCTTTTTCCATTTGTGAAGAACAAAAAGATCTCCATCCATGGGTGACTAGGGTAGAAGATGCCCTCCCATCAAATATGAAATGTTGGTCTAGTGCAAACTAGTGTTGAAGAATGGTCACATGCATGTGGATTGATGTTCAAAAAAGGTCTTATGATTGAACACTTTCATCTTGAGAATTTGAGTTTGGTTCTTTTATTTAAATGGAATGTTGTTTTTATGTGCGGTTATGGGTGTTGGTAAAAGACAATAGTAAAAAATTAATAGACATTGTTATATTGAAATATGTTTGGTAATGGGAGAGGAACAACACATTTTCATGCACAAGGTGGAAAATGTTTTAGTCAAGTTTTGCGGATTTAGTTATGGTGTGTTTGAAATAGTCTAAGAAAAGATTTAAGCAATTTTTCTAAAGGCAATGTTTGGTTTACATGTGGTTTAGACTAATTTTCACAAAACAACATCAATAGATTCGGAAAAAAAAAGGTTTGGTTGTGGAGGTTTGTTTGTCACATTAAAAGGCATGCAATTAATTGTTCATAAATAAACCCTAAGAAAGTCTTCCCACATTAAATCAACATCTTTTATTCATGTGCAAATTATGAGAAAATATATATACAAGTGATTGATATAACTTAGTTGATCCCTTACTTTTTTGAATCTCCTTGATGTAACACTTTAGACTATAAATTGTTAGATCCAATGTAATATAAGTATTTTTTGAACCTTTGGTTGTAAATTTGATTTACGATTTCCATCCCTATCTTTGACAATGATCCATTTTCTACATGCTCTACTTTCGCCTTGAAATCTAGTGCCTGCAAATCTACTTCTGAACCTTGCTATAGTTTTCTAGCTATTTTACTTTCTTTTTGAGACTTGATTTCGTAGATAAAATTTTATAGTTGACCTACATGATCTATTTTTCCTAATTTTTTTGAATTGTCATTTGTTCCTATATTTCTCAACATTATAACATTAGGACCTAAATTTTTAAAGTAGAGTTGAAGTTGTTCTTCTCTTTTAGAGGACATAGAAAGAATTTAAAGTAAAAATGAATTGCTCATTTGATTTCAACCTCAGTTTAAATTTGAACTTGTGCTGATTTTTTTGGAAGGAATGCAAAGTACTTGGTAGCAATTTGCAAGGGTCCCTCGTTTGGATCCTTTGGAGGACTATTTTTTTCAAGGCTCAAAATTTTTATGTCCTTTGGTGATTTTTGTGCATTGTATCCTTGTTAAATAAAAAATATGTGGCATGAAAATCAAAATAGAACGTTTTTTGTATGATGTATGGGAATTGTGTTGATTTATTGTTTGTTTTGCATGGCAAGATTTAAAACGACACTTGGCTCTTTTGATAAAACACTTATATAATTTTTTTTTTGACTCAAAAATTATGATGGATGTGGTGGAAACCAAGGATTGGATCAATGGCCAACTTGTCCAAATTTTGATGAGAGTAATTAAACAAAGAAATGGCCACCTTGAGGCTTACCATGAGGAATTTGTTGTATTATGGGTGCAATCACAAAAACATGGCCCAATACTCTTGGAACTAGTTTTTAAAATTGTGTAAATGAAAACAAATCATGTGGAAATATATTTTGAAATGGAAATCTTTTCATGTAATATCATTTAGTATCTTCCAATTAAAATTGATGTAAATCTTGAAGTGTTTCAAAGATTTTTTGCACATCTAGAATGACTCTATTAACATTGTAACCAATTTTCATAGTCCTTTTGTAACGTAACATCAATTGACACAAGTTTTTTTGTGGTTTTTGAAGCTAACTTTTATGCTTTCAATGCAGTATTATTTATCATCAATTTTGGTTCTTTAATACCATTTCTTTGAGAAATATTACTATAATTTCAAAATCAATTAATCTTAAATCACTATGGACGAAGTAGAAAATTGATTTTTTTAATAAAAAATATTTTAAAAAAATTCTAATGATTTGAAAAATTAATTTGAAAATTTAAACTTATACTTGTAAAGTTAGTTGGAATTTGATTAATTTATAAGGAAATAGTTATAATAGAAATATGGACAACGAACAAAATCTTATAATGTTTCTATAATAACCACACCACAAAAGGTTGTGGATGTGCATCATGTTTGCACATTTGGACCTTTACAAAACATGATGTTAGAGGTTGATAATATATTAGTTAAATCTAAAAAAGAGAAATGAAGAATGCTTGTAATTTTGTACCTTTAAAACACATAATTTGTGGTTATCATGGGAAAAGTTGGTTTTAAGTTGATGGTTTGGTAAGTTTGTGATTAGTCGACCCATCACCATGTCTATTATCTTGTACATCTAAGACATGTTTTTTATGGTTTTCATGGGAGAAGTTAGGATAGGGTTCATAGTTCAATTAGTGCATGACAAGTTCATTTGCTAGGTCCATTTTTATGATCTCATTAAGGTCCAAACATGTATTTTGTGATTGTTGTGGGAAAAATCGAGGTTCTTTGTTTTTAGTAATGAACATAAATTGTACATTTGATTAGTTAGTAAAACCTTTTTTATTGTTATTAGAGGAAAACACAAGCAAATATGAGTTAACAAATAAAGGATCAAGTTTGGATTTTCAATTTGTTGTATACATGCATGCAACATTATTGTCAATGACTTTTTAAAACAAAATATTATTTAGAATTGCAAACTAAATATGTTTCTTGTCTTATTTTTACCTCCCCTTATCACCTTCACATGTTTTAAGGGTTAATAAGGTTTAAGTTGATTAGAAATGAACCACATTGTTGGTTGCCTAGGGCCCATTTGGGGATATTACTTTCATTTTCTTTTGTTAATGACATGAAAAATATATAAGGTGTAACTTATTGAATTTTTAAAATAATTATTCAAATGTAAAGAGGGTGTTAGAATTGGAGTATGAAAGTATATCTAAAATATGCTTAACTTGATTGTCAATTGACAAAAAATCTAGGTTTTCCAAAGTACCATAATATTTTGGTAGCTTTGACACTAATTATATTATTTGTAAAAATGTTGAAATTTTCAAAAGATAGGTTTTCCAAATAACAAAATTTTGTGAAGGAAAATAAAAAATGTTTTGGAATATTCAAAAGAATTATTTTCTAACATCAAATCTTTAAAATTAATTAATTACTTGACAAAGATGTTGTGAAACCAAACTTATACTACATAACATTTAGGAAGGGTTTTAAAAAGAAATCTTGGTGGCATCTTTTGAAGAACATTTTAAGCTTTACCATGTTTTAAACCAAAGTTGTACAAGGAAAGATTCATTGTTATTTTTCATGTCATGATTAAAAGAAATGTTATTTTCAAAGTGATATCCTATTAAATAACCAATGAATTGTTTAAAACCTATACCCATTTATCATATATTATTATGATCTATGAAATTCACCATAATTTCGTCCTGGTCCACACTACTCACCACATATAAGGTATAATCATGAAATGTTTTGTCAACACCCACATAAACAATATTTTTCTTCAACACATTCAAAATAGATGTTTTGGTATGCATTTTAAAGACCTATTGTTCAAATAAGCTTGGGCCACTCCTCATTAAACCTACATTAGAGATGAATGCAATCATGTATAACATATTATTCCAATTTTGTTATATGTCTATTAGGTAGATATGAAGATTAGGGCAAACACTAAACATTAACAAATTAATTATATCTAAATCTTTAATGCAAAAAATATGCATGTTTGCAATTTGGGTGCCCATGAATTAAATTAATGATCAATTTTTTCTTGTTTCTAATTTATGATGATTGTGTTAAATATGATTGAGTTTGGTATTTTTGTAAATTAAAGTTGTGGCACAATGGGTGGGAGGGTTTAGGTTCAATTCTTTTCCAATGGAGATCTTTATCATGGATGGTTCTTATCTAGGAAGGAAGAATATTCATTCTTGAATAATGGTTGCATAGTTCCTCAAAGGAAATGTGGTTGCTTAGGGCAAATGGGCCCTTGAAGTTCCCCATAGAAACATGGTTACTTGGGGCACGTGGGACCAAAACATGATTTTTTTTATTGTAGCCTAAATTCTTAAAAGAAAGATGGTTTCTTGGGGCACATGGGCTCAAGTTCTTTAAACAAACATGGTTTCCCATGTTCATCCATTGCCTAGGGCAAACCATGTTCCTAATGGAACTTTGGGCCCACTTACAAGTTCCCTAGGGAAAATATTTTCCTTGGACAACTTGCCTCAACCTATTTTTTTCTTTTAGCACCTTGGCCGAGGAAATCAATTCCACAAGGATTTGGGAACTTTCCTTCAAGAAGCGTAACCAAGGTCCCCAAGGAAAGCACATGTTTGAATCTTGTTCTCCCTTGTGAATTATTTTTCTTTGATGATTTGGCCCAAGAAGTGTGGCCAAGTTGCTCGTCCTAATGTTGTCCTCTTCCCAAATGGTTTTTTCTGAGATTTCATCCAAGGAGGATATCTAAATAAAATATTTGTTGTTGGCAAATTTGAACTTGCAACTTGCCACTTATATAAAATTCTTTAGATGACTTCTTTGAAGCTTTAATTCAAGAAAATCATTTGAATAAAATAATGGCTATTAAAAAAAAGATTTGAATTTACAACCTTTTATTCATAAAGCTAATTCTTAACCATTACATCATGCATCTTTACTTCAAAAATATGGGAAACCAATTATCTTTAAATTGTTTTTCATAATTTGGGTCCAATAAAAATTATGAAATACTTTCAAAATGGGCATTTGTCCTACAAAAATGTTGAACCCATTGCTCCTTGCCAAATATTAGCATGTACAAATCTTATGGAATAACAACATAAGGTCACAATTACAATGGTTCAAAAGGCACTCAACATCAAATTCATACCAAATAAGAAATCAGTGGGTGATTTCAGGCACACACACATCTTGAATACAATTAGTTACAACATTGTGTTGTGGACATAGTTAGAAGTCTATGACATTTTCTTGGTTTAGCATACAAAATATAGATTAAATTTATGTTCAATTTTGTGTTGGGTAAGGCCCTAGGATGAACATTGAGGTCATTATTATCGTAAGGGCTATACAAAGTGATAGTGGAATGTGGAATTGATTTTAATAATGCCTTCACCTAAGACCTTTAAGCATGATAATGGAGGGGACCAAAATATGAGATCAAACAAACTAGATGTAGAATCAACTACGAAAATGACCCTATATGATTTTATGAACCCATTTTGTAAATAATTGGAACGTTACAATGTGGAAGAAGTAAGAAGTACAAACCAATGTTCTGTGGTTCTTGGGTTCTAGAAACCTTTGATTATGGTTCAAAAAAAATTATAAGGTTGGTTTTGGTTCTAGTTAGGTTTTTTTTTTAAATTATAGAAATGGGATTTGGTTCTGGTTATAGGGTTATTTCAAAATAGAATGGTTCCTAGTTCTAAGGTAGGTTTTAGTTAACCTTTAGTTAGGTTCCAAAATTCAAAACATCATTGGAAAGAATCCAAATAAGGAATTTTTAATTCCAAAAATAGGTTAGATTGTTACAAAGTTTTAAGAAGGCCAAATGAAATAATCTAACCTACTTTTTACTAATTTAAACTACATTACTAATGAATTAACACCATTTTTTAATGCCAATTGGTTTCATGTTCTATCATTTCATATGCTTGTATGCCAATTTTCGAATGGGTTATCTTGAGACTCTTGAATTTAGCCCACAAGTTCAATCCCAAGCCAATTCCCAACAAGCACTCCCCAAATCTGCCCTTTCAAATCCACAACCTCAAAAATCCCCAATGGACACTTTCTTTGCTCCAAAATAACCCACAAATATGCCCCGATTCAACCTTGAAAAATTACCTTAAACACCCATAATACAAAATTCGAAAAGCACCCCAAAACATCCCCAAATTTTGCCCTAATGTTGCCAAATTCAAGATGCCAAAAAAATCGTGCAAAGTGGCATAACAAGGAAGAAATTTTAAAAAACTTGAAACCTAGCAATTTTTTTGGTTTCATCACATTCAATTGTAGGGTTTGAGGTTTGGGTAGCCCTAAAGAAACAACCTTGCTCCACACATTGCTCCAAAAGACCTATGACAACCAAAAAACAAGTTGGTTATACTAGCTTTGATGAACATGAACATCACAGTTGGAATTTTTTTAAAAAAAAGATGCAAGAAACAATAAACAAAATTTACTTAAACCCTATAGTTGTTTTCATCCATATCCAAAAGCTCAAGTGATATGATTACATCTTCATTCTCATCCATTAAAATTGTTTCCATTTCCACAAAAATTTCCATGGATTATGGAGAGTCACCAAGACATGCATCATCAAGCTAGTTATTGTAGATGTTTATAAACATTTCAAGATTATCCATGCTCAATCGAGAACATTGTAGGTTTATGCAAATACTTGCAAGATTGAAATCTTTTTCTACTTCAATATGAAATTCCATAGTCCCCAAGATTTGTCAACCTACAAACCGAACAAAGGGAAAATACACCTTGTCGGTTCTCCACCATGCCAATGGATATTTGCATTCCTCCTCATTGATTTTCTTGGTTTTGAAATGGGTAAGTTGTTCTTTCACCACTTATAATGCCAAATCATCATCAATTTCCATGACATCATACAATTTGTAGATTGGGAACTTTGAGATGCATAACTACTTAGGCATTTTTCATTCCATTAATCGAATTTAGGTTTTTGTATTCAAAGAAGGAATGAGAACAATACCTTTTTATCATATTTGCTTGCAATATGAAAAGTCCTTTGTTTGCCAACATATTGAATGACCAGCCCCAACTTTTTGTCATGGAGATTTAATATCAATGCCAACATGTTATGAATTTTGCTAGGTTGAAAAGAAAACATGAATTAAAGGTCCAAAACTACTATTAATTGTTTTTGCATGTGTTATCATAATATTTGAAGTTCATCATCAAAATCTTGGGTCTCATCCAAATCAAGTGTGCAACAACCCACTCGCATTGGCATGTTAATGAAATTGTCAAAACAAAAACATTAGAAAATAGTCAGTAACCTTGGCTTGGTTCAACACACATTGTTGAACCATGTGACCCAAAGTATTTGTAACAACTTGGGCTATAGCCCAAACTTGTGGATTTAGCACATGGCCTTAAAATTTTAATGATTGTTGTTGTCCATAACATAAGGCAATAATGTGTTTGAATTTCAAAGTCTTTTGAAACAAAATGACTTTGAAAGTAAACCTAGTTTTGATTCAAAATTTGAGCTTTCTTAGGGGCACACTAAGGTTGTCACAATGTTCAAGCATTCGTCATGACATGACACATCAATTTGGATGTAGACACAACTTAATGTCACATGAAAATAAGGTCAACCTAAGGTTAGGCTACCTAAAAGATAGTTAGGGGCAATTGAAAATCATGTCATTCAGTCACCTTAAACCCAATGATGAACAAAGCAACTTCTAGTTGACATAATCTTGTGGTGAAGGATTTTTTTTTTAGGCAATAATCAATTTTTTTCAAACATTAACCAAATTTTTTGGGCAATTTTTTTTTTTTTTTGAATTATTAAATGTGTATGGATGGTTGGACACATCAAATGGATAGACAGATCTACACAAACATTGACTTGATGATGAATGCAATTTGTGTGCGTTTTGTCAACTTTGACAACCTTAGGGCACACCACTATGTAAACATGTTTTGTGCCATTCTTGTTGGCCCTTCCCACTTTTTTTAGTCCACATGATAATTTTTTGTGAAATAGATTGTGTTTCCTTGATGGAAATAATGTTTAGACTAACACAAACTTTAGAATCATGAATGGCATATTGATGACATTTAAACATAACATGCCCCCATCATGACTCCACAAATGGTTGTGCTAAACCCAACCCTTCACATGAAACAACATAAATCAAAGTTGGGTCATGGTTGAGAGTTTACACTTGTGTCTTTGATGCATCTAATAGCTTGAACATTGAAAGCCATATTTCACAAGTACTTCATTTATTTACAAAACAATTGCACTCCTAAAAGTTTATTTAAAATAAACCAACTATTACATATGACAAGGTTTCCATAATTCAGTAAAAAAGGTGCAACGAAAACAAATGTGTCCATTCTTGGTCTAAACATCCATAGATCAAAAAATAAAACATAAGAATTACAATATTCAAGGGTTGAAAAAACATTTTGTAAAAAATATTTTATGTAATCCTAGGCTTGATTTCATTAACAAAAGCTCCCTTCGATGAAAATTTAAGACGAATATTCTATTTCAAGAATAACCTCCTAAAAAATGGGTTTAGGCATAAAATTGTGTTAATAGTTGCAAAGAAAGTTCAAGATGTGGAAGTGTGTGTTTTAGTCTTCCACAAAATCTTTTTGTTTAATTAGTAAAGTACATTGTTGTGTCACATCCTTAGTTGTGAAATTTTCTATCGGGGTGGTACTTGTAATTGCACCATAAATTGATATATAATTGTAGTAGTCAACCTCCAATTCAAGTTCATTGGGGTAGATTGCTTCTTTAAGGTGAAATGACAAGTCCTCCATGGATTTAAACTTTTTAAAAAAATAGGAAAATCATAAACAACATCGTAATCAAGAAGAAGATTTAGAGTAGGGCAATCACCAATCAGGATGAGGACCCAAAATGTCGCAACCCCACTTTGGCCAAGTGTGGGGGTGAAGCCCAACACTTGGAAAAGTTGGGGATTTGGAATCCTCCGGGACTCCCGAATGTTTAGAGCTTGACAGCAAGGCCCAAAACACCTCGCATTGGGGTGTTCTTGGTGTCATTGGAAAGGTCTTGAAACGTAGATATCGAAAATGGCCTCGCATTGGTCATTTGGATATATGCAACCCAAGTTATGGGCAAAAGAAAGGTCGGGAATCGACCTTTTCCCGACATCCGATTTGAGCGTGCGACATGGCGTTGGAAAGATCTCGACGAGTGCTACAACTTTGGTTTAAACCTCGTCGCGATTAGATTCTACAATCGAGAGTTATGGCCGTCCAAAGTTTCGAGAATCAAGTCGGGACAATTTCGAGACTCCATTTTGGGAGTCCCAAAAATTTGTGCCATTTGGATGTAGTCTCCATGGCGAGCTGCAGAGAATATATATGGGGGAAGGTGGTGGCTTCCCTCGAGTCCGGGCCGTGGTGAGTCTTATGTGTCCAAATGCCCGTGGCTTGTCCCAACACCCAAGGGTGTCCCAAATGTTAAACTAACCTCATGTGGTTGGTTTTTGGATGCAGATTCACACAAGCTATGCTAGTTCCTCTTCCTAGTATAATCCCGGGACTCCCAACACGACCCTCTACCTTTTTCTAGTGTTGGAAGTCGAAAGCATGCACTAAGTCCTAATTTTCCGCAACTTGCCAAGGTGAAACCCTCAAGTGAGTTCACCCCGGAACTTAGGAGCGCGTCACAAAACAAGTTGATAAAAAACAACTTCATGATCAAGAAGGGGATTCTAAGTAGGGTGATCACAAACAACATCGTGATCAAGAAAAATACCAAGAACAAGGAAATCACAAAAACATCATGATTAGGAATAGGACCAAGAACATGGCAATCACAAATATCATTACAATTAGGAAGACAATCAGAGTAGGGTGATCATGAATAACATCACAATCATCATGGCTAAGAAGAGGACCCAAAGTAGAGAAATCACAAACAACATCACGATTAAAAAAAAAACCCTTAACAAGGTGATCACAAAGAACATCATATTTAGGAAAAGGATCAAGATTGGGGTGATCACAAAAAACTCACAACATCAAGAAGAAGACCAAGACCAAAGTGATTAGGAAGAACATCATGCCATTATGGTGAAGAAGGGGACCAAAACCAAGGCGATGATGAAGAAGGGGACCAAAACCAAGGCGATGATGAAGAGCTTCATGATCAGGAAGAGTACTTAGAACAAGGTGATCATAAATAACATCATGATTAAAAAAAAGAGCACGAGTAGGGCGATCATGAAAAGCATCACAATGAGGAGGAGGACCAAGAGCAAGGTAATCATGAAAAACATTATGATCATGAACACCACAAAACCACAACAACTACCATTGCCAAACACACCAAAAAAGAAAAAGTCAAGTTCATGATTAATAATATTAGCATAATCAAGAAGGACCAACATCAAGGCAGTGAAAGACATTGTCACAATTAGGAAGAGGACCAAGCCCATGAACAACATGCCTTGAACAAAATTGTGTAATCATTGCCATTTGCAACATGTGT
Organism: Sphagnum contortum; assembly: GCA_963920785.1. NCBI lineage: Eukaryota > Viridiplantae > Streptophyta > Sphagnopsida > Sphagnales > Sphagnaceae > Sphagnum > Sphagnum contortum. The sequence continues at coordinate 6,095,969 of OY987281.1, forward strand.
GAGCTTGTGAACATGAAGTAAGCTTGAAGAAGCTTGAAGCAAGCCAAACAACACCACCAAAAAAAAAGCCAACAAGTGATGATGATGATGAACAAGTTGAGCACAAACCATAAACCCTAAAAAAATGGCCGAAATTGGAACTGATTTTTTTCAAAAAATCTGATTCGATTTTGGTTTTGTACTACTTGTCGATCCAGATTGCATTCCAGTAACCTCTTCAAACTGGGGGGTTGGTTCTCCCCCCTCCCCCACCTCCTGCCCCCTCTTGTAGATCCTGCAAATAACCGCGGTTCTGGTTCTCAATTGATTCCAGGTATGTTCCGAGTGACCAAACCCAACTGGGCCTGGGGAACTAGATTACCCAGGTAATTGCACAACACTAGTACAAAACCCTCCTTTGAAAGGAAACGTACCCTTCACTATTGTGGAGGTAAATGACATGAGAAAGATGTGCCTCCATTTGACAGTGAAACTTTTCTGTGAGAACATTTCACTCAAATTCAAAGGTGGGGAACAACATGCCCTGTGTTTTGTTTGCACGTGGACATATGTGCTTGAGTTTGGCCAGGTGGCTCTGAGCAACAGTCAATCATTTTGCAACTTGAAAAGAGAGAAAAGCAGCTACAAAAGATTTGAGGCAGTAGTGATTTCATCATTCAACCCCATCTCATCCATAGTCTCATCAAAAAGGCCATATCCTCCTTCATGCTCCCTTTTGTTTGCTCCAAGAAAAAGGCAATGGGTCAACCAGAAAAATATATAACACTTTAACTCCTCCAAGAAAATTAGTTGAAGTCAACTTGTCAAAGTAGCTGAGGAAAGGCAAATTATGGTATTCCATACATTGATGGGCTGCAAATCTGCCAGTTTCTGCACACATGTTTTCTGTTCACACTGGTGAACTGGATTTCTGTGTCCAAACCCCCCCTCACACTGGTTAACTGGATTTTATGTATACAACCATGTTCACACTAGTGAGCAGGATTTTATGTATCCAAGCATTTTTGTAAGTCCCTTTTTTCACTTTGATTTGTCTCAACCTACTCTTCTCTTTCACTAGACTGCCCATGCCTTGGGTTGACCAGCAGCACCTACACTGGTACCATGGTGAAAAGCCCAAATGCTTTTTTGATTAGTTGCTACTACAAGTTCTAAAACTACTCCTAATACTAAATTAGGTCCCTCATTCCAAGTTGCACAATAAGGGTCTAACTCAAGAAGGTGAAGGTACCACTGTAAGTGCATGCTGGTTCACCTTGGCTAAACTAAACTAAACTAAACCTTGAACTGCGTAAGGTTGTTGGAGATGCCATTTATCACAACCTTATAAAGCACTTGAAAACATTTCCTAAGTGTATTTAGAGGGCACCTTACATTCATGAATATTCTTCTACCCCATAGAGTAGAGATCTTGCATCTACTAATTAGGAGTGGGAAGGATCACTTATGAGTGTATAAGGTCCTTACCATTCCCATATAGTGGGCATAAGAGCCTTCTTACATTTACCAGCTAATGATCTCCATATGTTTAGGCTTATGATAAGGTTTGCCTCTTGCTTTACATGGGGTAAGGCCCATGTGTGTGAAATATTCCAAAAATCCAGGTGTGAACTTATTGGGTCATTCGAAGCCCTTTTTTATATTGGGAACGGTCCAATGTTGGGACTTTACATTACATGTTGAGATGCTATCAAAGGGACCTCGTGAGGACCTTGTGGATTCATCGGTCCACTCAACGACGAGAAGTGATGAACTACACCCACATTTTTGTAGTAGTGGGAATTGATTAGTGAGCTAAACTCACGTGGGGGAGGGTTGGGGGGGGGGGGAGAAGAATTCCCTTGGCTTCCAATGTCATCACATAGGCTCGAGAGCTAATTATGCCAAGTTCATGGTGACCATATTCCTCCTGTGGGGCTCAACAAAATTGGCCCCAGGGACCAATTCTATCGCTCATAAATTTGCAGAAATTTCTTCACCTTTGGGGCCACCAATTTTCCCCCAAAAGTGTGAGGATACAAAAGTCAGCATATATTTGGCCCATAGCAAATGTGGTAGAAAATATGAAATTTCTGGAGTTTGAATTCCTTCATGGTCACTGTTTTGACTGGATGAAAAAAAAAAAAGTGTTCCAAATATGACTTATAAAGAAACTCTCCATAAGTTTTGAAATTGGGTAGGCAAGAGCACGTTTTGCTAAAAGAAGAAAAAAAAAAGGATATTTTTTTTCCCATCACTACATAGTTTTCCATGCTCACCAAAGCTCTCTTCTCATTCACCTTTGACAATAAGTAATGCAAGCCTTGTGGGCAAGGTTTGAGCGACTATTGCCGACTATTATTAATTGTAAGGGTGGGTGCAATTGGAATTAAATGAGTCAAAAATCATGTTAGATCCAAATGAAAATTATAAATAAAATTAGGAAAAGGTTTATGTATCACCATTTGAAAATCATGCTACTCATACCAAGTTATGCTAAATGATTTAATATGGATACTAAAAAAGTAAATTTAAAATATCTTAAATTCAATTTTTAGTTTTGGTTTTAATAAATAACCTTTGCAAGAGTGCAACCCAATTGTATGTGTGTGTTTTTTTTTCAATTTTGTGATGTTGCTTAAGTGGTGATCATCCATAAATATATTTAGACAAATTTGGTGATATTCAAAATATGAAAGTAGAAAAATCTTAAGCACACTTTCATATTGTAGACAATTGTGACAACTTTTGGCAATTTCTTTTGGTTTTTGGTGAATTTTGATTTTGGGAAAAAAACATAAAATTTGTCACAAAATATTCTTTTTTAAAGGTCCTTTTTGAAAAATAGCAAAAAATTCCCACAAAATAAATCACTGGTGCAACCTTGTGTCCCATAGTGTTCATTTTGTGAAGAGCCCTTCAAATTTCTTAAAACCAACTTGTTTCAATGGTCAAAAAAAATTGGACAACAAAAAAACTACAAGTCACACTAAAAAATAGTTACTATGGAAGAAAAGGTGTAGTTTAAATTTTTAAAAACATACATTTGAGTTTTATGAATTTCAAGATTCCTTTGCCAAAAATGTTTCTTTTTTCAAATTTGTGAGGTGGGTGCCATGTTGGTGATTATCCAATATTTTGACTTACCCAAATTTGGCTACACACCAGAGAAGATTGTACAAAAGCCTAGATTTCATGCCATAGTTTGGTGACATGCTACACAATCTAGTGTCTCAAACTGGCAACTTCAAAAAAGCTTTTCCTCATATTCTGGGGGTAAAGGGTCATTTTTAGAGTTTGTACTTGTCGCAAGCCCTTTTTTTGTGTCACCAAGAAGCAAAATTTGCCTAAAAGAAAAAAAATCTTTTACCATATGTCAACGGGGTTTAATGTAATTGTTGTACAAAATAAAATGTTAGATTATAGTATAAGAAATTGAATCATGAAATAGTGAACACATTTTAGTTTGATTTTAAGTTTTGATAAATTTCTGAATGAGACAAGGATTTTTTTTTAATTAGAAAAAAATAGAATTTGAAAGGTAATTATTTATCAATGTTGATTATCACATAAATGGTGAGATATAGGTCCAATTTCCAACAAAATTAAACAACAAGTTGCAAAAAAACTCCAAGGCATTTTGTAACATAATTGCAATGGAATGAATGTTACTATTTCCAAAGATGTAATCGTAGGGGCTTGCCCTAACCAAATTTCCTTTTTAAGAGTCTAGGTTCCTTCTACCAAACATCTTGCCCAGACTTGTCAAAGCCCATTCAACCATGATAATCTCCCCCAAACACAAAGATCTTCCAGGATATTGTTTTGGAAAAATACAGTGTTTTGATTTGTTCAAGAAGCTATAGAAATGATTGAAAAATGTACATTGCCTTTCTTTTCAAGACTCCAATATCACAAACATTTTTGTATTATTGAGCTGAACACTTCTTGAAGGAGGTTATATTGTGAGACATGTAAAAATATAGGAGGAAATGTTTGAAAAACACTAGACATTTTATTCAAATGCATAGCAATTGGAATATATTACTTGAGATCTATCACATGTTTTTTTTGGGTGATATTTACATTAACACATTCGACTTCCTTGGAAGTTAAATGGTCTAGAACTAGTTCACTAATTGGTTGTTAAACCAAACCTATTTTAATGTTATGAGAAAAGATAAACATCCAAAACATTGTCAAACATCCATTATTAAGTTGTTGAATATCCTTTCTACACTTTGAAACACTCGATTGAATTAAAGGCGACATCTATCCATAAAACATGTATGAAAAAAACTCAATTTAAATTCTAAGTAAATAATTAAAATATCTTATGCACAAACCAATTTTGAATATGTAATTTCACTTTTGAAAGCCCATTTCTGTTGTTTGTTGATGAGGCTATCTAAATATGATTGGAGCTTGCTCTCTTCTTTTTGCATCCTTATTATTGACTTGAAAGAATGACCTTCCAAGATTCTCATCACAAATATAGTCGTAGTTCTAGACACACAATAGTGAGAGTACCTTTGAGTAAGGATGGTATGTATTATATAGTTTGTAACTCGTGCGTCTCTATTTCCATGTGGCCCAACTTGTCCCTTGGAGTCACGACCATATGTACTGTATACCTTGTAACTCATGTGTCTCAACTTACTTTTGTGGGTCAAGCTCTTGTGTGTCCTAGATCTTATTCTATTCAGGATTTGGGTTGTTGAAGAGTGAACCCTAGGGAAAAAACAACAAGTTTTTAAACCTTGTGATAGCTTGGCACCATTTTTAATAAATTATTTGGCGGTATGGTGTCAAAAATGCCTTGAAAATATTGTATTACATTGGTAGGTATTAATTGTTATCATTAATGGATGATAAAAAAATAATTTGTGAAGATATTGTATTACATTTGGTAGGTGTTATCATGAATGGATGATTAAAAAATAATTGTGGTTTTGAACTTGTCATAATCGTAATTCTTTTTGTTATATCAGTAGATGTCTCCAAATTCTAAATTATTGATTTTGGGATGTGCTCCATTTGTTTTTCATTCAAAAAAAGAGAGACTTGGTGTAAAAACAACCCAGCTATTGGGAGGGTGACAAAATTCCAAAAAGCATGTCTGCAGAATTCATGAATGGTGGTTCTTTGTCCAAACTTGAAAATGGAGAAGGCTTTTGTCTTCAGTGAGATCTTATATTAGTAGATAGTGGTATCAGAGTATGTTACAAACTTGCTCATTAGAGTCTAGTAATAAGTAAAAATACCTTGCACGGCCCCCACCCCACATCACCACTTAATTAATTGCTCCGTATACACAAGGAAAAAAAGTTGAATTGTGTGCATGGAGAAAAGAAGGGTCAACCACCGCAGCCAAATTTGCCCCGACACGGGCTCGAATTGAAAAAGTCCTGATTCTGACAAATTGCATCCACGTTAACTTAAAGGGGGAGGAAGGTTAGGGAATGGGGATTTCTCTTGACTTTGGATTTTCGAAGAACCATAGAAAAAACCAAAACCCTCTCAATTATGACAATCCAGGTTTTTTTTGTTGTTTGGGGGGGGTGGGGGGAGGGCGGAGGTATGAGTGATTTCTTTCAAGTTGGGGGTTTGAAGGTTCAAAATGCCAAAACCAAACAAGAAGGCAAAAAGAAAAAGAAGTCTCTTAAAAAGCTACCCGTCTTGCACTTATCCTAGTCAGTGTGGTTTTTTTTTTTTTGCCTTCTCAAGTTTGTCATGTGGCTGCTCTAGCTATTATCCATAGATGATTTAGCCAAATTTGGCTATAGGAAAATACGAAAATAAAATGAAATAAAGCATCCTTCTACATATATTGTTGGATGCCTGTTGGGGAACCCAATTTAAAAATATGGCGACATTTTTCCAAAAAAATTAATTCTTCAATAATTTTGATATTACAAAAAGCCCGGAAAAACCATTATTATTTCATTTTGAAATAATTTTTTTGCCACTAAGCAAAAAGCCACTGGTCCTAGGGTTCTGGCGACAGTTTCATTTGGTCAGCTTAGTTGACGTGACTAAATTGGCCCAAGATTTTTGGGAAATTTGACAGTACTCAAGACCGGAGTCTATAAACAGTGGTGCCGACACAAAAACTTGTTCTTTTTATTCAGTTTTTTTTTATAAAAATCATTTTTTAGTTTTACGTAGCACTGTCAGCCATCATCCCTAACAATTGGTAAAAAAAAAGTTTGCCGGAAACTTTCAAAATTGTAGCAACATGGTGAAAAATGGCCCCCAAAAGTATAGAGAAGGTGTCTTCCATTTTTTTTCCCCTGTGTCTTTTGAATTTTGTGGTTTCTAAAGTTTAGCAATTTTTTCGCCAAAATTGAGTCAATTTTCTTTCGAAACTGCATTAAATAGTGTGCTGAAATGAGGCTAAAAATTGTTTCTCGAAATTGTGGCAATTAAAAAAAAATTAAAATGTTTTTTTGTCAAAAGACTTTTTTTCTGAGATCGAAAATAGGGGAAATTTTCTTTTTTTACAAAAACTAATATTTAGGGAATGCCTGGGGCTTTGAATCCCAAATATTCTCACCCTCTTATTTAGGTGAAAATAATCCGAGTAGTCAGAGTCTTTCATGTTTTTCTAAGGAAGGAATTATATAATAATAATAATAATTATTATTATTATTATTCTGTTTTCTAAGAAAGATTATTGTGATAGTAATAATAAGCAAGAATAAATAAATAATTCACAAAATAGAACGGAAAGCTCCAAACTTGAAACCTTTCAATGTGTGAATGCCAGTGACGACTTTGTGGAAAGAGAACATCCATGAAACATCTAAACGAACTATTATTCCTGTTGAGTTACTGTCAACAGTAACCATTTTCTCCCCGACAGAAACTGGTCCACCGCATTCCGACTGGTATAAAAGAAACCGCCAGTCTCGTTGCAGTTCTCCACACCGCCCCACTTCTTCTTCCTCAAGCTTTCTGATCGTCCAGAGCTCTGCTGTGAGGATCTTAGGAGTTTGCTTTGAGGATCCAATTCACGAGAGCTGTTTTCAGGAGTTTTCTGAATTCTACAATATTTATCCTCACTACCTGCAGCTGCTCTGGTGCAGAAGAAGAAGATTTGGGATCCTTATTATAGCTTGCTGCACAAGGTTTTTTCAGCTAGAATTTTTTGGAGAACTTTATAAAATACTCTGCATTGCTATTGCATTCTAGAGCTACGAATTATTATCTGTTTTTCCTTCTCCTGGTCAGAGTCTTTTAAGAACTACTAGAGAGACGAATCCCAGTACTACTCGAGCTACCTCCAGCTGAGGGAATTCCTTGACTAGTACTACCAAATTTCTTTCCAATCATCTGTGTTGTAGAACTTGTTCTGGTGGGTTTTCAATAGATTTGTCTCTCAGTCTCGTTACAGTTCTAGTACACTTTGCTCTTCTTCCTGTATCCTTAGCCTCGCTAGCAAGCTCTCTGATCGGAACTGCTTTGAGGAGCTGAATTCTACAATATTTTTTCTCACTACCTGCGCTGCAGATTTGGAGTGCAAGCTAATTGCAAGGTTTCTCAGCTAGAATTTTTCCAGAGTTTTATACTCTGTATTGCATTGAATTCTAGACCTACGAATTATCATCTGTCCCTGAATCTGGTTAAGGTTTTAGAACTACTAGAGACGAAATTCCCACTACGTCGAGCTTCGAGCTTGAAGGGAGTTTGTTTACTAGTACTAATCCAGTCATCGGTGTTGTAAAGCTTCTCGTCGGTTTTCAATAGATTTGTTGTGTACGCAGCTTCTAAATCGTGCATCAGAATTCTACTAATTCATAGTCACCTCTGTAGAGCTCTATCTCAGATTTGGCCATGTCTCGCGCCGAGTTCGATTTGAGCCAGTACTGCAATACTGGTGTTGGTCAAGAAATCCTAGACCCGGCCGGCCTGGGCAATAATGGTGAAGCTCCATATCAGAGAATTGCAGGCGTCATGAGCAGAAATAGTGAAACCATTGATCCCTGGTTTCAAGTGTGTAAAGAAGCCGCTTATAATTGCAGATCATGTGCTTCCAGCAGCTTGCAGCAAGCACGCTCATGTTTGCGCGACCTGAATCATGAGGACGTGGTGCAAATCATTTCTTTCCCAGAGGCTCCGCACAAATGCTACGAATTCCCTTGCCCCAAGTGTCATTACAAGGCTCCTCGAGATGAGAAATCAACTACCCGAGCTTTACAATTCCAGCTGCTCCGATCAGTCCAGCTCTGAACTGGAACGTGGTGCAGAGGATTCAAAAAGATGCTCAGCAGTACTACTAAATGGCAGCTCTCAAGAAGTGATCTTTGTTCAAGAGTACTTGTAATCTCACCTCAAGATCAGTTTTTTGGAAACTGCACAGGGTTTGTTAGACAAGGGTCTGGATATTGAACCAGGGAATAAGCAGCACTGTGCATAACTAGTGCTGCACTAGGCACTAGCTGCATGAATTATCTAGTCACTAGCTAGTGAAATAGACTCGGCAGCTTCAGCCTAGAGTGGAATTAAATTTGAGATTCAAGTAGTTCATATATATATATATATATATGTTCTAACATGCAGCTACCATAAGAGCTGCATGGAGCTACATGTAGCTGTAGCAAAGAGTTGTAGCAAATTATGAGCCCCTTGGACAGCTGAAATTGTTGCCAACCAGTCCTAGTGTGACTGACTACTGTGTCCTACTTCCGAATTAATAATAAAAGAGTCTATGAATCAGATCCTACAATTTAGGCTACTTCTCTATTAGCTCTCGACCTTTATCACATGACCAGTGTTTTATTTTTTCCAGGATTGAAAAAAAACTGTAACCTAAGTGGCAATCATCCATAGGAAGATGCAGAGAAAATGCCAGTCATCATCCCAAGGAAGATTTAGCCAAATATATGGCTATAAATCAGCAATCAGGTATAACCAAGTTGGTCTGCTTTCCAGCTAATCAGCCTTCTATATGTATTGTTACACTGAAAGCCAATTATAAAAAATTACTTCATTGTCAAAACAATTATTCTTAATTTCTCTTTTTGGCGAAATTTTGGCAGTAATACAAAAAGGCTGTCTAATAATCGAACATATTATCCAGGTACTTATATCTGGCAGAATGTGCTATAAATGGCCCATTCCCTGTCGTTGAATGGCAGGGAACCATGGGAACACGGGAGAAACACTGAGGGAACGTAAGGCAGATTCCTGCAGCCAAGCCATTGGCAAGGGTGGCCGATTCTACACAATTAAGAGTCGAATTCAAGTGCCTAAATAATCCAGACCAGCCTGTATCGGACATGTAATCTGTGCATTGGTGGGTACTCATGAATGTGATACAAGAGTCAAAGCAAACTAGCAAGTTGTCATTGTTTGAAAGATGTACACAGTTGATCTCCATTAACTTTAATTCACCAAACCAAGTTCCAGTGTTTTGTTTCCTCCAGGTGTGAACTGACCTCTTAAAAAGTATGATTTTCTGTCAATTGTACTAAAGTGAGAGTAGCAAGTATGGTATGTGTATATGAGCCTTATATTCACAGAACTGAAATTTACTTGATTATATGTGGCCTTTGTACATATGTTGAATTTTTGTTTTGGCCGACAATACTGTAGAATAATAGAGGGACCTGCTGACGCTCTATTTTACACCCAGCCTCTTGATTGACCAAGAGTATAAAACATGTGCCAGGAAGTACTTTTCTCTTAGGGCATCTCCATCAGTGACTCCTGTATCAGCATTCAACACATGCAAAATTCAGTCTTAATTATTCCCCCCTGCCCACCCATTCTAGTGAAAAATGATCAGTATAAACTGAGAGACCATTTAAGTCTCATCACATCATGGGACAATCAATATCATTGACCAATTAAAAGTAGTTTCTTTTTTTTTTCCATTGTTTTTTTTCATAAGAATGAAACGAATTCATTTCACAAGGGGAAGACAAATTTCCTTTTAGTGCAGCTCTTGGAGGTGTCAGCACCATGAGCAAATTCCCTCGTGTGCTCAGTATGTGACCGTGCAAAAGTATTTCTCATATCCAAAGTTCAGTTTTTACTTTTTCAACCCCACCCATGAAAGTGAAGTTGGGACTGCAAATAGGTGGGAGACTAGTTCAGCCTGAACTAGATGAAAATAGGTGGCTACCCTGGGCCAATCACTACGATTGGCCAATCAAAAACACGCATCACTAGTCAAATCATATTTATTGTGCTCTTCTCTAGGACATTTATAGATATGCTGAGCCCTTTACCAGCAACAGCAAACGGTGCAAAAAAGTGCTTGGCAAAAACAATTTTCCTGACCCAAACCTCCATAGTTTAACTTTTCTTAAACCAGTCTTAATGCGCAGGGTCACAATAAGCCCAGCTGGGGATGCTCTAAGTGTCAAAATACTAATTTCACACCAATGTAGGGGGAGAATTGATAGTTGGTTACATGCTAGCCAAGTCATTTGCCCAAAAGCTGATTCAAATTCTAGAGAAATGGAAATTAATTGTTCAAAAAATTGTAACTTCAAGTTACCTTCAATAGGTGACAACCTAGAGATTTATACCTCTGACTGAATCGTTTTCCAAGTCGGCAGCTCATCATAGGTAATAGGTTCACAGAAAATTTCTCCCCGGACATTGATTCACACAATTTGACTGCTATGCCTCATCTAAAATTGTCAGTACAGGAGTTCATACTTCTGTGCGTGAAGACCCCCTTATTTAATGTTTTGATTACCTGAGATTAGTAATGAACCAGACATAATGGTTTTCATATGACCTTTTCTGGGTTTTGGAAATTTGGGAATTTGTGAAAGCTCCATGGTGTAAAAGCTCCTTATAACCTTGTTTGCAATAGTCATCATTTCCAGTCTATTGCAGGAATTCGACATTTCACCACTTAAGAAAAGGAAGCTGTTCACAGCACAAGGTGGGCTCAATCTGCAAGAGACTCACCAGATAGATTGACCGATTTCCACCTTCTGCCTTGAAAGTTGGATAGGAACAGAAGCAAGTACATACTTCTAATAGCTTATAATCACTAGTGAGCACTTCCTATTTAACTAGCAGAAGCTTGTATGATGACCCAGGCAGCATATAAACCCTCAACTATATTATTTCATGGAATACTTGGTCAAAGCATCTGGGGTTGCCTTGTCTCATCATCATCATTCCAAACTTTGTGTAAGCAAACTCACAGTAGGAGAATTGGCTGAAGAATAATATTGGATTTTGAAGCCTACAATACCACCCCTTTTCAAAGAGCCTCCGTTCACCAAATTTCTGTGAAAAGAAATTTTTTAAGACAAAATTTACCGCATTTTGCATACTGACACAAATTTTTTTGGGGGGGGAAGTTTTTTAGCATTAATGCTTTGTTTTTGGTTCTTTTGGATTGCTGAAGACACTACCGACATCATAAAACTGGAAGGAAAGAAAAACCAGGAAAAAAAAAAGGACTCTTCCTCACAATCGTTGACTAGAGAATTTTGCAAGATCAAAACAAATTGGGCCTTTTTCTTCAAAGCAAACTAGAAGGGTTGTTGCCAGATACTACCTTTTATGTTTTGGATGGTCAGCTTGAATTTTTGTCCTTCTCTGAATCTTTGAATTTGAATAAGTCAAGGCCCCAGGAGAAGGCCTAAAAGCAAGGAAATCAAACACACCAACCAAATTCCACACTGACCATAAGGGATCTAGGGTGATGAGTGTCGGCAAACTGCTTCCCTCTTCACATTACAACCCCAAGTTCCAACCTTACTATATTACTAGCCTACTGAGGTTTGATGTCTTGAGGATGTTGGGAATGTCACCATTTTTCGGCCATAGTTACCCAGCACCCACCAGTGCACCATGAAGGATGAATGGTAAGTTGTCAGGAAACAGTTTTCTGTTGGATTCCAGTTCTCTAACTAACCATGGTGATTAGCTCAGTTACTTTTTTTTTTTCCTTACCTACCTATTAACAACCCACAAGCAGGTCATTGGTAGGTAGGCAATAAAAGCAGCCCCTACCTATGTGTAAACCATCTGCTTACCTAGAAGCTGCCTATTTTCTTGCCTAGCTGCCTATATATGAGACCTATTCCCTACAGAATTAGTTACCAAGGAGAAACCAAATATTACCTCAGTTGAGGTTCATCCACAACTGAGTAATAATGAACATCTAGTGGATGGTGGCTTGGTGGGTGCTGGTTCACTGTGGCCCCAGTTTTCTGGAAGTTGTTTTTATTTTTTTCACTCTTACCCCTGTCCTGCAACTGGAAAACTTACCAGTCTCATCTTGACGTGGACTATTTGCCCGCAGGATTCAAATGGTGCCCCCCTTGCAAAACTTTATTCATAGACACACATTAGATTAGGAAAACGTAGAAAGGGATAAGAAAAAAAAGAAAAGGGAGAATTTACATGACGTCAAGTTAGCTGAAACTAGATGTCAAAATCAATCCATGTCAAAAACCAACTACTTGTAATAGGTTGGTCATATTTTTCCATATAAAAAATCAGTCACTTGTAGTAACTTAGTTGTGGAGATTGGAGATGTGTTTTGAAGGGGTGTCTTTGGTGAACACAATGTCAACTCGTTGATGGGAGGAGTTGAACGTATTTGAAGGAAGCACATGTAGTTGTTTTCACCCCATGTGGAACCTAGCATCATGTGCAATGGCAGTAAAAGTGTCATGAATTGCATCATGGGTTTCTGTGCCCTTGTTGCCATGAACACAACATAAAAAATCGATACCCATAGGGTCAATGGGATGTGTGCACACGCATTGAAGGATACTTGCAATTGAGGGATAGGGTAATCCAAGTCATATTTGAAGCACTGTGGAAAAGACCAGGGAAGTTGGTTGAAAGCTTGGGAAGATTAGTCGAATTGTAAGCCAAACATCCGCCTTTGGGCTAGAACATGATAGAATTCGGGCACGATGGGTTTTAAATATCATGTCCGAGAGCATGCTAGAAAGGGATCTTGGATCCAAAAGGTGCCCAAATAGTTGAAGGAAAGAGGAATCAAAACAAGTGAGGGACTTTATGAAAATGGAAGAGGGAGGTGTACATCATAAGAGATATAAAGGTCATTGCATGAAACAATGAGTTAGAATTCAGAAGCTACCTGAACATCACCCATTCTAGGGAGAAGATCCACATGTTAAACATCCTCTAACAAAGCATATTTGATGAAGGATGATGTGAATGATGAAATGCCCAATGGAATTCCCAAAATTCTAAATTTTTTTTATGGGGTGATAAACTGGGATGGGGTGTTGAAGTCAAACAGTAGGCCAAAGGGTGACCATGCTACACATTTATGAGGTTGGATAATAAGACCTATCACACAAAGTATAATCTGAAAATGTTCATATGTAGATGATATAAAAGAAAGGAGACCTATGATGTGAATATCATCTACAATGGATGGAAATAGACAAGAAGGGAAATGATTAATTGTAAAACGTAAAGCCCTAAAGTGGGCTAATGCCTATAGTGCCCTTCCCAAGGCATCACCTTGGCAAGTTCCCATGGCAAAGGGGATGACTAGGGCCTTCATAATTACGATGGTTGTAAAACAAAGGAGACTCAAATGCACAGAATGCACAAACAAAGGGGATGAATTGCATGATCTCTCCACTTATTACATGATGTTCTTGAAATATGACCCTTCTTTGCACTGAATTGAAGGCGTTTGCCATGTCTAGCTAAAAAAAACCTAATCGAAGTAAAGGTTTAAAATGTATTTGATGCCATAGACTACTACTTCACAATTGCTTTTAGTTGCAACTCTGAATTAATGTGGGGAGAAATGTGTTGCAAAGATGTTGCATAATTGAAAGCATAAGACTCAATTTGTGAGTCAATACAATGTTTCCCCCACTATAATGGGACGAACTCCGCCTGAAAGCTTGGTCATGGCTAAGAGGCGAGTCGTGCCAAGGACATGTGTAATTCGAAGTGCGATGTGACATTTAATAATATGATAATAAAATTGAAATAACTAAGGGTATTCACTTGCTCAATCTTATGGGTGAAAACAATATAAAAAATGTCTAAAAGCCATCTTAGAAAGACCACTTGTTGACAAAAATGAAACCCAAATCCAAGCTCATGCAGGTGGGGTGGGAACAAAGGTATTGAATCAAGATGGTCATGGGGGTTTGGTTAGATGAATTGGGTGCTTGATAAGAATGCTGATAACAAGCAAACCTTCAATTAGTAGATTGGTGCCAACAAATGGGGGAAAAACTTTAAATGAAAGTTGCAAATGTGTTGAAGAAATGAAAGTAGGTAGGGGTCTAATCATGTGCAAATGGAGGGGTTGGTAGAGTGGAAGGCGAAAAAAGTCTTACATGTGCATGATCAAGGGGTTTTGGGAAAGTGTAGGGTTGGGACCTCACAAGTACGAGGAACCAATGGGTGGTGTGTGGTTTCTTAAAATGGGAGGGGAAATAATGGGAGACGTGTGGTTTGCATGGGAGATGGGGTGGAAACTAGGTTTGTGGTGGCACATGATAAAGCAAATGGGCGATGGGAAGAATAAGGTTTGATGGGACATGATGAACTAAAGGACATGGGACATTTGGTGCCCATGAGGAAGAAATCTTAATAGGAGCACATGCCCCACCTATTAAAAAATTACCTACTACTATACAACAATCATAAATTTATAAAGCCAACGACTAAAGATTAAATGGATCGAAAGGATAAATATAGGAAACTACATGAAGGTCCTTGGCTAGGGCATTATGCCAAAACCAAACCTTAATTTCACTAGAGGCTTGAATGGTACAATCACTATTGTGTTGGGTTCAACATGACCTAGACATCCTAATGTTAAAACATTGTAGGCTTCATTATTTGTTCCTAGTCCTAAAAGACCTGATATAAATAATGTCGCGCAAAAGTTTGTTAAAAAACAACGGTGGTGGACTAAATACCATCTTCACAAAAATCCCAATCCACTCCAATAACTATGTATAACATCAACAAAAAAAGATGTTTTTTTTGGGGGGGGACAAACTTTTCAATCAAAAATATTATCTTCAAGTTTTAGGCCCACACACTTAAGAAGCCACTTTATTTTCTCATCTTCCATGAGAACCTAGATCTTTGAAAAAAAAACTCACAAAAAGTCCAAAGTTTTTTCCAATAGGTCGATGCCCATGTCCAGTGGTCAATTTCATTGAAATCCCAAGGGTTCCACTAAAACACAAGTTCAAAATGAAACAAAAGCTTTAACCAAAACCAAAACATTGGGTGAAGGCTGAAAAAAGTAAAACTAACCTTAATTGAAAAAAATTCCACAATTTTTTTCTTCTCCATCTACTACTACATATGGCTCTGGTCCCTACAATCCTCTCATCTGCCAAGTTGTTATTCCTTGATTCCTCCTCCATCTCGTCTCAACTATCAATTCTCTTATTATTTTGGGAGTTTCCTTTTCTTTAAGCTAAATAATAAAATTGACACACACAATCAACTCCTAGAAAAAGAAGTAGCAACAACATTAGATGATGATGTTAAAGATTAGTCAACTTTGCTACTTACACTTAAAGAACTTGAAAAGGGGGGACTCTAGAATTTTTATTTATTTTTGGGTCCCCAAAACTAATTCCTATAAGCAAGTAATCAATTCAAATCCTTTACATGGGCAAACATTTCCCATTCCCAATAAATTCCAAGGCTTGGGGCATTTTTAAATTATAGGGCCAACAACAAGACCATAGCTTAGTCTGGCTTCCATCTACTCCTTGGCAACGTTTGTTTTTTTACTTTTTCAAGGTTGCTAGCTACACCCAGCCATGCAAAATGTACAATGTGGATATTTGTAAATTTCTAGAGTGAAATAAATTGGCTATTTCATTTTTTTGGGTAATGTTAAATTGGCTATCATGTTAAATCAAAACTGAGCTTTTGGTGACCAAACAAAATGTACATAAGATAATTTGACTGTTTAAATTAATCAAAGGGAGAAAGCATTTTGCAATAAACACATTACAAGTGCATGCACTGCTAAGGGAGTCTTGAAAGACTTTGCCCATTTGCAATATCAACATGCTTACACCCACCCACAACCCACCCCAAGTTCCAACTTGTAACCCAAGCCATTTTAAGCAAAAGACAAAAATTGTAAGTAGTAAGTCCAGAAGCACAAGTGCATGTTGTATAATGCAACTCTAGAGTCTAGACTCCAAACTCTCTAGCATTCACAGTACACAATATAATTCCAAAAACATCAAATAAAAATCTCCAAAGCCCACTCCATAGACCTACATGACTTTCCAAAATATGTTTCAAAGCTAAAAACCGACCTATGCAATCATTTGACATGTGTGTTTCAACAAAATCAAAGAACAAATGTATACTTACAATTCTTTTATGTGCAAAACTTGGTACAAAAAGGGAAATGCCCCAACAAAAAGGGGACCAAGAAAAGAAATTTCAAGTTGCCTCAATAAACAATCCATTTGCCATTAAGCATCAAGGCAATATTGAGCTTTTGTTTCCTTCTACTTGGTGATGGCATCTTGAAAGGAAAATTGCCAATAATGTACATACTTTAGAGCCATAATATTTGTGAATACATAAATATAATTGTGTATAAATGTTGGTTACATGTAGAAATGGAGGTGTAGGTTTGGCTAGTACACATTAGAGAAGGGAGTGAGTGTGGCCATCACTCATGAAAATAGGGAGTGGGAATGGCAAAAAGTTGATCAATGATGGAAGTAGGAACGGTTACAGTGAGAGTGATGGGGAAGCAACGTCGAGAATTTGCAAAGAGACACTTTAGCTTTTAGTTAATTTTATTTATTTATTTATTTTTCATGCTTACATGTAGCCCATCCAAAAATTATGTAGCCATTTGGCGATTTTTAGCCACAAAAAAAATGTTGTTTATTAGTAGTGGGACAAATTTTACATCTATGAAATAGGTGTAAATGATTAGGTGTAAGGGCTTCTTTCCATTGAAAGGTTAAACTTTTAGCTTAGGAAGTTTGACCTCCGGCAATTGACTTTGGATGTTTTAGATTTGCATTTTTATTTTACAAAACAAATAACTTGTAAGTTGTACCACTACTTAAGATGCACTTACAGTAAGGACATTTTTTGTTAATGGAAAGCCCTCGACAAATTAAAGACCAACTTTAGCAACGTTTTTGTTAAGAATTCTCATTTGTCCCCAAACTGGGGATCATCCATTAGAAGATGTAGTTAAAGTGGCGATCATCCTTACAAAGATTTTTATATCTTTTACTACATAATGAAGACTAATTTCATGAATTTGGCAATTTTTACCCATTTTTTCTCTCCTTTTTAATGATTGAAAACCTCCAAAATTATTATTTTTGTTAATTTATTGAATCTCTGGAAAAAAAATTGACAAAATTTTGCCAATAAAAAAGATGCTCTAGAAAAGAAAAGAAAAAAATTCAAACTTGTTTGTTATTATAAATGTTGTTTACAACTATTGTAATTGCATTTGCAATTACAACTATAATTAAATAGTCACAAATGACATTTGTAGCAAATGAAAAATGTAAAAAATATTTTTTGTAAATTTATGTTTGACCCTAATTGCACCTTTAGCTTTCAAATTTCATGCCAAAGGAAACCAATTGGACTATCCAAAGTTGAAAGTACATCTATTCAATGGAAAGGTGCCATAAGATCCCTCATATTTTCTAAAAGGATATCCATGGATATAATATGCCTTCCAAACACACTAGGAAATATCTTAAATTGCTTCAAATGGATGCAATAACCTTAATAACTATAAAAAAGGGTTCCATTATGTGAAACATATGCAAGCAGGATGGTGTGAAATTACAAATTCAAGAAAGCACAAAACATAATTTATAAATTACCACACTACTTGACATGCCTTTCTAGGCAGACCTTCAAGTCAAGATTTGCTTAGTCGAAGCCCAAGTCCAAACCACTATGGGGTGCCCCTTGTGGTGGCCCTTGTGGTGGCTTGGGTTGTGAGTTTAAGTGTTGGGTTGGATTTAACTCTCAATTTGACCACACTCATGAACTACATAGGTGTCAATAGATGACGGTCTGGAAAAAGGGGCCCAAGGAGATGTTCTTAATGTGCTAAGTCCTTGAACTAAACACGAGTTTGTGGTTAGGTCGAGAAACAAGAGATGGTAATCCCAAGGGCAAGGCCTTGTACCACTTGGGAAATTTGTAACAGGTTGAGTTCCACCCATTTAGTGGTTGGGGTTAACCCTACATTATGAAATGAATCTTACTGTTGAAGTTCACCAACATGTAATTTGCCATGTGTAGGTAGTTTAGGGTTTTTTGTGAAGAATGTGAATGGAGGCAAGGGCACAAGAGCGCCAAGGCAAATTCGAATATGACAATTGGTATTAGAATAGGTTCCTTGAGTTGTTGGAAAAAACCTCTAATAAGGCATTTAAAGGTGGTTTTTTAAGGCAAATGGCCTTGAAACAACCAATGCCAGACATAGTGGTGGTGTTGCAGCCTAAAACAAAAAGGAAGTACAAGATTGAGAAGGAGAAGGAAAAGGACATAACCTTTGAAGAATTGGCCACCCTAGGTGAAACCACAATGGAGGATGAGTTGCTCGAAGATGAGGTCCAAATCTAAGGGATTTGGTGGAGGAAGTTATAATGGTTCTTCCCCACAAAAGTAAGAAAAAAAAGGGGAAGGATGGGGCTGGGCTAAATAAAACTTCAGCCCAAGAAAATATTTTTTCCCCCGTTGCCCAAAACAAGGTAGGAATTGAAGCAAGCATGGGCTCACTAATAAAAAAGCCTCCCATGGCTCCCAAAAAGAACAAAAGAAAGGAAAAAGTTCATGAACCAAGCAAGGAACTTGTGGTGCATGTGGACTTGCACTGTTTTGAGGAGTTCAATGGAAAGGGTGATTCTTTGTTGGGTGCAAATGGGATATCATGAGCCAGACCTACCCTCTTGGGTGACTATTTATTGGGTATTTATTATAGGATATATTGGAATCTTTTGAACAAAAAATCTCAAAAAGTCTTTTAAATTGTCATCATTCTATTATGTTATGATTTACATAAAAAATTAGCTAAAAATATGTCATTGTCAAAAAAATTCAAGTCCTTTTACAACTTTTTTTATTACTTGAAAGCATTGGTTACAATGTTTTCAAAAAAAATTGGGTATTTTTCATTCATTAAATCGATTCAAACTTTTAGACTATATATACCAATACATTGAAAATAAAATTATGTGAAAAAATTCCATTTGGAGTTCTTTATTTTTTTCTAAAATGTTAGATACACAAAACTAAACATTGGTTACAACTACTTGTGTATGCATTAATGTGACTGCACCTTACTAGTTCCATTAAATCAATTCAAAAGGGGTAAATGGGGCAAATGAACCCTTGAACATCCATAAGTGGACAAGTCTTCCAAGGCATGAAAGGAGGAAGTAAACCAAAAGGGGACAAAAAGGACGTCCAAAGAATTTTTGGCCTTCCTTGACACCTTCCAGCCCTTGTGGTGCAACAAGGCAAAGCCATGTCACAACACAATGAAATTATGAAAATCATGCACCGAATTACAAAGGGTTTGGGTGTTATTGGCACTACCCCAAGTGGGGGTTCGACCAAGCTTGCCAAACTCCTTCGCAAGGAAAGAGATGAAGATGAAGAGAGTGTAACCATGGTTGCACCAAGTTGAGGCATGTCTAGAAACCCAACACCTTGAATTGGACAAGGAGCAAATCCACTTCACTTAGATTTTCCTCAAGGAACACACATGGGATTGATGGATATCTCAAAAGCAGGAGACACTCGACCTCCTTGAATCCTTCACATGGGAAGTATTCAAATTACAATTAAACGAAAGGTTCATTTTGCACCACTTGGTGTTCAAGGATGGGATAGAATTCGTAAAATTTACCAAGAGGGATAAAACAAGCTCCCTAACCCATTATGTGCAAGACTTTAATCAAATGTTGACTATGGTCCTTCTGGAAAAAGAGTTTGCCAAGAAATTGGTTTTCTTGCATGGTTGAACCCTAAGGTTCAAAAAAAGTTCCATTAAAGGATAAACATCCTAGACAAATGAAGATGGTGGACAAAGGCCTTCCATGCCCCAAGGGTGAAACTAGAAGTAGAATCACCTCTAAACAACATGTCGACTCAAGTAGTGGAAGCAAAGGCCAAAACAAACACAAGTAGGGTCAAGGTAAGTTGAGGTCTCACGACAATAAAGAGAAGTCACTGGGTAAGGAGTTGATAGCGAAGAAAGTAAAACAAGACTTGATGAAGGTCAAGTGCTTCAACTATGATTATCATGGATCATTTGGCAAAGGACTACCTTAAATCACTTCAAGTAAATGATTGCAATTCTCAATGTAAGTTAATTCTCTATGGGGTTTCATGACTGGAATACAGGCCCACGAAAGCAAAGTCTCCAATTTGTTAAAGTTGAAATATAAGATAAATAATGAGTTGGTATGTTCTTTATTGGATTTAGGAGCAACATATTTGTTCATGACCTTGCAAGCGGCAATTAAAAATCAAAACCGAATTACTAGTGAATCCCACAATGGTGCATTTGGCACAAGGCATAGTTAGACCTTCATTTAACATAGCAGTAGTTGTCAAGTTTTCAATTTTTTGAAAACTTCACCTTGTGTGATTTAGATAATTTTAATGTAATTTTAAAGAACACATTCTTGGATGCCTACAAAATAAACATCTTCCACAACAGAAGCAAGGTGAGAATCCATGCCAAAGTTGGTTCTAAGTTAATGAACTTAAATTTGAAATACAATTTTACATTAGTGGGAGTAGGAATTAACTTGGTTGCTTTGGTTACTAAATTAGAGTTGCCTAGTTTTTTTGTTTTGATGTTTTTGAGAATCTCCCAAGGGGAACCTAAGCCACAAGGGTCAAGGTGACCTCTTGTTTGTATTTTGGATTCATTCAATAAATTTTTGAAAGTTCTAACATATGAACTCCCCGATGCCCTTCCAACTTGTGGAGAGGGCAGCCATAAGATAAAAGTGGTGCATGGATTGAATTTGCCAAGACACCTTATAGTTTAAACCAAAAGGAACTAGAAGAGATCAAAGGAAATTTAAATGACCTCTTTAGTTGAGGTATATTCGGCAAAACAAGTCGCCTCATGGGTCATCGGTTTTGTTTGTTGATAAAAAACAACAAGTTGAAAATGTGTATTGACTACCATGCCTTGAACAAAATATGAAGAATAACTATCTTTTGCCTTGCATTAATAATCTGTTAGATCAACTTAATGAGGCCAAATATTTTAGCCGAATTGACTTCAAATTGAAATATTACCAAATCCACATCAAAGATGAGGATGTTGAAAATGATTATGAAAACTAGTTATGGCTCGTATGAGTTTTTGGTGATGCCATTTGGGTTATGTAACGTCTCGTCGACATTCACAACTCTCATGAACTCAATCTTCCATGAGAAACTGGACAAGTTTGTGATCATCTATATTGATGATATCTTGGTGTATTCCAAGATTGCAAAAGAACATGTAAAACACCTATAATATGTTTTGAGTAAGTTTCGGCAAAATAAACTCTTTGCTAGTAGGGCTAAAAGTGAGTTTTCCCAAGAAGAGATGGACTTCCTAGTACACATTTTATCAAGGGAATGGTTGAAGCCCGACATTGGAAAGTTGCAAGCCATAAGAAATTGAAGAGACTAGTCATGGTCAAAGGAATTCTATCCTTCCTAAGCTTAGCTAACTTCTACTGAAAGTTTACAAGATTTTTGCATGTGGCGAAACCACTTTCAAATCTTTTCCCTAATGGCTGAGTAGGAAGGAAAAATTCCAGGTGGAAAAACCCCCGACCAAGACTAAGGTGTGACAGGCCATCTTCCAAAGGGAAAGTAGTTTCAAGCAAAGGATAAGGGAGGCCTATGTGCAAGACCTAGTTGCACAAAGATATTTCAAAGCATTGCGAAAATGGAAAATGCTAAAAGACATCACTTTATAGGAAGGATTGCTAAAATGGAAGTAGTCCCAAATCTATGTGATGGCAGGAAAGCTATGCAAAAAGATCATGTAGGAAAAACATGATGTGCCCATCGCGACACACCGTGGGGAATAAACCACAAGAATGGCAAAGAAAAAATGTTCTATTGGCCTAAGATGAAAGAAGATGTAAAACATTTTTTGCGCACATATGTAAAGTGCCAAAATTCGAAGTCCATTTATAAAAAGAAGTATGGACTATACAAGCTTCTACTAATCTCAAATGAGCCATGAGAGAATGCTTCCATGGACTTCATGATGCAACTTCCCAAATGGAATGGAATGGATGCCATTTTATTACTAGTTGATCAATTTTCCAAGTTGGCAAAAATGGCTCCAACAAAGACGGCCACAACTACTTTTGATTCAACAAAGTTGTTCTTTGACATGTGGGTTAAACACCATGGGATGCCTTAATTCATTGTAAGCAATAAAAACATTAAGTTTATGACAGGTTTTTGGAAGCCTTTGTTCCGAAAGGTGGGAACCAAGTTATATTTTAATATGGCATTTCATTCACAAACCAATTGCCAAACAAAAAAGGTCATTGGGGTGTTGAACCAATACTTTAGATATTATGTGAGGGCCAATAAAAAAAATTGGGGCGAACATTTAAATGTGGCAAAATTTTGTTACAACTCTACAACACACTTGGTGATAAAAATGTCCATGTTTGAATTAACGTTGGGTAAAGAAACCAAAAAGCCTTGATGGACTTAACCATTCCCATGAGATGAACAAATCACTCCAAGGAAGTTGTGGAGATGGTTAAGGGGTGTGAAGAGTTATATGCCCAAACCAAGAAACTATTAGAGCAAGCTCAAAAGAGGTGTGAAAAACATTCCAATAAAACATGAAGGCATGTGGAATTTGATGTTGGACAACAAATGTGGTTGAACATCTAGGATTTTAAGATGCCCGATGGACTAGCCCCACATTTCACTACCAAGTATGTAGGGCTTTATGAAATTTTGCAGAAATCACACCTTGACATATACACCTTAAAGTTGTTGATTAATTTTGTGGCACATTTGACCTTCCATGTTTCAAAAATGAAATTGTTTATGTGTGATGAACAAAGACCAAACTAGAAGCAAAAGGTGCAACTGAAAGTGAATGCCATCGAACATAAGCTAATGGCCAAAATCAAAAGCATATTTCGTGCAAAACAAATACACGTTAAAAGTAAAAAATATTTAATGAAGTACAAGGGCTACCATCATAAGGGGGTAGTGTGGATGAAGCCTACTCACTTGAACCACCTCTTAGAGATGGTGAACAAGTTTGAATAGGAAAAGGGTCACAAACTTAGCGTGAAGAGAACTCAAAAGAAAAATAAAAGCCCACCTACAAATGGCCTAAGTGTTGATGAGGGCACCAACCCCTTCTAAAATAGAGGAGACTACCCACAAAATAACAAAAATATTTATCTTCATTAATTTAAAGAGGGTTTAAGGTTTTCATGAGTGTGGTCAATAGCAAAAAGGCTAAGGTTCATGATGGAGGAAACAATTAAAAACGACAAGGAGGTGGCAACCAATGGAAATGGACTTGGAGTTGAACTCAAATTGAAAAACTATAAGTCTCGGTTAGGCGAGATTGGGGTGGTGGTGCGTACAAATAAAATGGCACGTCCTTAAGTGGAGAAATCAAACTTCCTATGCATGAATTTGCAAATTGTGTCCCGCTTGAATAAAGGGGTTCAAACCGTAAAGCCCAATTTGACACTATTTGTTGACACGTTTGTAACCTTCATTTGGTGTGGTGATCGAAACCTCTAAGCTAAACTCAAAGTGGACTAAGAGGTGGTTGCAAAGGGGAAATTGGGGAAGACATCATAAATAAACACAGCGGGTGGAAACAAAAGACACAATCGATAATACCTCCTACACTAAGAATACAAATACATAATGCGAATGGTTTCCTTTGATCAGGAAGTAGCTAATCCCACCATTGTGTTGAAGTGAAAAAAATGCTAGAAATGCTTGAGGCCAATCACCTCAAAATAATGTCAACAAGGACATTGACATATTTAAAGTGGGGGAAAGTGACATGCCCTTCTAGGCAAACCCTCAAATGAGAAGATTCACCTAATTAGGGCCTAAGTTTGGACCAATGTGGGGTGGCCCCTATGGCAACTTGCGTTGCAAGTTTAAATGTTGGGCCGGGTTCAACTCTCATGAGCTGCATAGGTGTCGACAAGTGAGGGTTTGAAGAAGGGGGCCTAAGTAGATGCTCTTGGTGCATTAAGTCCTTAAACTAGACACAAGTTTGCAATTAGGCCAAGAGAAAGGAAATGGTAATCGTAAGCAACAAGGCTTTCTACCACTAGGGAAGTTTGTAACAGCTTGAGTACCACCCGTCTAGAGGTTAGAGTTAGCCCTAAATTATGAGACGAGTCTGAATGCCAAAGCTCACAGTGCGTGGTTTGCCATGTGCAGGTAATTTTAGGTGTTTAGTGGGGAGCATCATCAAAGGCAAGGGCATGAGATCGCCAATGTGAATCCAGGTACGACACTACTATTCTAGCATGCCTTGATTGTTATGCCAGGAAAAATGCCTGGGCAGTAGGACACTATACCCCTGACCTTTGTCTATGCCCTCAATTCACAACGTGTAATGCCCTGCTGCCAGAGCATTCCCCCACACTAAACCATAGATTCACTTGATTAGCTTCTTTCCACTCGGGTCTGAGCTGGAATAAGCACTTCAATTACCTTTGTTTTGAGGTAAGTAGAACCAGATTTTTGTTTTTCAGCGCTAGTAAAGGTAGATATACATATGTATCCCAATTTGTTGTCTGAGTAAAGTCAGGATAATGTGTTCCTATATAGCCTGAATGAAGTTCAATTAAGGGTAGGTTATCTATTTGACCCTTCAATATGTTGAGGTATCTGTTGGAAACAATTAGGTTTATTAGAATTTGGTGTGTATTTCAATTCAGAGTAATTTTCAGTGCTTGATACAGTGATCTTTGTTAGGTTAAAACCAGTGTTGTACTGGTATCAACTTTTGAACATACCAGACCAGTACTGGTATCAGGCACATTTTAAAAACTGTCATCCCAGTTGGGTACTGGTATGAGGTCCAAGGCTGATTTTTGCCTGGTATATGGCAGGTACGAACCTGGTATTCGGCACATATAAACGTGGTATAAACTTGGTGTATCTCAGGTTTTATACCAGACTAGTATGTTTCTTTATACTAGTACCCATACCAGTACTATATACCCAGATTGCACCCTGTGTACTGGTACAACACTGGTTTAATCGTAGTCACAAATATTTCATTAAATCTTTTTGTAGGGTGATAAATTGTTAAGAGCTTAGAAACGATGAAAAAAGAAGTCTCACAAAGGAACACAAATGAAAAGAAAATGTTGTTGTAAAATTTGTCAAAATTAAGAGATGAGATAAGAAGCAAAACTGATCTTGATTGCCTTGAAGACTATGGTGCAAATGCTTGCTACTACAACAGACTTCGGAAAAATATAGAAACCAAAAAAAATCATCAACAGCCAAACAAATTTTCTGATTCACTAAGTTCTTAGCTCAGGATAGGTGAATAAGATGTTCTAAGATTTTACCAATCCATCTAAGTTTTGGTTATGGCCAACAAATACATATGTTGGAGATTGATGAAAGTATTGGGGAAGTAGGGCAAGGCCCCAGGGTGGGGGCATTCCCAGTAAGAGGCTAGGATGAAGTGGTACAAGGCGGGATGCTTCATGTACATGACAATCACATGAGAATGTATATGACAAGGTCAATCATGTGGCTGCATTGCTCCCAAGTGAATGGCTGTTGAGAATGGCAATCCACCATGTAGGCAGATTTGTCAAGCTCCGAGGAGATAATTGAAGAGGGCTTTGCAAAGTTGTCATTCGAAGTAGGATGATGATCATGCTGATGATGAGCTCACAATTGAACCAAATTTGAAGATAATTAATCAATCACCTGGTGGAGTATGGCATTTGCAACAGGAATCATTGTTTTACAGAGAAACATTGCGCACAAAAACATCATGCACTTTTCTACTTGTTAGAGATCACACTGGCATTTTAAGGACTACTTAACTAAATAAAAACAATTGATGTTAGTGAAATATTTTGTGGGGTTTCTGAATTTTGCAGAAACTTCATGCAGGTCATCCATCAGCTGAAATTTTGTACCACATTTTACAAAGAAAGTTACCCATCATTGCTCGCTCCCCTGCTGAGAGGAAGCTTATCAAGCACCATGACAGGTAATATTCTTATGTGTTGTTATTGTTGAGACCAATTGAACAAGACTATGGACAGACAAAACTTGAAGATTCGTCTCGACCATAACAACATATAAGAAGACCTTCTAACAAGACTACAGACAGCTCAACCATAACAACACATGAGAAGCGACAGACAATGGCATTCATATGTTGCAGTTTCTATTTCACAGGTGACAATGAATCCTGACTTTATGAACAGAAATTCAGCAGATTGAAACCAGGCATCTAAGTTTAACAAAACCAGCAATGACAGTTGGGTTACACACAGGAAAAGCAGGGCTGCAGGTAGTTTCTCAAGAATATTTTGCAGCTTCAGTCTTCTTCCCCACACTGTCAGTTGGTGCAGGGCAGGGTAATTAGCACACTTGCTGGATGGAAAAGGAGCCAGGGTACCACCATCTAACAAAGTAGTCCAATTGGTTTAGTTCAACACCTTTTATGAGGCACACAATGAATCAAGAGAATCTTCAACCATATTGCCAGCAACCAGACTCTACAATAAATTAAGAAAACCAGTAGCACATTATCCCAGAGTATGGCTATAGCCAAATGGGTTGTGCCAAGGTGACAATGTTGTTGAAAGTTTTTTAGTTTCTTCTTCCAATCAAAGCACATGTGCAGGACCTTGGAGGAGGCACATTCTTTTAGAGCAAACAGAGGAATGATCGGTCTTCTATAGAACTTTTAAAAGGACTTGGTAGGACTACATTTTACTATGAATCAATCCTTCCAAACAGTGCCCTAGTGTGCTAAACCACCGAAGGTTGCTGATATATTAGCAATATTGTTTCATAGATACAAAACACATTTTAAAGTGGTGAATTTTTTTTTTACAATTCACAAAAACCTACGCTATGGGTCATAACACATCCAGTGGCTCCTTCGATTGTGAATGTACCCATGCAGTCATACAGAATTCAAACACATTCCAATTAGCTTGTGCCTATGGCAATTTTAGTTCAATCAATCCATAGCTTTCCATTATCTGGTTCTTGATACCTGCACATACAAATTGTCATAATCTCACTGAACCCAGGCTCCAAAAATGGTGCACTAACTCAGGATTACCACCCCTCCATTATGTTTCAAGAGAAAATTGAGCTTTGAATCCACTTTTGCCTAGATTAAGTCTGGAGTACACTGGATGTGGCTCAGCAGTTTGACACCTCTAGCTTGAGAATTTAGGGGGAACATGGCATAGCATTTCTGTGGGAATGAGTTTGCTGCATGGTCAGATTATGGAAATTCAGCAGCTGCCTGACCCCACACGTCAGCATACATGGTGACTGCCCAGTGTTCTACAACAGCCAGAAAGCTAATCTTCCCTGCTATTGAAAACACCTACAGTGGGTTGCTATTCATCAGGATTGCAAAGATGAGGAATGCTGCTTGACTACCTATCAAATAACTCTTGACTGAGAGTCTCTTCAATGTTATGATCATTACCTACTTTGAATGAATCCACAGACTTACAATTTGAACATCATATATACACATTTGAAAGACTTACTAAATCAATCCCATCAAGGAAGAAGACACAAGAATTCAAACTTGTAATGTCTGAATTCTCATCCTGAAACAAACATCAATATTGAACGGTTACAATTTGCATGGAAAGATTTTTATTTTTAGTCTCATTTTCACTTTGAAGTTTGAGAATTTGGCAATTCTTATGTGTCTTTTTTTTGTCACATTTCGGGTTTAGGTTTTCCATGAAAGGTGTTTTGTTATGAGGTTTGATGGGTGTCCATGTGGATAAAAAAATTGTTCAAGTTTTCTTTTGTCTTACTATTGATATTTATGATTTTTTTTTGCACATGGTCCATTGAAAAAAATGTATAAATGAAAATTCAAGCCACAAGGTGCCAACATTTACATGCATATTTTCACAAACACTACACTTCAAATAAATGGAGACATTAATGGTTTTTTGTTATACATTGGAAGTGTGTTTGGTAATTTGAATGCAGTTTAAATCGATTTGTGAAAATCTAGCCAATATGCTTATGTTACACTATATTTGCAGTCATTTCCAGGGTCATTTGCCCATATATGGTATAATTGAAATCCAACTTTTGTGGTGTTTTCATGAAGTTGTGATTTTAATTGGAATTTATCCATGAAATATAATAGTTCATGTTTATTTTTTAGTCAGTTATTGTCTTTTAGAATGTCAACATTAAAATCTCCCATAATAATGTTCGGGAGATTGTTGAATTATAGTTTGAAGATTGTTTAGAAATGTAGAAATTGAACATGAATGAACTTTATACACACATATAATATGTATTGTTATTCATGTATTAATATTAAAAGTTGTTACTATATATTTTGAACTATAATTAGTTATTGTATTGAAGGAATCTAGGTGAATGTGTCTATTGTACATCATCATTAACCCATGATTGTCATGATTGAAATATATGAATACTTTGATGAATTTATAAATTTGTGCACATCTATTGATGCATGGTGTATTTTTATTTTTATAAGACATAAAATATGGGTGAAAACACAATTAGATGGACTATTTAGATTATCACCAGTTGTTTTTTTTTTTTGGATTATAAATGAACTTAAAATCTAAAATCATATTAAACATTAGAATTTTTTATTTTTTTCATTATCCATGTTGCAATAGACTTTAGTGAAAGTCTTATTAAAAATTATGGATGAGTTTTAAAAAAAGAATGGACTCATTGTGGACTTTTGAAATGATGACATTATGTTTGTCACACATAGAAAATGAAAGATTTGAATTCAAAAAAATGTCATAGTAATATCAAAATTTTAATTTAAAGTTAAAACCACCATAAAATGAATAATTTAATTATAAGATGCATTGAAATTTCTCCAATATAATTTTTTTTCATATTTAAAAAATTAACTTGATGTGATTTTCATCATTTTTTACATTTGATATTCCATTTCACATTGAAATCTTTAAACTTTTCTTTAAATTTGTTAACCAATCACATGTTTAGGGATATTTATAAGCTGGTCTATTAATATTTTTGACCAAAACCATACAAGATAATTATAAGATTTATTATAATTTATTGTTTGATAATTATTTTAAATTCAAGAATTATAATTAATGTAAGATGTGGACTCTTCAAAATGTCAAAAGTGAGTCACTTAACCATGCTTTTACCCATATGAGAAATTTGACGATCATGATCATGTTTGATGTCTTCGTAATGTTGACGTAAAAAAGTTGTATTCAAGGTTTGTATAATTACATGAAAATTATATAAGTTTTTTAATTGAGGAATTAATGGTATCTAAGTTGCAATTGTTTTCAATCTATTCATTTCTACATGTATTCTTGGATCCACATAAAAAAATTATTTTGGAGAGGAGCTAACAAAAATAATTTTTCTTTTGTTGGAATGCAAAATAATGTTGTATATGTTAACTTATGATTTTTAACGTTAATGGGATCAAAAACCAATTCATTTAGTCATAATCCTTGAGAACGATGAATGGTTCTTGTTATTGCAAGTTAAATTGGAACTTGAATTTTTGTTATAATAAATGATAGGATTTACCAATCCTTATATTTTTTATGATAGGTTCAATTGGTGTCCATTTTGATTCAATGTTGTAATAATGATTATATTTTTCTTTTGTTAGTGTTCCAAATTTAAAATTTTGAATCCACATAATGGTTTTTTCACAATATGTTGTTGATGCTTTAAAAATGCCATTAGTTCCATTCACAAGACCATCAGATGTTGCATAGTTACTAGCACATAATTCAACCACATATGTATTTTTATATTAATTTTACAATGAAAACCCATAGTTTTGCTCAAATCATTTGAGAGTTTGTAAAATGGTGGGCATGATTGATGGTCGATGTCCATTGCTTTGAAAATAAATGTGGGACATAATGTGTTAATGAACACATTTTCATTTTGTTTTTGCACAAGTTTATTTGTATAAAAAAAGTATGGAATAACAAAATTGTTGGGTGGTTATCAATTACAAATTGAATTTATAAATTAAATATCCTTTGTATTTTTTTGTTGTAGTACAAAATTAGTTCAAAGTTTGAATAAAGACCATATCAAATTATTGCATAATTTTATTTAGTTCATAAAATTGGACATGTTTGCCAAAATTTTGGTGCTTAAGCATTAGCATTATCTTTGATATTTTGAAAGATCCAACTATCTTTTTAAGGGGTGCTTGATAAAAATCACTTGTTATGATAACATCAACACCATCAAAAAAATTGTTTTGAATGTGTTTTATGGACCTTAACCTATTATCTATAAAATTAAACATTCTAGCACCAACAAGTGATATTTCATCTATCACAACAAGTTGTAATTGTTCATATTGATATGTACACCTATTTAATAAATCTGATGATAAGTTCGGCAAAGTAGATAAAGATTGTTGAAAAAGTATGTTCAATGTTCAATGTATTGTTAAATTATCAATATTGAAGGCAATTTTACTATTGATGCCATAAGTAAAACTTTGGTCTTTTTCAAGTCAAAAAATATGTCTCTATTATATAATCACAATAATTTTTGAATTATGAGTTTTAATGGAAAAGTTTTAATACCAGTTCTAGTACCCCTTGTCAAAAATACATATCGGTGTATCTTGTACAATTGTTTTCTATGCATAACATGATCAAATATAATCTTTGTTCTTCATTTAATTTTTTAAGTAAACTACTATATTCAAATTCTTCCATCATCATGGAATATGATGATTTTGTGAAATTGTGATCATCTTCCAAAAATTGTGATTTTTGGTTTGATCCATTACATGATTGAATGACAAAGTCAAATTGTAAATCATAATGTTCAACATTGATTGTGTTTGTTACATGAATTGTAAGACATGGATCATTTGCTTCATTATCTATATCATTAGTCCAAATGCTAATTGAACGTAATGGTTTTGATTTTGAATCTATTGAATCATCTATTTGTTTTATATTTGGATATGGCATATACTATTTGAAAATAGATTTAATTTTGGAAATGTCATCATGTTGTTGATAATATGCATCATGCCAAGTTACATTAGTTCCAAGTTGCAAGTTTTTTGAATTTCAAAATGGTGAATACAATAAAACTTGTTTTCTCAACCAATTTTCAATATTTTTATATTTATTATAATTTACAAACCTAATAAATTTGGGTTTGTGATGTTTAAATTTTTTTTCATATATTATAAAAATAATTAAACTTTGCTAATGACAACAATTCACATTGATTAGAATGATTAATATATTTTTCTATGATTGATGAGCACATCATGTTAGTTGAATTTAGTTCCAATTCATTTAATGCAACTTGTGATTTTAACACAAAAGCACATTCTTCAAAAGGAGAAATACTTATGAATTGAAATGTTTGAGATGAATGATATAATGGTAAAAAAAACACGAAATAAGCAACAAGTTGAATGACCATTTGTTGGGCATTAAGAAAAGCATTACCTAACTTTTGAATTCTTGTATTTGTATCTATATTATTTGTAATGCATTTTTCAATGATAGAATGTAGTTTTAATGTTATTTATTTATTTATTTTTGTCATATATGAGGTGTAATATGTTGCAACTACATATGGGTTCAAAATAAATTGAATATTTTTATTTGCAAACCACAAATGAACAACATGTATATTAAATGCATTATTTTTTATATTTTTAAGAATTAAAAAAAATGCAACTTTGTGAATTTACTTCTTAAACTTAATATATATGTACTTTCATCAAGGTTTTAAAAAATTAGATATTTAGAAAATGATACATCATCATTTTGTTTAAATTCTTTAAAGATTGAAATATTTTGTTTACTCATGTTAAGAGGTATTGTTGTGAAAATGGATAATTTCCATTTATTTGAAAAGATTTAAAATTTTTGTTTCACGTAGAGGAGGCAATGGGTAATGAAATCTACAAACAACATGGTTTTTTCTTACATGTATATGTGTGTTGATGTTGTTGTGCGTTTTATAATGGGTTTGGTAACAATGATACATCACAAGAAATATACATGTTTACAAACTGTTCAATTTCTTCATTTGTTTGCACTCCATACATAGGTGCATTTTTTATCCATAAAAGTCCATGGTCATGTTCGCTTTCACGATTTTGGAATTCAATGATGAAAAAAAATCAGAAATATACTCAAAAAACATAATGATATTTTGTGATAAATTTGTAGAAACAAGATGTTTTATGATCATAATATCTTACACATGTGGCATGGTCAATTCCTATTAGTTATGTTATATGAATAGATTGAAGGTTTTCTATTTTATTTGGGAGATTTTATTTTGAAGCATGTAATGTGTGTAAAAATTTAATGAGAAGATCCCATAATCTTTCAGCATATGTAAAAGTGACAAAGAACGTTGGAAAACCAAGTTGTCGAATCATTGCAAATAATTTTCTTACAACCTCTCAAAATAATCAACTAAATTATGAAACTTTCCAAACCACAATAACTTAAGTACAATTTGAAGACTATTTAAATTTGGTTTATCTCATACCTGATAAGCTTTAAAAAATTTATAACAATTTTTCTTTCGTATTTGCACCCAACCAAAATCTATGATTTTTTGGATGGAAATTCAACCAACTTTTAAAAAAAGGTTAAAACTACTTGTTGATATGAAAAACCTTCAAAAATTTATCAAGGTTGCCCATAAAAAAATGTTGGAAATTTTAGTGTTTTTGAATGTTTATGTTTAAATAAACTTTAAGGGTGAAAGTTTTGACTTGAGGCAATAAAATATATAGTATTTTCATCGTCCATTATTTTTAAAGCATTTAAAAAATTAGGTATTATTGAATTTTTGGGTGTACAATGTATTCTTTCATTATCAAAATCAAAGTTATTAAATGATGCATTATTATAAGTAGGAATTTGAGATTCTAAATGCAAAGCAAACAAACTTGCCCATTGATGATGAATGGTAACATTCAAATATTTGTATAATAGTGTTTTAATTAAATTTCATAAAATGACCATCACCATATTTGGATGAACATTTTTTGACATGTAAAGTGATTTATATTCAAAAAAATCATTTTAAAAACACACATATTATTGCACCATCATGTGGTAAATGTGGTAATATTGATTGAGTTTGATCCACATTTGTAAGGACATTAATAACATTACCATGCCCATACCCTTGGAGTTTATAAATTTGAGCAAAACAAAACATGGTGAAATAAAATGTTTTTCTAATTGTGTTATTTTTTGGATTAATGTAATAATTTTGTTTCTAAAAAATTTATTTGGTATTGATTTAAAGGTATTTTATTTTCACTAATATTATATAAACAATGTGTACATATATATGATGTTAAATTAAGTTCTATTTGAATTTGAAAGTATATAAAAAGTTAACTTGACAATTGTTTTGAAATACATTTAAATTGTTTCAAAAAACATAACCTTTCATAATTAAAACATGAAATTATGGGAGCACCTTGTATTTTTTTATTATAAATGTAAATGTATATTAAATTGTATGTATTTTCATTTATATTAACATTATGTTTTATTTATTTGATAAACATCATGTTTTGAAAAAGTTGTTGTGTGAGAATTGGTTCTTTAATTTCTTTTGAAATGCATTGAACATATGATGATTGAACTTCACCATTTATGAAATATTCTTGTGTATATATATATATATTCTTGTGTATATGTATTTCATGTGATTCATAATTTTTGATCTCGTTCTTTTAATATTTGAAAACATGTTGATGAATTTAGATGTTTTGCATAATATGTTAGATTTGGTCAAACTTTCAATAATTCAGAAATATTGTTATCATATAATGCTCACTCAAAATATTCCCTTTTTTTTGTGTTACATTAGACCCAATAATCAGATGGGAGTGTTCCATTGGAATTTTGGGATTTTTATAAACTTTGGTAAGGGAAACTGAAGTGAATAGATTAAAAAAATCTCATTGACATGAACATTTGTGTTGTTTTTCAAATTTTTTGTAAATATGGAATATAATTTTTAGCTTTTTTTTGTGGTAATATTTGTATTACAAAAAAGGTTCAACAATGAAGCAACATACTCCAATGGTAAATTTCAATTATCTTTCAAAATATCAATACAAAATCAAAATTTTCATTCTAATAAAAACATGTGGTTAGTTGCAATAATTGAATAGGAGGTTGTTGCACCATTGATTTTGAAAGAAATATAAAACCATTAAAATCAATGGTAATTTTGGAATCATTAATTTGAAAAGTAGGCAAAATTTAAATAGATCATGAACATATTGAATTGGTTCAAAATGTTGGGAATGTACATTGTATGTAAAGGGATAGATTGAAAATCCATGCCACATCAAGACATAATGCGTTTCAATATTTTATTCAAAATGTAAAATATATATAATAGATATTCAACTATTCGAAATATTATTACAAACCTCCCACACTATAACTTAATGCCAATTTTAATTTTTGTCACATATTGATGTTCATTTGTGACCATGCCTTGATGCAAATCAAACAAAAAACTTGGATTTAATTATTGAATACAACATTGTTATGTTTTTTCTTTATTCAATAATAAACATTGATTTAAATGTGCCATGTTATTTTGCTTCAATTTAAAAGATGATAAATGATTATCCAATAAATAAAAAATATATAAAAAAGTATTTCATATTTGTATGTTAAAACTAAATGAAGGCCATATGAATGTAATACATGTTCAAATGGTGAATCAATAAGATTCAATAAAGGTGTTTCCATTATCATGAATTTCAATTTAATGGATATTTATATAAACAAAAGCATGGTTCCCACATAAACACATTCAAAAATAAATAAATCAATCACTCATTCAAAAATATTTACTTCAAATTTTTTGGGGAAAATTCCTTGCATTGAAAAACTTTTTATATTGGAAAATTGCTTAGATGGAAAAATTGCTTCAATTGAAAAAACTTTAGCATTGAAGGAAAATTAATTTAAAAATGTATATGTATAAAAATTTGCATGTATCTGAAAAAAAAATTCATTGGAAAAATTGCTTACATTAAAAAGTTGTTTACATTGAAAAAATATTCTTGACCACTGGGTTGTTTTTATTTTGAATCTGCTTGGAGACCTAGGTGCCATTAAGTTGTTTTGATGCTCAATTGTGAGGGACTACTTGGTGGCCACTAGGTCTTCTTTTCATTTGGAAATGTCATGGCCATTAGGTTTTTTTCCTTCTTTACCATTGAAATTTGGTGGCCATGGGGTTGGTTCGATGTTAAATTATGAGGGATGACCTAATGGCCACTATGTTGTTTGGAGCACCAAGTCGTGTCAATGTTGGACTACATGATAGACCACCTCAGAAAATTAAATGAACATTTGATTTTCTTTGACACCCAAAACGAACACTTTGAAAATTTGTTTTTCATTACATTAGTTTTGTATTTTTCATTATATAGTTGATCATGAGATGAATATTAGATTTTGTTTGTTGTTTTATGTGGAAATTTGAAAAAAATGTTAAATGATGCAAAGAAAAGGAAATGAACTTACCTCTTTGAATGCAAATTGAACATTTGATAATTTGTTGTGTAATTACAAAAGGTGATCGAATAGTTTCATCGATAATTTTTATTAGAATTGTGTAATGTTGTGCCCTCAAATGTCGATCTCCTTTTGTTGTTGTCACTTTTTTTATTAAAACCATTGCACATTAGCTTCCATTGTATGTTTCAAAAAGTTGTTCATATTTTGTTTTGAAATTGTTACCAAAAATAAGAATGTCTTAGTCAAATTCACCTTTTTCATCTACAATCAATATATTTTTTTCATCTTTGTTATCCCCTACTCCCTTTACACCAATGACGATGACATCAATGGTAACATACCTCCAACTCTGAATAGGAGTTTTGAATTTTGAATGGAATCCATGTGAAAAAACATCGGAGTTAACTTAGGTTGGAATGCAAGAATTGATGACATAATGGTTGTCAATTCAATTATAATGACAACATGCATGTCACCTTTCTCAAAACCCCTTTTAGACTTTGACTCAATGCCAAAAAAATTCACCCTCACAAACATGCCTTTTGCAAATGTTGTTCATGCATTTCTATATAAGGCACCCTTAAAATGATTGTGGTTAGAATTGCCTTGTCTAATAGATCACAATGCAAATATCCATAGCCTAGATTTTCCATTCTCCTATTTATAATTTGATATGGTTAAACAAAACATCAATACCCTTAACATCTTATAAATTTTAATTATTGATTTTCAGTAACTTTGACTATGATAGTTATCTACCATTAACCATAGATATTGATGAGCCATGGTTTAATAGCTAGATTATGGTTTAATAATGAATAAAACATTAATACCTTTGGCATCTTATGAATTGAATTATGCATTTCATGCTTACACCTAAACTTTAAATATTTCAACCTAGATTTGAAAGATATTAATACATACCTTAAATTTTCTCGATTATTTAACGATGAGTTTCATTTCATAATTTATTATTTGTTAAACATCAATTTTTTTATCATGTACATAAAAAATTTAAACACACAACAAATTGAAATTTGATTTTTTCCCCCTTTTTTGGTTAATTGTATTAAGTGTTCAATTTAGACAAAATATTGTTTGTTCTTTCTGTTAAATTTTTGAAATTATATTTTTGTGTTGAAAATTTTTCATTCCCAAAAAAAGATATTAATTTTTATAAAATATTTTTTTGAGAAAAAATCTTCATTAAATCACCATATCACAAAAAAAAAAAAGGACAAAAAAAAAACCCATCCACTTTCTCCAACCACCCCATCCCACATCACCAAAAGAATAACTCCTTGGAAAATTAAAAAAATCCCACCTTCCTACCTTGAGAAATAACCAAACTTCTCCTTCCCATGACACCCAAAAAACAGCCTTTGGGTTAGTCCCCATCTCCAAAAATTTCAACTATCCCAATCCCTTAAAAACCTCCTTTGGAAAGGGGTGGAATCACCACTTCATCCCCTCCTCACAAAAAAAAAAACGCTTTTGAAAACGAAAAAATAATTTTAACCTTCGCCTCCTTTTCTTACATCTCCACTTACAACTTGTCATTTTTTCAATTTAATTGAGTTTTCCACTCCTTATACCCATTGAAACCCCATAATAATAAAAAACTCATGATAGAGGAAAAAAAATTAAATATCTTAAGCCCTTTGCTATCCTAAATTTTCACCACTATACCCTCATCCAACTTTATAAACTATTTGCCCCATGCATACTTGTTAAAACCTAAAATCATACATGCATGTCTATTGTCTTAAGGAAATAATATTTTTTTATAACATAAAAGGCAACAAAAAAAACACTTAAAAATTAATTTCATCATGATTTTTGTTATTAAATCTTCATCAAAGCCTTATTGAAGTTTTTAAAATAACATCAAATCAATTTAAAATTTTATATTTTATTTTAAAATGATGTGATTTATCTT
Organism: Sphagnum contortum; assembly: GCA_963920785.1. NCBI lineage: Eukaryota > Viridiplantae > Streptophyta > Sphagnopsida > Sphagnales > Sphagnaceae > Sphagnum > Sphagnum contortum. Next base: position 6,133,700 of record OY987281.1, read on the forward strand.
TAAAAATTCTTCCATAATTTTTCAAATCTCATTTTAATAAGATTTAAAAGAATTGAAGCTAATTATTTATATGTTTATCAAACAAATTTTGTTTAAAACATTAATCATATGAATTGTTTTTTACATTTCATAGCGATATGAAACTTTATGATACAAAAATGTTAGTAACAACCCAAAAAAATAGAATGATATACAAACTTGATTAAATCAATTACCCAACATTCATATTTTGAGAAGAAACCAACAAGTAGATGGGTAGATTCAAAACAACTCATCAACTGGATGGGTGCATCCAGAATCTACACATGCTTGTCCATTAGCTTGGGCCAATAAAAGACTTACACGCAAACCTATAACCTTATACATTTAGCCAACTTTTGATTCTCCAACCCCCATAACCAGAAGGTGCATAGTAGTGACATACTCTCAAATTTTTCAAACATACGCGTATTTTACGTTTTTTTGGGCTTTTTAAAAAATACTTGAAAATACTTGATACAAAGGCCAATTTTCAAGCCTTTGTATTTTTATAATGTTTTTTTAAAAATACTTGAAAATACTTCTTTTTGAGCACCTTTGAAAAATACTCGTATTTCGTATGTCACTACTATGAGAAGGTGTTCCCACAATGCTTCTATAAGACAAAGCCAATAAACAACCAATCAATCAGGGCCCACTTGTTGATGGATAAAAAAGGTTGGGAAATCATAATATAAATCAAAGTACACAAGAAATGTGCAAATACCTTGTCTGTAAATAAAATACACAACCACCTTGGAAGTTGGTAGCTTCAACACTAATTACATTATATTTAAAAATATTGAAATTTTCATAAAATAAAAAATCAAATGACAAAAATTTGTGAAGAAAAATATTGAACCTTCAAGAATATTTTATTTGTCAAAATGAAAAATGCATTAATTATTCAACAAACATGTGTTGAAGTTGCCAATGTACTACAGTAGCTATGACACATTGAACTATTACACATTGAACTATTAGCTCAAGATAACTAAGAAATAATTTAGACCACCAAGTCAAGCAATTTCTTTAGCCATACCAATTTTTCATCACACCTGCACACAAGCCTATTTTCAACATCTATATATTATTCAGGCCTCATAAATTTGTGTGATCTATTTTTAGACAATGAAATGTACACGGTTGACATTTCGAATAACACACATTTCTTCTTGGTAATTGACTATGTCAGGTGCGGCATGTCATTATGATAGACTGTTGTTGCGATCTGTCACACCAAAGACTGCCTAAAAATGTAGAAGTTGGGTGGCATCAACGATCATTATGTTGGCTAGTACGTTCGCACTTTGGTTGCCACCAACCTGAACAAGATTGCAGATTTATTGCTGCACCTGTTGGTTTAGGCATTTTCGATTGCTGGGGATGGTAGCATGCTTCACAACAGTTCATTTTTCGACATGCACATCCACATTTGTGTCAGAGATGTCTTGTCCAATCTGCACTTGGTCGCCATCCCAATGTTCAAACGACACATTGCTGAGAACATTTTCAACCTGATAGTTTGCTTCCTGGATGAATTAAGCGGTACGACAACGATCTGATGTGCCAAGCTTGTGTCCGTGTCGACCAATGGCGAAAACACAATGACTGGATGCCATCGTGGCATTGTGATTCACCTCAAGCAACCTATCGAGTTCTTGGTGCTGTACATTTGGTGTGTGCAGCATCAAATTGACATTGTCATTAAGATCGTGGATGTTTTGCCTCAAGATGGGCAGTGGATCGAAATGGTCTACAAGTGGTGTGTGCACGTGCATCACCAGGAGAAATTCATCATGGATATGAATGGGAAGATGTGCCCAAAAAAGACGAACTAGTGGGCGCACCTCGATGACACGTTCAAGTTTTACATCTCACATTGGTGCCAAATCATCGAAAACACGGATGCCCATGTGCATTTTGAGTCACCGTTAACCAAGTGGTGGATCATCATGCTCACCTTCGTGCTGACGATTAACGAGATCAACAAAATCGTTGTCCAATTGCAAAACCAATCTGACGTGATCCTAGGTTCCTTGATGGATTCAAATGTGAGTTTGAAGTGGAAACAACAGAAGAGTAAGGAGTTGTGGCATGCTCCCTAACTTGCACCACTTTGGGGGGTAGAGGGGCGTGTTGGAGCCCCAAAATGGGACTAAGAAGAATGATAAGCACTTAATCACTCACATAGATCTGCACAAACCAAACAACAAGTTGATTAGTGCATAGTTTGAGTGACGCGCTCCTTGGTCCCGGGGTGAACCCATTTGAGGGTTCATTAAATGTCAAGTTGTGGAAGTTGGGACCGAAGGGCACGCTCCCGGCTTCCAACTCTAGAAAGGGGTAGAGGGTCGAGTTGGAAGCCCCAGGATTAGACTAGGAAGAGGGACTAGAAGATCAAGCTTGAATCTGCATCCAAAAACCAACCACGGGAGGTTAGTTTAGCATTCGGGACACCCTTTGGTGTTGGGACTTGCCACGGGCACTTGGACACACAAGACTCACCATGGCCCGGACTCGGGAGTAAGCCACCACCTTACTCCCTATAGTATTCTCTGCAGCTCGCCACGGAGGGGGCATCCAAATGGCACAAATTCCCGGGACTCCCGAAATGGAGTCCCGAAATTGTCCCGGCGAGACTCCCGGAACTTTGAACTGCCATAACTCCCGACTGCAGAGTTGGATTGCAACGAGGTCTGAACCAAAGTTGTAGCCCTCGTCGAGATCTTTTCAACGCCATGTCGCACTCTCGAATCGGACATCGAGAAGAGGTCGATTCCCGACTTTTAGTGGTCGGGAGTCAAACTGCCAGTTTGACTCCCGGCCCTTCTTTCGCCCATAACTTGGGCTGCAGATGTCCGAATTGCCAATGCGAGGGCATTTTCGATATCTACGTTTCAAGACCTTTCCAATGACACCAAGAACACCCCAATGAGAGGTGTTTTGCCCCTTGCTGTCGAGCTTTGAACATTCGGGAGTCCCAAAGGACTCCAAATCCCAACTTTTCCAAGTGTTGGGCTTCACCCCCACACTTGGCCAAGTTAGGGTTGCGAAATTGAGCACTTTTGGTGCTAGGACGAGCCATGGGCAAATTCTAACTCACAAGACTCACCACGGCTCGAATTTGGGGGAAGCCACCACCTTCCCCCTTATAGTATATTTTATGCCTCTCCACGAGGCTCACATCCAAATGGCATTTTGTCCTAGAACTCCCAAATGGGAGTCCCGAAATTCCCAGAATTGGGATTCTTGCAATTTTGGGGCCCATAACTTTGTGTGTAAACCTTCGATTGAGATGAGGTCTGACGCAAAGTTATAGCCTTCATCAAGAGTTTTCCAATGGTATGTCACAAATCACCTGCACGTAAGAAAATCGGGTTGATTTTAGACTTTTAATGGTCGGGAGTTAAACTACCAATTTGACTCCCGGCTCTTTTGGCCATAACTTGTGTTTCAGATGTCCAAATAGGTCATGCGTGCCCATTTTAGATATCTGTGTTTCAATATCTTTCCAATGATATAAATAACTTTTTAATCCAATGGGTTTTGACCCCTGCAATCGCCCTCTGAAAATTCGGGAGTCCATTGGGACTCCAACTCCCAAAATGGGAGTTCATTCCCTCACACTTTTTTGCACTCCCGGGAGCATGAAAATGTGACTCCCGGGCTTCCCTCTTGGCTTGTAACCTCGCAAGCCCTCGCTTTGGTTGCGAGCCCAAGGCTAGGGTTGCGACACAATCACTCATTGTCGTCCAACAAACAATCAAGATTAAGCTCCTCAGGGACATGTTGATCGGTATATTCAAAGTCAAGGGTATCATTGAAATCGATGATGATGAGGATATTGAAAACAAGTTTTACGTCAACAATGATTGGTGCATTGAGCATTAGCACGTCATCAAACACGTTAAAAATCAAGGGTCGTTCAACCAGGAGTGCTACATGGGCCTCAACGAGGCCAACTAGAAGGACATTGTGTTGCAAATTGCCCAGTTTGTTGTGTTCGTTGTCGCCGGATGTGACCGTTTCAAGGTTGAACGAGACAACAACAACAATGCAAGCAAGCTTGAAGCGTTGCCTGTTGTGCCGCAGGAGCTTGTCAAGGTGGTGCCATGACACTTCATCTCAGACGTGTTAAACGTGTATCGGCCCCGTCTTGATCGCTTCTGGTCCGAAAAGGAGATTGACGAGATCGAGGCCGAGTAATGAAACGTGATAATGAGATACAACAACGACCAGCACATCAAGCAGATCATCGACTCGTACAAGCACACGGTGTCTTTTAATGAGGCGTGGGGCAAGACCGATGTCCCTTTCAATTGGTTGTGCCAATTTTGCGGTGGTTTGGCAACGGCGTTCTCAAACACGATGTTAGTCAAGTTGGATTTCTCCATTTTGAAATGGGAAAAGGACAACAATTGCTCATCCATGACCGATTTGACGCTAGAAGGAATATTCCAATGTAAGCAAATGAATCAGATTTCGATCATGTAAGTGCCGAACGTTGCCCATCCATGCGCTACAACAAGAAATGACACTTTCTTGCCCCAGAGCTGTCTCAATCATAAAGATCCATGGACGCACAACTTTGACTGAGGCAGTGCGCACAAATTAGCCTATTTTGTTTGATTTGTGCAAACGCACATATTTATGAGGCCTGATATTATTACACAATACTATAACCCTGTCTGTGTACAAGACAGTTAAAAAATGTTGTAAATGTAACTGAACTCATCTCAGCCACCTGAAACAGCAGCTAACCTCTTCTATATATTTTGTCATCTGTACATGGCACAAATGACCACTTGCACCTTTCAATGTTTGTACCTTATGGACTGAATTTTAACTCCCAAACCTACACGAAAATAGACCCGGCAAAGCTTCCACAGAAGTCAATCAGCTCTTAGCGCTGCTACAGGCCCCACTCATGATCCACATTGTCCATTTACCTAAATATCTCTTATAAGAACCAAGAAATCTCCATTCTAATAATGAAGAAAAAGCAAAGCAAGGTTAACACTTCTTCAACAAGCCACAGAGAATTTTAAAGGAAAGACAAATAGAGAACAAAGGACCAAGAAACAAAAACCAAATCGTTTGTCAAAGATATTATAAGATATACCTTGAGGACTTTGTTTCATAGCTAGATCCAAGAAGTTACTAGAGATCCACATCGTCTACTTCCCTAAACTTTAACTCACCCATCACCATTTGAAATTGTAACTCTTCATGGTTTTTTCAGGTCACCCAAGTCATCAGCATCATCCAATTCCATGCAGCTTTATCTTGGAACTTTGACTAGATAATGAAAAAATGCCAAGATATATGGTAGAGATGTCACAGACCATGCCACTGATACATTCACACAGTTTTCCACTCAGATCTGGATCTTTTCAATGCAATTGATCACCAGCAGATCAAATCACCATCAGAATGTCAGGTCTGAATTCTTCTCCCTCTGCAAATTGTCACAATCCATGTTCTCACCATCTGATGATAACTCACTAGAGCAACTCCCAACTGGCTCCACTGTACCAAACACAAGCAGGACACCAAAATGAAGGTAGAAAGACATGAGCTGTCCTATGACCTCATCCCAGAGGCCAGAATGCTACTACACGCCTTATGTCTCACATGAATTGACTCGACAATGGAGCACACTAGATTACACACTGCATTGCTTAGGTATTTGAAGGGTATAAGCCATCCATATGGCCAACAGCAGAGCAAAATAAGTACTCACTGCCAATGTTCTGCCTAAGATTAATTGGCTTGACACCACAGCAAAACATCTTTGAAGAGGAAACTTTTAATGGAGACAAACACCTGTGAACAAAAAGAGAGGGCAAAAATCTGGTCTATGCAATCTCCTCTCACATTTGCTGGAATTGCCACTTCAAAATATTTAGTTAAAGACCTGCATAGGGAACCTTGGATCTGAAGCTCTTCAAAAGCAGTCTTCCTGTAAGCAGCCCTCAGTCAGAGATCTAACTGGTCAAGTCGCTTTAGCAGGAACAAATCCCCACGCAAGTGAATGCAGAGAGATCCCAGGAAGGTGGGTGCAAACTAGTAAGGATGCTTGGGTTTGCAGTTTGTCTCAATAGGAGTCATGCTTGCAGTGCAAGTCCTAGTGCAAGTTGAATTACTGACTTATGAACCTGACTGTCATTCTTACATTTCCATTTTGTTGAAACAAAACTGAAACCGTCCTATTGCCAGCTGTAAATTTGGCTGCTGGTATCTGTTTCTTGAAAATGTGCACATTGGTATCCTAGACTAGGTTTCCAGAACTCTACAATTCATGAACCACATTCATGAAGAATGTTCTGCAAGAAGGCATTTGATCTACAGTAAGAATAGCCTTCTAAGTTGAGAGCTGAAGGAGGCAACTTCCATTTGCACTCCATTATCCAGGTGCTGTTTCACAATGACAAGTCACACAATATGATCTAAGAGTCAAAAGGACACAATACAAGCTGCAAATGTGAGTGTTTACAGTTCAACTCAGTAAGATGGAAGAAGAATTTTAGATAAGAAACTAGACACCACTCAGGCACATGATTCCACCCAGTGTTGTGTCATAAATGTGGTCCCTCCTCATCTTCATCATATTTACTATGATCACAAATATCAGCATCCTGGCAAACATTCTGGATAAACAATTCTAAAACATTTCTACCATTTGCAGTACCTTTCACAAAAGGTCTGTATGCGATTCCCTTCTTTGTGCCTTCATTTCTGTGTATGCAGGCACTTGCTCAATCTCAGGGTCACTGTCTTCTTCACTCTCATAGGCCAACCCCAACAGACCACCAGTGGCAACCTTAGCTTCCACCTTTGGTGGTTCTTGAGAAGCTCCACCAGCATCAGGCTTGTTTGTCATCTCTCCTACAGGGCTGCTTGTGCTAGGAGTTCCAGCATCTGTGCTGTTGTGGGCTACTCTGGTAAGGCGCTTTGGCTTCACCTCCAGAATGTTCTTTACCAGCACCTGTTGCCTGAAACCCCACTCAAACATTAGTAAACTTCATTTTTGGTAGCAACAAAGAGACCCTGGCTGCACATATGGTCAACTTTTAAACAGTGTTGGTGTGAATAAAAGGAATCAGTCATAAAACAGAGCCTTCAGTTTCCCTTGGCCTGCTTAGCACACCAGAGACTGTCCTTCTCCCACTAAAGCATGACACGTAACTGGTATCTAGTCTCAAACTGGTCAACAGTTATTACCGAATTACACTTCGTGGCTTGGGCTCCACACGGATGGGGGGAAGAGAGGGTACGGAAGCCGCATCCACCAAGCTCGCTGCTTTGTGCTAACTTCTGTTAAGGCGACATTCCATCTCATTGGCAACTCAATGAACTCCCATCCAACATCTACAATGATGGAGTCCATTTTTTATCAATCTGGAGTGCTATTGCCAGATCCACCAGGAGTGGTGGAGCTTGCTTCAGCACTCCAGAATGGTCTCAAGAAATACCTACCAATACCATGAAGGTCAAGACATTGGACAATATGTCAGAGAAAGGCAACAATTTAGCCAAAGAATCCAGCATTGAAAGGACCCCTCATGACATTGTTGATGTCTCTCAGCTGAACACCTTGCTCTGCATGACCTTCCACTTGATTGTACAGACATATTATAAACAACCTCATGAGGAGGTACACTCTGGTTGTCTTGTGAATCAAAACTACTTAAGAAAGATGTCTGGATATCTTAAAGGCTGCAAAAGCCCGCTTTTCTGTTCGTCGCCGCAGGCGCTCTGCATCATCCTCAGCTTCCATTTGCTCCTTCAGGTACAGCAAGTCATCACTATCCAGAGCTGTTTGATCCACATCCATCATGCCCAGTCATTAGCTCAAGAAATGGACACACACACACATAGTGAGAGGGAGAGAGAGAGAGAGAGGCACCTGCACACACACAGAGAGCAGAAACTGAAGGGGAACCTGCCAAATTTCTCTTGACCCTTCTTGTGGATCAACTCATATGAAACCAAAAGTATTAACAAGCTAATTCCTCAGGTATACTCTGCTATGGGATGGAGATCTAATCAAGCAATTCACAACCATCATTAACAAGGACATTGCATCATGACAAATGTAAGCAGTTACCGCCTCGGCCATGTAGGTAGCCACCACGTTCACCAGCCACTTCCTGCATCTGTTTTCACCATCCGAGCCCAGATGTCGCGCCATATTCCCTGTCAGGGCCAGTTCTCAGGAAAAAGTTCAACTCCACCTTGTCCCCCTCTCTCTCAACTGAACTGGTTAAAAGATTTTAAGGCCCTGAGATCAAAGTGTCTAGTAGTATGATTTTCTCATCATCTAAGGTACTGCAGAAATCAGCCTTATCAGATCAGATCACAAGTACCACTACCTTGAAGTTCAATTCCATAATGAATTGTCTGGTCCTAGGTCTTTAGGCTTTATTCAATGTTGACAGAGAATCCCTCAGAAAATACATTTCCCATTGCAATAGGAGGTACAGGGAAAAAAGCATTTTGTGAAAGTTCAGAGCATAAATAAATGCTTAAACTGCACCTCTCTGTGACTTAAGTTGTAAAAACGATTCTGCCTTATCGCTATCTATGAGAGCCTGATGACACAGTCTTGCCTGCTAGGGTCTTCTTTCAACAGGCCCAGGTGCACTAACCTTGGCTACCATACGCTTGAACGCAACATCTTCATCGTCTGTCTTGTCTTTGCCACCACCACCTTTGGCACTCCATTTCTTGTCTGCTTGCATGTCCTTATTTCAAACAGCAGCAGCATTAGAGAGAGAGGGAGAGAGAACGTCATGAGGAAACAACAGTTTCTTTTTCACACAATCAAAATGTACCTCGTCACAGATTGCTGAAGACAAAACAAGCAATTGAAAAGAAACCAAAAAAAAAAAACAAAACAAAACGCCAAATCACATGATTCATTAAAAAAACTGACAAAACAACAGAAGATTTGGACATCAACAAAATGTGACAAAACAACAAACAACAGCAATAATAAGCAAACTCACCTTTCGGGTCACTCAAATTCGTATACTCTCTCACTTCTCTTCCTGCCATGCCTTGTTCGCAACTCCAAATCTCGATGCCAGTGCAGTTTTGTTGTTACGGCTAAGTAGTACTCCAGAGAACAAGATAAGAATTTAAGGAGAAACAAAAAACTCTGCTGGAATTCTTTTCTTTGCAACGATGCAACTTCGAACGGCCTCGTCGTCGTCGTAGTCGTCGTCGTCCACGCCTCCTCCCGAAGAAGCACAAAAACAAACAAACAAACCAAACAAAAACAACAGATCTGCTTCCTTCGTTGCAACCCTAAATGTATACACGCCCCCAAACCCTCCCAATTCTCGTCTACAATTTTTTTGTCTTCCGTTGGCAGTTTTGCAAATAACTTCTGTTTGATTTTCTTTCTCTTTTTTTCTTTTTTCTGAGATTTCTTTTGGTGCCCTTTTTTGGGACTATGAGACTATAATCCCTTAGCCCTCTGGATCAGGATTCACCTATTTATTTTTTCCAATTTTGTGATATCAAAAATTTGGTCATTGTTTCCAAAAATAAGCTTAGGGTTTTAGTCGAATTTTCACTAATGACACAGTATTAATCCAAAGATTTTCCGAAATTTTTTGGTTTAAAAAAACTACAATTTTTGCAAAAAAACAAAATCACTTCGCCACTGAAATTCTGGGTTTAAAACTTTTCAGGAGAATTTTGGCTAAAAATTTGCTTCTTGAGTCTACAACAATGTGTTATTTCAGTGTGAAATGTGAGAAAAATGTGCTTTTCCAGCAAAATAATTTGGGCACTTTTGTGATATAAAAATCTAAGGTAGAAATATTTATTACTGTGAGGGAGCCAAAATCAAATCATGCTATACTATGGACCTCTATAACTATTTAGTTTGTTTGGGAATATGTGATTTACGAAAAAGATAAATTGAGTTTTTTTTTTAAAAACCACACAATATGGCTAATGGCCTGAATATTAGAGGGAACTGGACCGGCGGTTTTTCCTCTAGTCAAAATTGAAGCTTGAACCAAATTGATGGTTTTCCCTTTTTTTTTTTTTTTTTTTTTTGAGAAGAATCGGACCATTTGTCTTGCCATTGAAAAAACATTCAACACGCATAGACCTTTTGGGGTGTAGGGTTGGATCGCAAGGTTCAAGGTTTAGGGTTTTGTAAATTTATTTATTTATTTTTTGTTTTGCAATACCTTTTGGTGGCTTGGCTCTCCATAACCTTTTCCAAATGACCTACAATGGTGATGGTTATGTGAAACATTTTTAACCATCTTCTTTCATTTCAAGTGTGGGTGAATCTTTTTTTCTAAAATTTCTTTTGAAGTTTATTTTTAATATTCTACTTAGTAATTATACATTTTTTATTGTTTCTTCAGTTTATTGTAGAGACATGGGTTTTTGGGCTGCGCGGAGTGTTGCAAAGCAAGGCATGAAATGTCTTTATGTTTTGGAGTAAAAAACACATCTGTCACAAGTTCATATTTATTTTTTGAAGTTCATAGTTGATTTTGGTGGGTTTTTTTTTTTCCAATGCTATTGCTCAAGTGAAAAAAATCTACAAATAACTATACTCAAAATATGAAAATAGAAAACCTTAAGCAATTTCCCATACTTTTAGCACATTTTGGCAATTTTTTTGCATTTTTTTGCATTTTGGTGATCTCCCCCAAAACCAGGGAATTTGAGACAAAATATTATTTTTTCAAATATTTTCCAGAGAGTGGCAACATTTCATTACAAAAAGAAATCACTAGTTGATTTCACTTTCAAGAATGTCATCTTTGAACAAGTATTTGCTTTTATTTTGTAATGTCTCATTTTTGGTTTTTTAAGATACATGACATCTACAAATTAACTTGTGTTTTTTTCAAAGATGTCCATTGGACATGATAATCTAGAATTTGTAAGTTCTACTGAAGGAGGTTCAAAACAAGCATCTAACCATGAGTAGGATGCAACATGTCTACTAGTTTTGTTAAAATTAATAACTAATCGCGATATGTGGCATCCCCATAATCACATTTATAGTTTCAGTCATTTTTTGTTGTGCACAATGGTGGTGGTGTTATAAAAATGCAACCCTAGCAACTATGTTGCATTTTATGTCACCTAGGACAAATTGATGTGAATGCGTTTAAAAATGGGGTCAAAAGCTCCAAAGGACTTATTATTTACAATAAGGAAATATTAAAAGCAAATTTTTAATTTATGATTTCATATATGACTAATTTTGTAGTTATACCAAACATTATATGACTAAAGACCCTTAGTTATAATAGACAAGTAGCAAAGGATAAAAAGGTATAAAATGTTTTCCATCCTATAATCATTAAGTACAAGTCCTAAAAGAAAATTCATATAATGTTGAGGTGTCATATAATGAATGACTAAATATGATTGGTAGACACTAGACCATTTGTTTACTTGAATTTATACCTATATCAAAATTGTATTTCTAGATTTTTGCAAAAATATAATTTAATAGGTAAGTAGGTAGGTAATGGGTCTAAATAGATCAAAAAATGTAGGTAGGTAATATTTTTGCCTACCTAACCTATGTAGCCTATGTAACTTACCTACCTAACTATTTTAGTTTAACCTATTTACCCTAGCCCTTTAAAAATGCACATAGGTTGCAAGTATTAGAAATTGAACCCTTCACTTTCATAATGATAAACCAAATCCTTACCAACAACATCAAAAGGTGTTTAAATTTTGTCAAGTGAGTTGAACAAGGTTTAAAGGTGAATTTGAAAATGATTGACATGAGTTAGTTTTATTAATGGACTCCTAGGTTTGTCAAGTTGTAGAAGCTTGCAACAAAATGCAAACTAATTAAGGTGCATTCCTTAATTCCCAAGAAAAAGAAGGGGATGGGAGCTCTAAAATGGAATTATGACAAGTTCACAAATCAAAATGAAATCAATTTACACAAATCAAGAGAAAAGGAAGTTAATGGAAGTGTACTTGAAACTGAAATGGTGCATGGATGAATCATGAGTACAAACTTTCATGAGATTCACCATAGCCCAAACTTGGGAGTTCAAGTTATCGTTTAGTTTGCTTATAGTGTATTTTATGTTTGGTAGTAGGAATTGCATGGAAGTAGTGAACATTTCCAAAACTCCAAAATCAAAATCTTGAAATTTTTAATTGTTTCCAAGTTATGAATCTAACAACTTTGTGAGATCAAAATTTTTCACATACAATTACACTTTGATTGAAGAGCTTTCAAAAGCAAAGTTGTAATCCTTGAAGAAACCTTTGACAAGTTCTATTACACATTTCAATCAAAGGACATTTGAACCCTGTTTGTTGGGTTTTAATGATTTGGAATCAAAATATTAGTTTGACTTTTGGGTGGATGTTTTGACCATGTAACTGGCTAACGCAACACACCTCGATGATAGAAAAACACACCTCTTAACCGGATCTGCCTAGGTTGTGAGGAAAATAGGGTCCCTAAGTGTAATGGGTAAACTCTTGGGTGGGTTGTGAGAACTGTCAGTGAAAGGAAAAATCACTCAGGGTATCGGTATCACTCAGTGTAATGGGTATCCTCTTGGGTGTGTCTGTAATGGGTATCACTCAATGTAATGGGTATATTCTTGGGTGTGTCCGAGTTTAGGGTTTAGGGTTTTTGCACTAAATCGTGTGTGTCCGTCCGTCTGTCCGTCCGTCCGTCCATTTGTCCAATATCCTATTGGTTAGAAGATTGTCCGACGTGTGATTGGACGGAAGGGCGGAAGGGAGGTGAGTTCTCTCTCTTTCATAAACACTGAGTGATACCCATTTATGAGTGAGAGAGAGAACTCACCTCCCTTCCGCCCTTCCGTCCAATCACAGATCAGACAATCTTCCAGCCAATAGGATATTGGACAGACAGACGGACCCGGACACACCCAAGAAGATACCCATCACACTGAGTGATACCCTAGTTGTTAAACCCATTTACACATGTAAATGAATGTGTGTGTGAGTGAGAAAGAACTCACCTCCTCATTTGTGTTTATGAATGAGAAAGAGAACTCACCTCCCTTCCGCCCTTCCGTCCAATCACACGTCGGACAATCTTCTAGCCAATAGGATATTGGACAGACGGACGGACAGACAGACACACACGATTTAGTGCAGAAACCCTAAACCCGGACACACCCAAGAGGATACCCATTACACTGAGTGATACCCATTACAGACACACCCAAGAGGATACCCATTACACTGAGTGATATCGATACCCTGAGTGATTTTTCCTCTCACTGACAGTTCTCACAACCCACCCAAGAGTTTACCCATTACAATTAGGGACCTTGTTTTCCTCACAACCTAGGCAGATCCGGTTAAGAGGTGTGTTTTTCTATCATCGAGGTGTGTTGCGTTAGCCAGACCCTATTTCTAAATGGAAAATGCAAGATCAGTTAACTTTTCAAAAACTTTTGAAGAATATAAAAAGGCCCAATTTGAACAAGGTTTATTATTTATAGCCTTGTCATTTGTCAAGAATTAGGAGATCCATCAGACTTCAATTCCCAAAATGGGAATCCTTTTGGGAATGTTATCACTCATTTCCTTATACTCTCACGCACTTGTGGACCTACACTAAAATTTGAAAACATTCTTTTGGCCTACTTCCATTTTCATGTTTTTATTTTGATTGTAAGCCCACTTGGCTTGAGTTATAATATTTTTTAATATCCTTCCAATTTTAAACTAAGTAAATTCCCTGAATCCTTTCTTCATGAAATTTTGCAATAATGAATTGTTTCATTCATTTTGTAGTTGCTTTTAAATTTTAGTTTTGTAGCAGTACTACAAAATGCGTCCTAGTTCATTTTAGGTTTCATTAGATTTTGACAACATTCATGAGGTTTGATCCCTTGATTTTTGGAATGGAGGTAAGCACCCTTACCATCAAGCCACCCTGCTTGTTGTGATAAATGTTACATTACATTCTATTTATCAAATATTTCATTTAAACATTACAAAAACATAAACTTTGAAAATTCATATCTCATTGAAATTTTCTTCAAATGAAACGATTTGAGTTTACTTTAAATTTTTTTCAATAATGTACATAATTACATTTATTTTGTTTTGAAAGTTTAAAATCATTTGGACAAAAAATAAAATTGATTATCATTATTCAATAATAATTCAATGACCATGTTTTTGAAAAAAAAAGTTTAATAAATGAATAAGATTTTTGCTAATATAATAAACTTACCTATACTAAGCTACTTTCAATTATTATATGACTACTTTTCATTAATTTAAATTCTTTCACCCTACATTATTTATGGTTATTTAAGGCTATTCACAATTACTTTTGGTTATTTTTGGCTATTTTACTTTAAGCTACTTTTGGTTGTTCTAAATTACTTTTGGCTATTTTAGCTTATTTCACTTTAAGCTATTTTCAGCTATTATAAGTTTTTTTGGCTATTATAAATTATTTTAGTTTAAGCTACTTGTAACTGTTATAAATTATTTTTGGTTATTCTAAGTTATTTTATCTTATGTTATTTTCGATTATGTGAAGTTATTATTGGTTACTTTTGGCTATTGACAATTTTAGGTTATTATAAGTTGTTTCACCTTATGTTTCTTTTGTCTATTGTAAATTATTTCACCCTAGATTATTTGCAATCCTAAATAATTTTAATATATGGCTATTGGTTGTTTTTTTATTGGGATTATTGGTGGTTATTAATGGTTATAAGTACCTATTCTATTGGTGATTATTAATGGTTATTTTATTAATGATTATTAATGCCCATTATTGATTATCCTATTAATAGTTATTGGTGGTTATTGTATTAATGGCCATTAGTGGTTATTATATTGGTGGTTATTATATTGGTGGTTATTATATTGGTGGTTATTGGTTGCTATTGTATTAATGACTATTGGTGGCTATTGTATTAATGATTATTAGTGGCTATTATTAATGGCTATTGGTGGGTATTAGTGGCTATTTTATTAATGGTTATTAATAATATTCTATTGGTGGCCATTGGTTGTTATTCTATTAATGATTATTGGTTATTATTTTATTAATGGACATTGGTGTTTATTATATTAATGGATGTTAGTAGTTATTTTATTGGTGGCTATTGGTTGTTATTTTATTAATGGTTTTTTGTGGTTACTTTATTAATGGCTAGATTATTGGTTATTATTCTATTAATGGTTATTGATTGTTATTATATTTATTAATGACTATTAATGGCTATTTTATTAACGATTATTGGTGGTTATTAATGGTTATTGGTGCATATTTTATTGATGAATATTGATGGTTATTAATGTTATTATTATTGGTGACTATTTTATTAATGGCTATTAGTGGTTATTTCATTGTAAGCTAGTGGTGGTTATTTCATTTTTGGCTATTGATGGCTGTTAGTGGCTATTTTATTAATGGTTATCAATGGTTATTGTATTATAAATTATTGTTGGATATTTTATGCTATAATATCATAGGGTTGTTGGTAGTTATTATATTGTAGGGTATTTTTAATTATTTTTGATAGGTTATTATTTTTCATTCTAAGTTAATTTACCTTAAATCATTATATTTTATTTTTGGTTGTTTTAAGTTATTATACTTAGGATAAAATAATTTATAAGAACATAAAGTATAATGACCTTGAATAACTTAAAGTATAACTTGAAATAACATATATTAATTTTAAATAAACTAACATAAAGTATAGCCTAAATTTGATTGAATAATTTAATTTAGAATAACTTAAAAACTTATAATAAGCTAGTTAAGATACCTTAAAATAAAATAACGTATAATAGTTTAGGTTATAATAATTTATAATAGCCTATAATAACATATGATATAAGTTAGAGTAACTAACATAACTTAAAATAATATAGGGTATATCATAAAGTAGCATATATAAAATATTTTAAAAAATAGAAATAAACCTATTTATTATAATAAATTATAATAATGAATTATGTTAATTAATAATGAAACATGATGTTTACATAGTTATACTATAGTGAAATAACTTTCACCAAGGTGAAATCAGTAAACTACAATGAAATTATTTCACTTTTAAAGTCCCATAATGATTTACACCTCACTTTTGTAGTAGTGTAGTAGCAACTATTATCACTATACCATCAACTATCAATTATTTTTTCATTATGTAAAATTGTTTTCAATATTCGCAATTTTGTAGACAATGTCATTTAATTTAATTTTCATATATATATATGTTTTCAAATTAAAAAATGATTTTTTTTCTTTTTGTTGACCTTTTCTTACAAATTTGTTAAAAAGTGCCAAGTTTTTTGTTGACTTTGTTTAATTTATTCAATATAAAAAATAATAAGTTTCATTTGTTCGTTTTGGTTGTTGATTTGTGTAATCCATTCAATGTAAAAGAAAACCTATGTCTATTATTTATGCATAAAATTTCAAGGAACTCAATTTCAAGGAATTTTTAAAAATAAGAATATATATATAATTGTTAAGGCCAC
The DNA here is from genome assembly GCA_963920785.1 of Sphagnum contortum. Classification (NCBI taxonomy): domain Eukaryota; kingdom Viridiplantae; phylum Streptophyta; class Sphagnopsida; order Sphagnales; family Sphagnaceae; genus Sphagnum; species Sphagnum contortum. The sequence continues at coordinate 6,150,239 of OY987281.1, forward strand.
CTAATGAACTATTGGGTTTTAGCTACCTAAATAAAATAGGAGCAGAAAAGGAACATTTCAACTCTGCAACATTAAGTGACCACTCCTTCCACCCATTGGTATCCCATTTCCAATCTGATCATTCCCCAAAGATGAACTCGTTGTAAGAGGTTGGGAAATGACACTTGATTTTTGGTAGGGAAACCATTGGTAAAGGGAAGTACATGGGGAAATAATGCTAATGTTTTGGCTCCTTCACTCCCTCTCATCATTGTGATTCCGGGAGGAATTGGATCATGAAAAGACAACTTTGTACTGGTAGATGGGTATGGAAGAACATATGAGGTGTGTATAGCGTAGTGAGGGCTAGGCATCATCAACCATGGGTTGGTCATACTTCCTAAACTTGGCAAATTAGGTCCATAGGTTGGATGGTAAAATCTTGGATTTGAAATCAATACTATGGAAGTTTGATCCATGGTAATTTCAATAGTTACGGGGGCAATCTGAAAAGACAAATTAGATCCAAAACATTTTGATATTCTAGGTGGCAAACTAGTTGCATGGGCACATGTTACAATTGTTGGAATTGGGATTTGAAAAACAATTGGGTAGGTATTTGGGATAACAATAGTAAAAGGTTGGTGAGTAACACTTGGGTAGACTTATAAGGACAACTTTCTATCACATGACATGTCTTATGGCAAAAAACATAAGGTGGGACAAAAGAGAAAACTTTGACATTCAAAATAATGATTATTGGAATTGCTTGCTAGAATTCATTTTTTGGGGCAAAACTTATCTTTGAATGTTGGCCGTTGAATTCATCCTAAAAACATCCCTTTTCCATCGATTGCCACAATTCCTTTATTCACCTTTCTAATTGAACAATTTTGTTTTGCCGAGCATAAGCATTGCATAAAATAATCTCATGGTATAGGAAAGATTTCTTTTTGGTAGGGTTTCAAATAAGTTCCTATGGAGTTTTTAATTTTTCCATGCCATCTCCAATTGTTAATTTATGATATCTCTCCAATTTTCGAGTTCTAATTTGTTGATAATAGTCTCCAAATCCTCCTACTTGCCATTATGAAATGTAGCAAAGTCTTCCAAATCAATTTTCGGTACCTCCATTCCTTCTTAACCACTAGATGGTCTAACATGCACACTTTTTTTACAAAACTTCTAGTTTTTTTTTTTATGCTATTAGTCGATACTATAGCCATATTACAATATAAAAAGACTTAAAAAAAGAGAAAAGACCATTATATATATTTTTGGGTTTTCTTTTGTGTTGTCAATTGCCTTTAACAAAAACAAAATGGTAAAGACAATATGAAATATATAACAATATATATTTTTGTAGCAAAATAAAAAGCTTTGACTGAACAACAAAAATAAATTAAACTTGTGAAAACAAAAGCTATTGAACCATAAATTTTGGTTTTACATTTTTGTAGGAATAAATAGTTTTAACCAATATTTGTCCAAAAAGGAACAACATTAAATTGGAAATTTTGATTCAATATCCGCAATATGGTCACCACATTTTAGGGCCACTTAGTGAATTACTGGGTTTTAGGTACTTAAATTAAAGAGGAGCATAAAATGAACATTTAAGTTTTGCAACATTAAATAATAAATAATCACAAAAAGTTTATGAAACCACTACAGGTTTCTATCATGCAACCACTTCAAACTTGCAAAAAGACATACAATTTCAAACTCAAAACACAATGGAAAAACAAGTGTACTTTTTCAACTTTCCAAAATCAAGATGATAAAATTACAACAAATGATGGTACATCTTCCAACTCCCCAAGTTTCCCCCCACATAAAACGTTTAAAGGGGTCAGAAATAAGGGAAATCCCAAAAGAGGGGGAATCCCAAAAATCTCTCTGAACTCATAATAATTCCTATCTAGAAATCCTTATCTAAGTCAATCTAATCAGCTAACTTTTTGGTCTAAAAATATACATTGCGAAAACTGGTAATAGGTTTTCGGTAGTGATTTTCAGTAGTCATTTCCAGTAATAATTTTGGTAGTGATTTCTAATAATGATTTCTGCTAGCAATTTTCAGTAGCAGTTTTAGGTAGTGATTTCTAATAATGGTTTTTGGTAGCAATTCTTGATAGTGATTTTCAGTGGCAATTTTCAATTAGTGATTTTTTAAAACAATTTTTGGTAAGTTTTCTACTTTCAACAATAATCCCAGTCAATAAAGTCATCATATCTCCTCTTATGTCGTGGACCGAAGAAGGCTTCATTTTCAAGTGTTTTTTGCCTACCACCCTACCTTTGATTTCTCCATGCCCCATGATGGATAAGAAGATCTTAATTTTAAAATAAAATTTTTCACATATAACAAGGTGTTTTATATCTTGCATTTGTTTTATGTTTAATTATTTATGATTGTTAGTGTCTATAAACATCTTGTTAATGTATATTCATGGAATTTGTATATTCATTTTTTAAGCCTCAATGAGATAGGTAATTTCTCATTTGAAATTAATTGATCTAAGTTAATACACTAAGATGGTGTCAAGAGTTTTACAATGTTTCTATTGTTACGCATTAGTATAGTAAATAAATTGATGTAAATGATAGTGAAACTTGTTTAGTGTATTGAACATGGTTTTAGATTCTTCAATTTTTGACAATATTTTCTCATTGACCTTGGAGTCTCATTCTCATTGTTTTGTGACTCCAAAACATAAATGTATAACAAGTATTTTGTGTTTTGTTTTGGGTGGTAGGATAGTTTCTTGTGTTTTGGGGCTTGTTTTGTTGGAGGTGGATCGTATTTTGAGTTCTACATGTTTCAATATAAACATGGTTTCTATTAATGCCATGATGTTCCCACATAGTGATAGATTGTAATTTTGACAATCAATAATACATCTGTGTCCTAGATTCAAGATTTGAAACCATAATTTTCAATGTACTCAAGTTATATTCACCTACATATATTGATGAATGACACACTTATATGCAATGTATAAAACATCAAACATGTCAATTGATCTTGAGATTGTGTTTGTGATTTTTGTGAAGGTCAAGTCTTAATCACAATCCTTCAGGTTGAACAATGCGGTTGATAATAGCTCTTGAGTGAAGAGGGGGAACCTGCCCTTGAAATGTAAGACTTGTAAGAAGCTGACATAACCTACTTTTAGTGTGGTGTAAGGAAGGAGAAAGAATATATACATGGGTGTTGGATGCAGAGGACAGAATGCGGTGAAAAGATGTTAAATAGGTGTGTATGGGTTGCATGATTGATAGCTGTTTGCAAGTGAGAAGAAGCCTGTTCAAGTTCTCCAAGTACTGGGAGCAACCCCATTCATTGATCTTGACTTTTATGTCTTTCTTACCATACAAGCTCTGAGAACCATGATGACAAAGGTGTGCCACTCTCTTGAGCAGGCCACGGGCTACTAAATCCTCACAAAGCTGTAGAAGAGCCAAGGCAGAAATTTTCAACTAGGGCTTTGCAGATTTAGAATCCTTGTGTTGGTTAGAGTGATTAAATTTTTTACCATGGTACTTGGCATTACTTTTTATAAAATATGTGCTGTGGTACCCGGAGGGTACCAATGTGTGTCTTTTTTTTTTTTTTCCCCCCAATTTTGTGATGTTGTCACACTGACAATCATCCACAAGGAGATTTAGCCACGGTTGGCTATAGACCAGCTATGAAAGTAGAAATTTATTAAAATCATTCTATGTCTTGGATACTTGCTTGAACAATGTGTGGAAAAATTTAGGATTTTTTCAAATTTTTGGTGGATCTTTTTGAAAAAAGGGAACATTTGACAGAATTAGTTTTTTGAAAATTATTTCACCAAACAGAGAAAATTTGCCCAAAAAAACTGCTGGCAGGTACCCACCGGGTGTCATGGTAAAAAAATAAAAATGACATAATTCCGATTTTTATGCTGTACATGGGAGGCCATGAGTATTACCGGAATGGGGCCCGCCTCACTTCTGATAATGCCCATGGCCTCCGCCATTAACCCAACAAATAATTAGGGGTTTGGAATGCATTATGTGGCAGTCCTGGTTATCCTCTGTTACATTTTTCATCCATCCAGTTCCTAAAATATTTTCCATTGTTAGTTCCATTTAGATCGGATGGCTGAGAGTTGAAAAAAATAAATCTTTAGGAATCTCTTTGGCCATTCTTTTACTATCAGCAATTCTACCTTTTGGTGAAGAGGCTCTTATTTACAAATGGCAACCAAGGAATTTGTGTCTCTCTCCAATTCTTTCAACCTTGGGTATTCCGTGTTTTGGAATGCCCTGGGTCCAAAGAAGTTACTAAAAGGCCATTTAATACATCTGGTTTTTCTTTTCCTTCTTTTTTCCTTTTACTTTTTACATTGAAATGAATGAAACCACAAAGTTTACCTCACACAATGTGTCTCATGAGCCATTTTAGTGAAATCCTTTCAAAAACATCTCTTAATATGACATCTCATGAGCAATTTAGTTACTTTTCATTGCTAATTATTGTGAGATCTTCTTTAGGATGCTCCCAATTGATGTTAAATCAAAAAATTGAAAAGAGAAAAGAAACACAAATTGATGCATTGGTGAGTAATTGAGTCACATAATTTTCATTATTTTCTAAATAAAAGCATGATAAAATAGACCCTAACAAAAGAAAAAGAGTCTCCATTTAAATCTTGTAACATCCATAAAACATTTATAAAATATCCCAAGGGGACATTAGTAAAAAAATTTAAAAATATGCGAGTAAAAATATAAAGTGCAATATTTTGGTTGTTGGGTAGAGATTATAAGTTAATTAGTTAAAAATAGCGTACATTTTATTCAAATAATTAATTTAATTATAATATATAGTATATAATAATTTACAATAATAACTTATAATTAAATGATAATAAGATGATGAAAAATAAGTTGGACAATTATCTAATACCTCTCAAAATGATCGTTTGACACATGTAAATTTCACACTTTACACTATGTGTCCCCCCAAAAATTAACGTAGCAAGGGTGAAATTACAGTTTCAAAAAAAGAAATCATGCATATGCAGCCTTTATATGCTGATTTCCTTCTGGAGTATGTAATCAGCTCAAGCAGGCCGGTCACTGGTCTTTTTCCAGTAACCGGCCTGCTTGAGCCGTGTTCTGTGATATAACCAGTTGTAGGGGGCATCGAGATGACGATCCCCTTTGTCATCTTCTACAAGGCGCCGAGAAAACGAGGTTTCATCCATGAGCTCAGCAGGTTATGTCGTATAACTGTTGTGTGGGTATGCAATCATGAAGAGACACGTCATCAAAAGGCCCCCTGCTATTGGTTATGATGGACCAATAATTTTCGTTGGCCATGATGATTTTCTAAGAGCCGGCCTCTCCTCTCGAAGTGTTACCGATTGTGGAATACGATAAGGTAGGACAAACCGTGTGTGGCAGACGCGAACTGCTGTCTAGGCCGCAATTATGCTGTCGGGGGGACGCGGTTGTGGGCAACGATTTCTGACGCGGTTGTGGACAACGATTTCTGACGCGTTCGAATGCGACACGTTCAATTCAGACCTAAGTTTCTAAGAGCATTTCCACCAACGCTCAGCATGTGACCCTGCAAAAAAATGTTTCTCATATCCAAGTTTTAGTTACTAAATTTTTTCCAACCCCACCCATCAAATTGGGACTGCAAGTAGGTGGGAGACTACTATTAGCAACCCACTTGGATTAATCAAACTATCTAGCCAATCGGAAACAGCGAGCAGTCAATAAATTCGATTTGACTGTGTTTATTAGACTTTTCCAGAGCTCTTCTAGGGCTCTGGACGCTCTATATTTGTTCAGAGTTGCAGCACTCTTCAACTGGATTCACTGGATTCAACTATTGAACCCCATCCAAGATTTCCATTGGAGGGTCACATACTGAGAGTCGTTGGAGATGCTCCTATATAACAATATATAATGACATGGTGACATGCACTCTACATTCTCTTACCAGAGTACCAGAATTCCATGGCGAGATCATTTGTCTAGAGAGCTAAGGAATTTTGGAGATCATCAACTGATGTTCTAACTTCTTGCAGTGGATCGACAGTACGTTATTATATAGGCCGACATTGCAATTACAGTCAGAATTTCTCCACAAATTACAGTGCAGACACCGATGTTTAGAGTCTTGAATGCATAGTTGAGAGTAGCGTAGTATAGCTGGTCGGTTTACAGTTTTCAGAAGAGAGCTGGTTCCATTCGCAACCCTAGGGAGTTCCACTGTCATTCCCCGTAGATGAAAGGTATCACGAGAGAAGGAATTTCCATGGAGACTTTCAAAAGATCTGCTCGATTAACCGGTGGGACTGGAGCTACAAGGAGAAATTTGGCGTATAGACGTTGGATTGTTGCTGTACTGATCACATTTATTCAGCTGCTACTGTTTGTACAGTCATCTCAAGCGTCGAGAAGCCTGCCGCGTCATGATCGAGGTTCGAAACGATTACAACCTTATTTGTACCCGAGCAGCAACAGTAGTGGACCAGCTGCAGCAGCTAGACATGGCCCTGCTGTGAAGTCATTCCAACTATCAGATAGAAGCTGGGTAGATTGCGTCCCGGTGGAACATCAAATTGCAGCCCATCACCCTGCTCTCAAGAATCACATCATCCACATGGTACCATCGTCTGACCTTTTGCATTTACAAGAAGTTGATGTTTCTTCAGCACCGGTGGACCAAGATCAGCCGCACCCACAAGCCTTTGCCAGGGAGCAAGGGGGATGTCCTGAAGGTTCCATCCCAGTGCAACGAAGCGAACCAGAACAGATTGCTTTCAGAAAACACCACCGGCCGAAAGATGATTATTCACGTCCAGACACTTTGGGTGCACCTGCACATGAATATGCTATCATCTCAATGGCAAGGGAAGTGGGAGCATACAAAGGACAGGGAACAACTCTCAGCGTGAACGACCCGATCATTGGAGATCCAGACTCTGAGTTCAGTCTTTCACAGGTGTGGGTACTTGCTGGCTCTTATGCAAATGAAGACCTCAACACTGCGGAAACTGGGTGGCACGTATACCCAGCCTTGCATCCGTCCAACTTCCCTCTAGCTCCTCATCTCTTCATCTACTGGACAATGGATGCATACCAGGGCACGGGCTGCTACAATCTACATTGTCCAGGGTTTGTTCAGGTAAACCGTTATTGGGTACTAGGAGGAGTCCTGGCGCCATACACTACACTGGGTGAGAATGCAAACAGCGAATACGAGGTGCGGATTAGCATAGTCTACGACTCTCAGACCCCTGGCTGGTGGTTGAATGTCCAAGGCACATGGGTTGGGTACTGGCCTTCAGCGATTTACACCACTCTACAAACGGGTGCCGATGAGCTACAATGGGGCGGCGAAATAGCTCCGTCAGACAGGACAAATGGGCACACAACCACTGGGATGGGATCCGGTGCCTTTGCACAAAATGGGTTCCCCGTTGCCGCTTACCACAAACAAGTCACATACGCCGACTACTCTGGCAAGTTCTATGATGCCGATTTCAGCTACGCGGCTGTGACTGATGCCAATTGCTACAACCTTGAAGCAGGGAATAATTCCGGCTCTTCATCAGGAAGCTATTTCTATTTCGGTGGCCCGGGAGGACTCGATAACGACGCTTGTGCTCAGCAACTGTAGTGCAGTTTTACAACTACCAAAATCATCATGAATATGGCTTCCAATTAAGGAGCGATAAACCCAACTAAAGGCCTCTAGGTTTTGATCCAACGGTCGGATTTGATTGAGGTCTGAAGCAGACAGTTGGCTATAGTTAGCTTAAATCCAGACCACTTGTCCAATTTCGGATCTGATGCTCTCCTTGTTGTCTAGCCGGACGTTTGTGGAGTGAGGTCCCTCGGAGGTCACTTCCATTTTATTACAAACGCCATGTAAAAAAATGTAGGGTGCAACTTATTGAAAAAAATAAAAATTACAGTCTATTTAGATACTAAATAGTGTGCTCATAATCAGCGTTTTTTTCTTTGGCGAAATTTCACATTGTGGCGACTATGGGAAACTTGGTGTGACACGCCTCTCAAGAGTTTCAACCCCCAAAAATCTGATTTTGTAGCCAAAAACCGACAGCCCAAATAAAGCTCGTAGCCATCCGTCAGATTGAATTCCCATCTGTTGCCCATTGGTGATGGTGCATTGCACCCATCCGGTGCCACACAAACCCCCATTGATTCTGATCTTTCGCCTCTCACCTCTTGCACCCAAACTCTTGTCACCTTTCGTTATGCAAGTTGAGTGAGGGCCCTCACCTGTTGTTCTACAAAATCAATAACCATATTCGCTGCCTAAAAGCACCTAGGAAAAATGTGGGTACATCCATTAGTAGGATGAGATCATGAAACAAAGTAACAAGATTCTGTAATAGCAGCCGGATTTCATCGAATGGATTGGATAGATCTTTGGAATATGAGGATCAAAATTAGGACAATTAGGACAAATACTTTGGGCAAATCTGTGAGGCAATTAGATTTTGAATTTTTGCATTAGTTGTAGCTTGCAATCGTTTGAACCTCTGTGATGTTGAATGCAGATGCGGCACAATTATAAGTGGAGGAGCAATGTGTTTGCGAGTTCTAGGTACATTCATTATGCATCGAAATGCCCATTTCTTCACAAATCTCCATTATGTTGTTGCGTTTGAACTTTTGTTGTTCTCGGTCCATGACGAGATTGCACAATGACAATAAAACAAATCTTCTTATAACAAGTTTGTACAACATTTTGTCTATCCAACTTGCATTATTGAGAACTCTTTTTTGTTGCACTTTGAAAGGCAAGCGAGTTTGCAATCTATAGCTTTCATTTGGGTCTTGAAAAGTTTTCCCATCCTTGTTTTGTTGTTGGTTGTTATGGCACCACTTCGACCGCCTCTTAATTTTAAGTTTTGTCTCCTTTTCTCTACCCAAACCTCTGTTAAAGGGAATAATGTAAAAAACATTGTCAATGCTAGAGTCTCTAGAGATGTCATCACATCTAAATCGCCAACTTTGTCACTTGTGCCCTCTGCTCTGTCTACCACTCCCAATTCCTCTATGTTGAATTGTGATAACCCACCTAAAGTTCCTCCTATTGCAAATCATGCAAAGCATAGTGAACCAAAGAAATTGAAACTGAAAAAAGCTGAGTGGGAAACCAATCAAGTTTACAAAGATAGGTGGGCTACTACATTTAGTTGGTCTAAACTTGTTTGTGGAATTGAGGGTAAGATGACAAGGATAGATGCACAATCAAATGTCTCACTATTATGACAAAACAATGTTTTTTTTAGGTACCTTTAATTCAAATGCATACATGGTGAATAATATATCCTTAGATTTACTAATTGGGACTTTGGTTTAAACTAACAATTTCATTATGAAAAGAGTTATGTGTTGGTGATAGATTTAACCTTTTTGCAATTTTGCTAAAAAACCATTATTTTTTAAGCTTCAAGCTATGAGCTCCCCTTTTCAAGTAGAAATTTGATGATTTCACCACTAAAAAAATGTTACTCTAAACTAGTGTTTTTTGGTCAATTTTGTGATGTAGCCAAAATGACAATGATCCACAAGAAAATTTAACCAAATTTGGCTACAAGCTAAATATGAAAACAAACTTTTCAAAACATCATTCTATGTTTTTGGCTATACACTTGAACCATGTATAGAAATTTGGTGATTTTTCTTAAATTTTGGCAGAATAATGATTGAAAATCTCAAAAAACACTTGATTTTAACATTTTAAATTTCTTACATAACTTTTTGGCTATATATAGCTCTAACAACAAAAGGTTGTAGGTTTTAGTCTTTATCTACTTACTAAATTACCTACATGCATTTCACCTAATTGCCACCTATAACCTTCCTACCTACCTATTTATCGTAGAAAATTTTACTAGGGTGAAACTTAATCTTTACTCAATTAAGATGAATTTCATCCACCTGTTTTCCTTTCCTACCTATACATACATGATACCTATTGTTTGTAACATAGGCAATAGCCTTGAAACTTGAAACTTGACTTTAATTTAGTTGGGTTTCATCCATTTATTGCTATATTTCCTACCAATAGGACAGATTCTTTACAGGATCAGTTACTTAAGGTGAAACTTGATATTCAAATTATCCATAAAGTAAGGCAAACATGACATTGGAAGCTCGTGTTTACTTGATTCATGAGATGGGAATGTAAACATGACACAAAAGAAAACAAAGGGCCTTGAAGAGGGGCAGAGTTGTTTTTTTGGCCTCAATTTAACATGAAACCTTTTCATGCCAAGTTTTTTACCCATGCAAGAATGTGAGCCTACGTCTTTTTCTCTTTGTCCTTCAGTTTTTGGTTTCCATAATTAGGATTGTTGGGAGCGTGAACTTACATTTCCTCCTCTTTGTCCTTTGTTTGTTTTTTTAAAAAAAATTTGCTTACAATTGTTGGGAGCTCTTACATGCATGAAGTTTGAGTGTGAAGGAGAGTTGTGTGCCAATTGCCCTATTTTAAGTGAGGTTTAGTTCTAGGGTTGCAGAAACGGTGTTCATCTCTATTGCTTCTAGTGGGAAAATGGATTGTGATGAAAAAATCTGAAAACCTTGATTTCCATTAGCCTTTATCCATAGCCAATAATTGTAACCATAACATTCCATTGTGTAAAATTTTATAGTTAATAGCCAATATCCATAACCACAAGTAATAGCCATAGCCAAGGGCAATAGTCAATAGCCAATAACTAAAGGCAATAGCCATAGCCATAGCCACAAATAATAGACTTATTAGTAGCTAATAATCATAGCCATATTAATTCTAGTGTAAATATCCATAACTAGTAACCAATAATCATATCCACAAGTAATAGCCATAACCATAATAGCCCTAGTATAAATATCCATAACCAATGGCCAATAGTCGATGGCCAATAGCCACTAACCATACGCACTAACCATCTAGCACCTTAAACCCATAGCTCTTTAGCCCACTAGCCCTAGCCCATATACCTAGTCCCGATAGCATAAACTAGAGGTGGGCAGCCCGTGGGTGGGAAAAAAAAACTGATGCACCTGATTTGGAGATCCCATCTTGGGTTTTCCCAACTTGGACCCATGTTGGACCCTAATGGCTAGACTCTAGGGATAACACCAAATAAGGGATGAGGGAGTAGAGAAGGGGTGAGAATGGGGCCCAACGAAGCACCAATTTACAGATTACATATAGTAAAGGAAGAATGAAGCTTCCCCTTAATTTGGATGGACAGTAGCTATGGACAGTAGCTAAATATAGCGAGGATGTCGTGAAGCTTCCCCTTAATCCGGACGGACAGTAGCTAAATATAACGAGACTTGTACATGCTAGCAGTTTAAGTTCTTCGGGAGGGAGGAAAAGGCGTGGGTTTAGCAAAAGAGCAGGCGCGCTCTTGAAGGGAATGGAGTAACAGTTGTATGGTAGCAAAGGTGAAGCGCCTAGGCTTAGAAACACCAATTCTCACTTCACTTTTATTTGCATTTGTGTGACACCGCTAGGCTGGGTGCTTAGAGGCGAAGAAGAAGATCCGCGAGAGACAGATTAAGACACACATGGAGAGAGAGACGCATAGACACAGAGAAAGATAGAAAGAGAAAGAAGACCTGCGCACATGAACTGCAAGATCGAGAAGAAGTGAAAATGTAGCAAAGTGTGTTCGTGACTGGATGATACATTTTCTATTTGTTTTAGGCAGTGGCAATTGTTTCAAGCATTTGTAAGTAAGGATTCTGATTGTTGTAATGATCTTGATAATTTATTGCAAACTGTACAACTTTGGTGCCAACCAGCACCAGTATGTAAGGACGTCGTGAAGCTTCCCTTTAATCCATCCCGTCATCCAACCAGACTTAGCACACTGTTTAGATACATGAATGCACAAGAGAGGAGAATGGACATTGGGTCTACACCTAATCTAAAGCTTTTGCTACAATAAGTGAAGGGATCAAGCTTAGAGTAGCAATTGTTGTAAGATTAATTCTCAGGTAAAGAAACTTGCCCAAACAAGCCCAACCACACAGGATCTTTCTTTTCAGGAAAGGGGAGCAATATGTCCAACCTACTTGGCAAAAAAAATTTGCAAGAAGAAGACAGATGAGGGGCAGCTAGAAGTTGCAGAGAGGTGCATACCAAGATGGTAGTAATTTCATTCTGGTGAAGACGACATCCACACCTAGAATCTTCACAGCAGAACAAGAATCCACACCAGAAAACCTCAATTTTAACATACATGATTTGTATCCCCGACAATGTTGCATGGCTCTTTAATTTTGCATTATAGTTTATCTGTTAGGGTATTGTTGATTGGCATTTTGGTGCATCTGATTTCTTTATTAAATGTCAATGAGGAATTGTGCATTAGCTTTGCTCTGTTGAATCATTACTGATGTTATGTTATTAAATCTTGTCACCCACTTCTGTTTGCATTTTGTTGTGTTGTTTTGGTTGTGGGAGATTTGATTATATGGATGTTCAAATTGAAGGGTCACTGCTAAATGTTCAACCTCCCCCCACAGTGCTAGTTCCACAAAACATGATGAAAGGTCTCTACAAATCTCTTAGTGGTCGTTACGCATGATAAGGCTTTCAAATAGGGGCGTTACCAGAGTTCAGCGTTGCCGTTGGCTGTAGCTTTAGGCAGGCGCCTTAAGGTCACTACATATGGTAAGGCCCTCAGATAGGGGCATTACCAGAATTCGGCATTGCCCTCGGCTGAGGTTGGCAGGCACCTTATTCTGGTAATGACCCCACTTGTGGGCCTTACCTACCACTTAAAATAGCCCTCAACCACTTATTCATCATGTTTAGTGGTTTAGTGGCAAAGTTAATAGTGGTTTGTGAAAGTTGTAAAATTCTGAGGTTTATATATTTCTTTCAATCCATTGTAGATTTCAAGAAAAGGGAGTCATAAATAGAGTTATTGACGAATGTGTGTGTGTGGGTGCATGTGTACAAAGTACAAACTAATAAGCCATGGACTTTCATTTCCTCTAGACACCAGCACAAAAGAATGCAGGAGAAACCCCCCGCCCTAAGATGCCCGAAGACATACAAGAACGTATGTGTGCATTCATTGCGTAACATGGTAGTGCTTTGGTTGTTTTGACAGCCCTTTAGCAGCACCTAGAAGCTCAACGAAATGACGAGCAAACTGATTCTTTGGAAAATCTTGTTCCACATATTGATGTTCCAACAGAATTCAATCAAGGCATGTCAGAATCTGCACATGAACGTTGTAATCGCCTACAGAAAGAACAACGTGCTAAGCAACGTGAACAACCTTCTTTTTGCAATGACGCATTATAATTGTTTGGAGACGAAGATGCGTCAACCCCGGGACGATGGGATTGTAGAGAAATGGACATAATATGTGGATTCTGTAGCGCGAAAATGTGGATCAAAGAATGATCGATAAAGTCGACGAACAACAACCCACAATTTTCTTTATGTTGCGAGAATGGCAAAGTTCTGTTACCGAATCTTCCTGCAACACCGCAAGAGCTGGAAGTTATTTTAACCAGCAAAGAAAGCAGTGCCATCAAATTTCAAGATTAGATTTGCATGTACAATTCGGTGTTGGCATTCACTTCGCTCGGTGCCAAAGTTGATGAGTCGGTAATAAGAGGCCCTGGACTGTACTCCTTTCGCATTCAAGGTTAACTTTATCACAAAATCAAATCCCTATGTCCTACCGAAGGACAACGACCACAATTTGCACAGTTGTACATTCATGATATGAAATGCGAACATCAAAACAGCCATGTCGTTATGCCCTCACTTGATCCAATGACATTGGATCGGTTGTTGACCATGATGTACAATATCAATCCCTATGTCGAAGTGTTCAAAATGGCAAAGGATATGATAGCAACAGAGCGTGCTCCTATGGATCTAAAATTGCATCTCATTCCCTCTCGAACAAAGGATGCCCATCGATACAATGTGCCGACGGCCAATGAAGTCGCTACATTGATGGTAGGAGATGGTTCTAAGGCTATAGAGAGACGTGAGGTCGTCCTTGCTCAACAAGCTGACCCATTTTAACACATTTCTGAACTACATGTGGGATACATGGCTCTATATTATCCGTTGTTATTTCCTTACGGTGAGGATGGATGGCATCTGAATATTCTGCTCAATGGTGTTGTTGCTGATGCAGATTTGGATGAAGACCATGGGGGAGAATCTGAGCTTCAAAGAAAACATTGCAATGTGACAATGGCCGAATTTTATGGTTATCAATTTCAACATTGAGACACTAATGGCATTCCATTGCTTCGGGGTGACCGATTGAGGCATCAATACATTGTGGATGCTTATGCGGCTATTGAACAAAATTGCTTGAAGTACTTATGCCTAAATAAAAATAGACTTCGCGCAGATCTTTACCAAGGCCTTCAAGACGCCATCGTTGTAGGTGATGGTAACGATGCTGCCATTGGACAGAGGATCATTCTGCCATCTTCTTTCACAATAAGTCCATGTCACATGGTTCAGAATTATCAAGATGCCATGGCAATCTGCAAATGGGTCGGCTGCCCGGATGCATTTGTTACATTCACTTGCAATCCCCAATGGCTTGAAATCAAGAGAGCGTTGCCACTCAGACAGCAACCTCAAGATCGACTCGATTTGGTAACCCGAGTGTTCAAAATCAAGCTGAAGGAGTTGATCAATGACATTCACAAGAACCATATTCTGGGACACACGATTGTGATAATCTATGTTGTTGAATCTCAAAAGCGTGGGCTGCCGCATGCATACATTCTCATCTTCTTTATCGAAGACTGCAAGCCACACATGGTCAAGGATGTAAACCGCATGATCAGTGCTGAACTTCCGAATTTAGAAACGAACAAGTTGGCCCATGAGACGATTGTCAGATGCATGATGCATGGTCCATGTGGAGTTGGGTTTCCAAATGCCTTGTGCATGGAAGAAGGCAAATGTAAAAAACAATATCCACGTAAGTTCCAATCCAAGACGGTGACGAATGTAAATGGATATCTTATTTATCAACGTAGAAATACGGGGCACACAATTTTGGTTCATGGCATTGAATTGGACAATCGTTGGGTAGTACCGCACAATGTCTATTTATCGACCAAATACGATGTGCACATCAACGTTGAGGTCTACAATAATATTCGTGCAGTCAAATATCTATTCAAGTACGTATATAAAGGACATGATTGTGCAACTGTTGAGATCTCACGCCAAAGCGACAATGCCACCGAAGGGAATGTGGTTGAAACTAATAAAATAAAAAAATATCTCGACTATCGTTATGAATCTGCATCGGAAGCAACGTGGCGCATCTTCAAGTTTGATATGCATGAGCGGTTTCCTACTATTGAATGTCTGCAATACCATTTGCCCAATCAGTAAATGGTGTTGTTTGACGATGACGATGATGTGCAGGAAGTGGCAACACGATTAGCCATTTCTAGAATGATGCTCACAAAATGGTTTAAAACAAACCAAGAATCGGAAGTTGCACGAAGACTTACGTTTGATCAATTCCCTCAGCAATGGGTGTGGAATTGGAAGTTGAAGCGATGAACAATGCGCGAGAGAGGTTTTGCCATTGGTCGCATGTATTATGCACACCCGACATCAGGTGAACGTTATTATTTGCGAATGCTATTGAACTACGTCAAAGGTGCCACATCCTACGGGCATTTGTGGATAGTGGATGGCAGAGAGCACGACACATTCAAATATGCATGCATTGCAATGGGTTTGTTTACAGACGACAATGAATGGGATCAAGCCTTGGAAGAAGCCGGTGTTTGGGCCTCGGGATGACAGTTGCGTGACATGTTTGCCTCCATGTTGATGTTTTGTGAGGTCACGAATCCCAGACAGCTATTGGATGCACATTGGGAGTCTTTGAGCGATGACATTGAAGCGATGACACGTTGCGAGCATGTTGATCCAACTATGACCCTTTCTGAGGATGCGCTAAAGGATCGTGCATTGTATGAGATCGATCAGGTTCTCATGCACAATGGACACCGCTTGGAAGATTTTCCAACGCTTCCCAAGTCTAATTACATCCCTTATGTTCATGGAGGAAACCGATTGGTCGAAGAAGAATTGGCTTATGATTAGCATTCATTAACCGTAGATGCAGACAATGTAGAAGATAGGCTCAATGATGATCAACGCAACGCATACAAAACTATGTTGAATGCCATGACAAACAAAGAGGGCAAATTATTCTTTGTGTATGGCAGTGGTGGAACCGACAAAACATTTGTTTGGACAACACTTCTGTCTCGTCTATAAGAGATTCAAGATTCTGATTGATCTGCATGATGAGTCGACTTGCAACATCACACAATAGATGAAAGTGGCCGAGTTGGTGCGTAAAGCTGATATGATCATTTGGGATGAGGTATCAATGATGCATCGTCAAACTTTCGAAGTTGTTGATCGCACCCTGCGTGATTTGATGCAATTGGATGACGCACAGGTAACCGATAAAATCTTTGGTGGGAAAACCGTGGTCCTTGGTGGGGATTTTTGACAAATCTTGCTTGTTGTTCCTAAGGGGGGACGAGAAGACATTGTTAGTGTTTCTTTGCTTCGATCACATCTTTGGCAGCCATAGTAGTGACATACTCTCAAATTTTTCAAACATACGTGTATTTTACGTTTTTTTGGGCTTTTTTAAAAATACTTGAAAATACTGGATACAAAGGCCAATTTTCAAGCCTTTGTATTTTTATAATGTTTTTTTTAAAATACTTGAAAATACTTCTTTTTTAGCACCTTCAAAAAATACTCGTATTTCGTATGTCACTACTATGTTGGCAGCATGTTACAATTCTTCGTCTTCGTATCAACATGCGAGTCATGGCAACCAATTGTGAAGAGCAGCGAGAGTTTGCCAAATGGGTGTTGAATGTTGGAGACGGTAATTTTCCTGCCATTGTAGAAGAAGAAGGTGTCGATCTAGATTGGATGAAGATTCCATCCCATATGAGGCTAGCTGCCAGCAAAAGATTGCAGCTTAAGAAGATTAATCCGAACCATCTATCCGGATCACCGGTGCCATTCTGGAGATGCCATGTATCTTATGCAATGCAGCATTCTAGCCCCCAAAACAACTAATGTTGATGAAGTCAACAATGCAATTTTAGAATCACTATCTAAAGAATCGCACACGTACCTAAGTGCAAATTCTTTGACTCCAACAGAAGAAGGTGCAAGTGTTGCTGCAGGAGTTTCAATGGATTCATTGTATCCAGTGGAATTTTTAAACATTTTGCAATTCAGCGGTATCGCAAATCATGAGCTGGAACTCAAAGTGGGTGTGCCAATCCTTTTGTTGCATAATCTCAATCAATCAATAAGATTGTGCAATGGTATGAGGTTGATTGTCAAAAGATTGGGTCAACATGTCATTGAAGCGGAAATCATTATAGGAAACAATGTCGGCAAACGTGTGTTCCTGCCTCGCATCATTATGTTCCCCTCTGGGACTGATTGGCCATTTGTTTTGCATTGTTGTCAATTTCTAGTTCGAGTGGCATTTGCGATCACAATCAACAAAAGTCAAGGTCAAACATTCAACAACGTTGGGGTATATTTGTCGTCTCCGGTCTATTCCCATGGTTAGCTGTATGTTGCTATTTCACAGGTCACAAGTAGTGCAAACATCAAGATTTTCAATGGCCAAGGTTTCGATAGATACATGCGAAATGTCGTATATAAAGCGGTTTTGGAACTGTAGTTTGTAATTGTAATTTTGTAATATGTATCATCAAATGCACACAAACCTGTGCATTAAGTCAATTGGGAATTGGAATGCATGAAAATTTACAAAGTTTTAGCACGGACCTAAATTTGCCCATAGCAAGTTCTAATTGCAACAATGTGCATCAAATCCTTGTTTCTTTTTAAAAACATGTTTCCCAATCCTTCATCCTTCAAGCACATGTCAGGAAGGGCTGATGCTTGCCTATTACCACCTACACCTAATAGGATAAAGCCTTAGCGTGGGGGCATTTTCAAAATAAGGGGCCTAGGATGAGGCAATAGCCCAGTCTTGCCCTGCATTTTGGTAACATAATGTCCCTTGCCCATGGGTTTTTTCACCTACGGTAAAGCACTAGGCAAAATTTATCATGAACCAAACCTAAATAGTGGATTAGGAGGGGAATGAATGGGAGGGTTCTTATATGAGTAGGAGGGTTTTTACACCTATAAGTAGCCATAATATCCCTCCCAATTTTTAAAAGGGAAATTCATGTATATAAGGTGCCCTTCACATACACTACAAATTTTCTCCGAATGAACAGGATATCCGTAGCAGGGTTTTTTGTAAGGATTTTGTGATGTAGCCAAAGTGACGATCAATTCAGAAAATAATTTAGCCAAATGTGGCTATGTACTAGATATGAAAGTATTTTTAAAAAGAATAGAATCCTTCTATATTCTTGGCTACCTACAGGAACTTATTATAAAAATTTGGTGATTTTAAAAAATAATTCTTCTTTTTTTCAAAACCCAGGACTTGCTTTTGGTTTTTTTTTAATTCGAGGAGTGGTTTCTGTTCTAGTTCTAGAACCTATGATTAAACTTGGCTAGTTCCAATTTCCGGTTCTAGAACCTACAGTTCTTGGCTATAAAATTCAAAAAATTCAGAAAAATTAACTAAATTTATTTTTTTGGAAATAAAAATATGAAAAAATCTGGAAAACTTGGAACATAATCCGGAAAAGAAAATCAAAATCAAAATAATCAGAAAGGTAATCCAAAAAAATCAGGAAATTTTTCAGATAACCGAAAATATATAGGAAAAAATAAAACCATCTTGAAAATCAGGAAAATATCAAAAAAATTCTGAAAAATGAATGAAATAATAGTAAATAAAAGAACAGGGAACTGATTTTTTTTTTCAATACTCCAATTCAGTTCCTGTTCTAATATCAATTTGGAACCGAACTCAGGGTCTGGTTGCCCAGGGTCTGGTTGGGGGGTCAATTCTGATTACAGTCAGGGTCAGAATCAAGGGTTGGTTCCCACCCAGTTCCAAAACCTTTATATATGAAGTCAGTTTCCGTTTCAGTGGGTTCCAGAACAAAGAGCCAGTTTCGAGTAGGTCCTTAAAAATCGAAACTGGAAGCGCCAATTCTTAGGCCCAGGGTCCAGGGTCCAATTTCCTAAGAATCAATTTAGACTAATTTGAAGCAAATTGAATCCTTGAGTTGGACTGTACCTTGGTCCCCATCAAGATTCTTGGTTCAAAATGGAGTGGTTCAGACCAAAAAAAAACAGTGCTGAAAGGAGAGCTCCTCTAAAACAGGTGCCATGTAGGTTCAGCCTCAACTTGCCACTTTTTGGTCTTGGACCCTCCCCTAAAGGACTTGGGACCAATTTAAAGCTTTCGATCAATTAGATTGTTTGAATTCCTTAGTCCCTAGGTCTTGGACCCTCATCTAAATTCGCCCTTAGTTACCAGGGATCTGGGAACCTGCTCAACGCTGGTCTTATTCAGTCATGAATGAATGCTTTTAGAGTTTTCTCTTAGAAGGGATCAGAGAACCTAGAGGCGGTCTGCTGGTTCCAGTTCGGAGTCGTCACCAGTACACAAGCCGGGTGAAGCTTTTGACCATTGTATATGGTAGACCCAGTCGCCGCTGCAACCTAACAACAGGGATCACCACCTTCCTTCCAAGGTAGATGGACCGTTCCATGGTAGGCAACTGGCTGGTTTGGGTGTCCTATTTGACCAGGACATGGTGGACCTGGTTGCAGTCCCAAATTAGCAGATCACAACCTTGTTAGGTGGAATGGATCACTCTATAGTAGGATGTCCTATTTAGGCATGTGTAAAGTCTTTGCAAGATTTTTGAAGGGGATTTTTAAATTCACACCTTTTTTGGTTAAATTCACACCCTTTCTTTGCGCGTCTGATCATATGCAGATTAAATTTGAGTGTGTCTGCCCCACCCCCCTATACACAGTACGCGCAACACAATCAGGGCACAACTTGAGAACTTGCCCGCAGAAGTAATTGCACTGATAAAAGAACATACTCTTAAATTGGACGCACGAAGGGTGTGAATTTAATCAAAAAAGGTGTGAATTTAAAATTTTCCTTTTTGAAAGTCTAAATGGAGGGCCGTTCATTTGCCACAATTACATCTCATTTTATATAATGGAAGCACTACAACAAAATGTGTCCTTATACGTCAAGTGATTCCATTCAAATCATTTCATTGGAATTTGAGTGAATTTAGTAATCTCCATGAACATGACCTCATGGGGATGTAGTGATTTCATTGATGGAATAAACATGACATAATGGGGACACAATGATTCCATTGGTTGAATGAACAAGGACTCATGAATTGCACTCACATTTTGTAGTTGTGATGCACTAGTAGAGAATGTGGGTATAGTTCATTAATCCATTCATTATGGGCTTACAAAATGAATTAAATCATTACATTCGTATGCCATTTCACCACGGGTGAATTTTGAATCATTCATGCCCACTTTTAGTTAAGCAATTCATTAAAATAACTAATAAATATGTTAAAATAATATCCTAGAATCAATTTCTTATTTCCTAAACTCATCCAAAATCTATGGTTTCAAATCATTTGTGACATTATAACATTACCTTGTGCACTTTTAGTGAATATTTCAAGCCTAATAATCTCATTCCCATCCCTTGTTAAACTACATGGGTGAGTGTATTCACGATTGGGGTACCAAAAAAAAATGACATGTATTTAAGGGACTACAAAAGATAATTTTGGATTTTTGTTTATCTTACATTATAATAATTGTAGTGGATTGTTATGTACTAATATATAAAATGATTTCTTGTTAAATTAATACAAATATTTAAAAGTAATTTGGATATTATGTAAATGTCATTTTGAGTTTTGTAAACTAACTATATCAAATGTTTAAATTGCACTTTTTTTTTTAAAGGAATCAAAAGGAATGCATAAAATCATACATTTGATTTCAAACTTTTTGTACAACAAAAACATCCCCCCTTCTATGAAAACACATGTTCGTTAGATGAACTTGATGAAAAACCAAATTATACAAAAATTTAAAAGTTTTGAAATTTTGAAGGCAAAGGTTGGAAGGAAAAAGGCTTATTTTTTTAACCATTTGACAAAAACATTATGTTCAATGAGTTCAAAAATTTCAGCTTTAGATGCAGGTCACAAGCAAGAAAATAACATTGCCAAAAAACATGTTTGGTTGTCCATTAAAACTCATTTTGGGATTTTATGGGATTTATGTGTTTTTATTTATAAACCAAAATATTCATATGCAATTATGTATGAATGTAAAAATTCACCATCATCACATGAATTATTTTAAATTGGACTATTAAATTTTTTTCACTTGAATTTGTTTTAAGTAAATGTTATTTGCAAAAAATAACCCCACAAAAATCATGGAATCCTTTTTTTGGAACCCCAACCATGAATAAGCATGGGTATGGAAAAACATATTAACTTCACCTTTATAACTATTTTAAAATATCATTATGAAAAAAAGGTGTTTTGCAACTAGCCTTGCAACTCAATTTTTGAATTGCAAACGGCACTTGCAACCCACTATATTTAGGTGCCATGAATGCTAATGGACAAGTTGCATGAGTTGTAAAGTTGCAATTCACCGTATATACGATGCAACTCATTGCAATTCAATTGTAACTCAATCAAAACAACTAATTTTCAACTATTATGCAACTCCATTATAATTGCACCCATGATGTCATGTTAACATCATTGATTATCATCCATTTATTAAAATCTAATACGAAGCATTATAAATATTTTTGGACATAATTATTTTTTGAAATATTAATCTCCATCATTCGTTATGATTATTCATGATGGTCCGAAATTGTGACACATGGCACGATAAAAAAAATTGCACATGGCATATTAATTGTATTTTGAAAAAAATAAAAAATAATTTTTAAAATTGTAATAGCTAGGTAGGTCGTACATAATCATAGGTAGGTAGGTTGGTAGGTCTTAAGACCTATATACTTACATATTTACTTAGGACCTACCTACCTACCTACCTACATAGGTAAGTAGAAAAGTAAGACCTACTTACTTACCTAGGTAGGTAAATAACTAGGAAAGCACAAAACTAAGTGCACTAAAAAATAATCATGAAATTTTATTTTTTATTTTATGTTTTACCTTTGGGTGGAACTTTTTTAAGTCATCCAAAAATGGCACATGTATTTTAATGTGAGAACATAAGAAAACAATTTTTTTAAATATAAATTGTAACATGAGATTTGAAGACAAAGCATATAGGTTAAATCTTTTAATCGTTCATTAATTGCAAATTGAAATGTAATTATAACACTTAAGTGTTCAAAGCAAACTAGATCCAAGGGGATAGCTCCATTTTTTTTGGTGTCTAAAAAAACTTGAACCCCTCCTATTGGTGCATTTGGTGCATAAAAATCATAAAAAATGGAATAGAATTGAAAAAGTTATGGCCGTTCAAAGTAAAGGGGGTCAAGAACTCAAAAAAATAAACCACCAAATGTTACAAAGGCCAGTTCCCAAACACCAAAAATGTTATTTGTATGTTGCTCTATTGTTATTAAAGTTGAAAGATGATTTGTAGAACTTCAAATGGTGCTCCTATAACACTTTGAATCGTTTAAAGTGAATAAGAAATAAGAAAGTTATGAGGTTAGAAAGTAGGAGGGGTCCAAAGGAAAAAAATAAAAAATGTTTTGTTGGAGAGTTTATTTCTTTTCTTATTATTTTTTCATTATTCATTTTCCTTTACATTTCAAAGATGGTTTCTAAAACTTGAAGTAACACTCCCATAACCTTTTAAATCACTCAAAACAAAACACATATGATTAAGATATAAATAACTAATGAATATGTATCCATATTAAATTATTAGTAGTTATATTATAGTCATAACATAGTTGAACACTAGTACTTTAGTGGCACATTAGTGACCATACTAATTGTACCAATGGGAATCATAATTGAAAACTAGTTGCAAATGTATCCCATAATGGGTGGTGGAATTGTGAACACATATGATCGCATGTATGTACATTGTACATTAGTTACAACATAGTTGTTGTTTTAGAATCACTTAACCATTTGCTACATTCATCATGTAACCATCATCATTCATTGTGTAGATTGCTATGGTGGTGGTACTTGCATTCATTGCATAACCATTTGTTGTGGTGTTACTTACATTGTCATGTAACCATTGTTATAATGTTATCATCATTGTTCATCGTGTAACCATTTAATGTGGCCCTACTTACATTTCTTGTATAAACCTTTGTTGTGGTGTTGCCTACATTCATTCTATAGCCATTTATTACAGTGTTATTTACATTTTTTGTATAACCATTTGTTATGACACTACCATTGTCATTTATCATGTAGCCATGTATTGCAACATGGTGTTATAATTGTGTAACCATTTGTTGCGTTGTTGTGCTGTTATTTGCATTTGTCGCATAACCATCACAACTTGTAAAGTTTGTTGAAGTTCTCAACTTTTGTCAAAAATGACGTTTAATTTGGTTCTTCCTTAAAATTTTAGGTTTCACCTTTTTTATATACAAATGAAACTATTATGATTGATGTAGCATCATTTAGCCATGAAACTTTAACTCCTTTTGATCCTCCCTATAAAATAGACTTGTGGATTTCTAGTGAAGGGCAAAAATATGGTAAAGTAAACACAAAAGGTGAGTTTCTTTAACTTTATGTTGTATCATGCATATAAAACTAAACAATCAACATTAAATTAGATGGAAATACAATTGAAAACCTTCTTACATATTTATTATTACTATTTCAAAAAGTTAAAACAAACAAATTCTAGAAGTAGACCAAAAGTATTTGTTGGGTGATAAATTCATAAATGGGGATAGTTTTTTTTTAAATTTAGTTTTTCCTTTAATTTTGGGGACATAAATATCATTATATTCTTTAGGTGTGGTTATAATGGGAAGCAAAAAAATTATGTGTTAAAATCTATTCACCCACATATTTTACATGAGTGCTTCACTACAAAAAAAGACTTTGAATTTACATACATTTCAAACAAATGAGCAAAATATTATTTAAAATTATTTGAAAGTTGAAAATTAATGCATAATAATTTAAAATTATGTTTTTGTTAATATTTTAATTTAAGAAATTTAGTTTTTTTTATGGGTTTTATTGTTATTTTATATTACTTTCATCCAACCTTGACAAGGTAATAAGTATGTACAATTTAATATGATTGGACCTTAAAAATAATTATAAGCAAAAGTGGAAAATATATGAATAAAACAAGGTTTTTCAAGACATTTGGAATGCAAAACTTTCATGGGTTGAATTAGTTTTGGGTTTAAATGGGAAGCTACATTAGGTCAAATGAAAAATTTGTTCCAAAATAGAGGGGAAAGGAAAACTTTTGGCCCCTAGATTAAACAACCTTTGGAAAAAATGTGTAAGGAAAAGGTTTCAGTTGTAATCCCAAGTGTGTGTAAAGTTGGGGAATTATATATGAACAATGTTTATGTCAATGCAAAAAATGAAAATTTCTAGGCAAATTTTAAGAAAGGTACTATAACCAATCAATATTTTTGTGGTATTATTGCAAAAAGGAAGAAAAGATTGGTCAAGTTTGTTATTTGTTTTCACTAACCATTTAAGGGAAAACTTATGATAAACTATGAAAATTATGAGCAAGTTGTAATTTCTTGATGTCAAGGATTTTCCAAAATTGTACTTGTTTAATATAATTGGGTGGGCGATGGCAACTTGCATGCATGAACTAATAGCAAACAAGACTAGGGATTTAGGGTCAAATCACCATGAAATGAGCCAACAATGATAAAGGACCTAGAAGGATTGTGGGAATTTTTATAGTTATTTCAACTTTTTCATGGAAGAGAATTTTTGAATGAAATCTTTTGCAACATGTTACTAAAAATACTTATAATTGACCCAATACATCACATGTTTCATGTTAGTCTTGGTTGAATAAATGTGAAGGTTTTAAAAGTGCACAAATTTTGTTTTAAATTTTGCATTTCATTTTTTTAAATGATCATAATTTCAAATCATACCAAACATATGTTAACAATTGTAAAATTTAGTTTTTTTCATCATAAATTAAAATATTCTTTTGCATTTCATTTACATTACGCCTCATTTACATGTGGCAAATGACTTTTGAAATTTAAAAAAATTGAAAGATACATTGAATTGTTAAAAATTTCAAATTTTGTAAATTTTTTATTGTGAGTGTTTTTCAAAGTGTGGGTAGTAGATTACTATCATTTAAGTTATTTCCCATCAAATTTTATTTATTAAGAGAGTCTTTAATTTAGTTTTTTGCAAAATTGATTACTTCTAAAACAAATTTATTGTTCAAGTTCAAAAGTCTTTTACTAAAACCAGAACCAAAAATCAATTTAAATGAATTTTTTATTTGAATTCCTCAACATTCATATTAATCATTTAACACAACTGCCCTTGACATTAAAATGACACCACATAAATATATGTGATAAATTTAATAGTTTTGGTAATTGTTCAACATGGTTTTTGACTTGTTTGATTATGATTGCACCTTTTGGTTTATGTTGTTAAATTTGTTTCCCTTTCATGTGATAAAATCACAATCATGGATCAATAGTCTTGGGTTTTTGTCTTTGCATATGTGGTGAAAAAGTGGAAATTTGATAAATAACTCCTTTTTGCTAATGGGGGTCACTTTAGATAATTCAAAAAGAATTATAGTGGATGCCATAGTTTTGTACAATGGTTTGATTTAAAAAACAAGGGTTTCACAATTTATTACATTTGGAATTAATGGGGTTAATGTGTTTTAGGGTGTCAGAATTAGGGTGATAATGTAATTTAAGGACCAAAATGTTCCATTCATAATCGATGTACATTGCATGAACCATCACACAAATTTGGTAGTGTATACATTTCAAAATTGGTCGTTATGGGGAAATTGTGAATGTATTGTAAAGTTTTATGCTTATTTTTCTCACAATCCAAAAAGAACCCAAAGTTTATTGAATTGGCCAACAACGAGAAGGAAATTAATGGTCAATGCATTTTTAGACCATTAAAATTTGATGGATTTCTATGTTATTCCTAGCAAAGACAATTTTATATTAATAAAGAGCCTTGTTTTGAAGGTGCATCAAGATTCTACCACAACTTTGCAAGCTACCCATGACCTTCAACTTTTTTGTGACGTGGAGGTAATGTTGGGGGTTTGTTTTGTGCCATGAAGTCCTAAATGTTCATCCAATGTGCCTTATATACTTTGCTTGCTAATAACACATCTTCAGCAGCTTCAATTCTGTAGAATAACCTTGCCTATCCATTTGGCTTTATTGAAAGCGTTTTATTATTAACCTAGGAATGCTTGGATCAAACCAAACATGGATATTTGAAATATTGATGTGGACATTTTGTACCTATAATTATTATTTTCCAAAATCATAATGAAATTTAATATGTAGCATGTTATGGACCAACCCTTGGATTTGAATTCTTTGTTGCAAGCTTTTGAAAACTTCCTTCTAGTGCATTATTATGTGCATGTTTATTTTAGTGAGTTTATGAAGGTGGCGAAGTTTGTTGTAGTTTAAATTATGAGTTTTGTGGAAGATGAAAGGATTTTCTTAACATTGAAATTTTTGAAGACAATATTTTGGAGTCACTTGTGAGCATTTGGATTTGGTGATTCATATGTATGCACAAACTTTCTATATGGTTGGTACTTTTCTTTACAATTGTGCCATCACAACATGGACTGAGGAAAAAACATGGAACCGTCTTTTGCCTTGAAAACTTGAATAGTGGTAGTGTTGTGACTTGTAGCTTGATATGTACTATGTAAATGCACAATTATTTAGAAAATAATCATGGTTGCTATTATAAATTATGTTGACAATTTGGCAATTATAATCCATGACAACTATTTTCAGTCGTATCCAATTTATCCCTTTTTGAACTTTCCATTTGTTTGTTGCAGTTTAGAACTTGCATTTTGGTTTTGTTATGCTTATAGTTGTGGTTGTTTGGTGCAAGTTTATGAAAAAATTTACATTAACAACCTTAGTTTTCATGATGTTGACCAATTTGACCTATGGATAAGATTTTTCTTTACTAGGGGCATTCGATGGTTTTTGTACATCAAATTTAATATGTGGTTTGCAAGTCAAGATCACATGCTACCATTGGGTGTGTAGTGTCTTTTAGAACATAAATTCAATTTCTTCACATAAAGCACCATTGCATTTTTTCTTTTGTATGTTTTGGTCCATCAATGGGTTGAAGAAATCTTGTTCACTAATGTCATGCAATAATGTCACAAGAATAGTAATAAATAATTCAGAAGACAACCTTCAACCTATCACAATACCTTCCATTGAATGGAACTTACCCACCAACTTGTCCCTCTTCATTGTCCTTGTAGCGCTATCCTTTTGCAGTTTCATTATCATAGCAACGTTTTACACAAGAGAAAGGTCTATTAGCATACCCTTCCAAATTTTTGACCCTCCCTTGGCCTACCGGCCTCAAAGGATATCAAATCCTAAAGGATTTGTTGATATACCCTTCTCCTATACTTGATGTTTCAAGTTTAATTTCTAAATAGGAGCTTGTCACCAAATTTTGCCACTCCAATCTTTCAGAGCTCATCAAAAGGCTTCATAATTTCTTTTTACTAAAACCTAAATCCCCATTTTGTCAAACTTGAACAACTATTTGCATGTATGAAACTGTGATAGCCAAATACATGATACAACTTGCAATAGCCAAAATACATAGGCCTTGGGGCGGTGGGCAAATCACCATATGCTTTTTTTCCTCTCTCTTTATGTAGCCACTCAAAAGATATCTAGGCATCTGACTATAGCCACTTAAGGCGCTAGCTCAAATGCAGAATCGCCACACAGGCTACTTTGAGGAATGCTTAAAACAAAACCCTGGTCTAGAGGCTTTTGAGAAGGGACGTGGTAAGAAAGACGGATTGAGAGGCCCCTGATCCTGCCCTGCCTACCGAATCCTTCTATATTCTTGACTACCTACTGGAACTTATCATAAAAATTTGGCGATTTGAAAAAAAAATCTTCAAAAGCTGGCGAATTTGGGTCAGTTTTTGCATGGGAAATCCATTGTGCAGGTCGAAATATTATTTTTCAGGTCGAAATTTGGCGAAAATTCGCCAGTCAAAGAAACACTGGAACTTAACAGGATTGTGGCATCACATGATTGCTGCCGCTAAGACTGCAAAAGACGTCATCTCGGTGAATGCACGCTGGGTCAAGCTGTTGCAGCTGGGAAGTTGCACAAGAAGTTGGTAGCCGTCGTTGCACTGTCAACAAAACACTATCAACAATGGAAGTGTCGAAGAAGATGCCTAAGAAGATATTGGGTGATAAAGGCCGACTCTGTTTCTTTTTGCTTTTTCCACGTTTCCTTTCCTCTTTTGTTCCGTGTTGTCACCAAACCAGTTTTGTTGCTGTTGGTTTTCTTTTTGGCTCACACTTCTCTTGATTTGGCTTGTTTGTTGTTGCTGCCGCAAAGAAAAATAGTTGAAGTATACAGCTGCTTGCTTGATCGCGGCTTGATCGCGCAATCTTCAAACAGAAACAGGGGTGAGGGTTTGTGTTTCCATAGACTTTTGTTTTTTCTTCGGAGTTAAAGTCGTTCATGCTGGAGGCGCAATATTTTCCCTTGTTTGGTTTCTGCGCTGTGTATTTATAGTATCCCTTACTGATCGGCTGTTGGGTTGCTGCGGAATTGGGTTTCTTTGTTTCGTTTTCTCTTTTTTCTTCTTCTTCTTCGCGTGGGCTGTTGTGATCGCCTCAACTGATTACAATTGGGCTTTCCTTTATGCTCTTTAGGGTTTGAGGACCGACCGCTTCTTTCTTGAGCTGAAATCAATCGTCCAGTACTGTTTGTGTGCTTTGAACTGTTTTATTGGTGTGGAGGTCTTGGTCTCAACTTGTAAGTGCTTGGTGTTGCAGAAGGTGAACGGAATTATTTAAAAAATATATTGGAGTTTTGCTGCTGGAAGAATTTGCATCGATATCTTGGGAAGGCATCAGGGAGTTTCTGTCTCAGGCTCTCCATGTAGTGGGGGTGGAGGTTGTGACTTCTATTATCAGCATTTGTCAGAGAGGGTGTAAGAGTGGGCGCTCTTTCCCATGAGAGAAGCATGAGTGGAGATTCAGGAAATTGGGGTGGAGGAAGCTGGGGGCATCAACCAATGCGGCCTGGGGGAACACAAACTCCAGCTCCTCCTTACCCTCCTCCTTTGCGGTCCAATTCTTTTTTCGAAAATGTCTATGGTTATCCTGTACCGAATGAGGCACAGTATCCACCAGCAAGGGAATCTGAAAGTGGATCTTTGTACCCTAAAGTGCATTCTTACAACCCTGCAGGGTATCAGCCTCAACAATCTCCAGAAAGCTCAACGTATCCAGATGTGCACTATTCACCTTATCCACCAGTGAATGCGCAGGAAAACACATCAAACCTGTATTTTCAAGGATATCCTTATAACCAGGTCACTGAACCCGTGTCTCCTTATCATATGCAACAGTCCCAGGCATATCCTCCCTTGCCATCTGGGAACTCAAGGTTTCATGAAGATGGAGGGTTAGGAGGCCAGTTTGGTGTGCCGCCACATTTACAACGAACTGGAGGATCCCTTCATGGAAACTTTCACATTGGCAGTCAGTCTGCTCCAGCACAGGATTTCCGCTCCAACAGTTTGGGCTATGAAGCTTACCCTAGGTTATCACCAGGTCAAATTTCTTTCTCTACCTGTAAAATTTCCTCTTCCAGACACAGCCTCAAGACGCACAGTAATTGATTCTCAAGCACAAAGTTTGCAATCATTTGACCTTCTGAGTCATGAATGTATCTGTCTCACCAGATGAAAGATGTTGGACTCTGAGAATTAGGACCAAAATATTTTTCAACACTTGTCACATGCTTTAGTTACAAGATTCAGCTGTCTGGAGGTGTCTCTTAGATTCATGTATAGCTGACTACAGCTGCAAAACCCATGGGACTTTGTTGGCTTTGGATTCTAAGCAGCTTCATCATTTGTTGAGAATGAGCAAGTAATGCCAAGGCCACAGGCGCCATTCCGGTCCCAACGGTTTGATGGTTCTCAACCCCTCTACAGCAATGATCCAGGTATCCCCATTGTAATCTTCATGGTTTGGTATGGTAATGTGTGCTTTTTGATATGCTAGTAGTACCTCAGTGGTTTTGTTCTCATGCTTTTGAGTAAAGGCATGTTCATGTGCATATAGCAGGTCCTACTGGAGGGATGCTCCCCACAAAATCGGACTCACAGCCCATGGCAGTGTCATCCAGGCGATCTGGTTTCTCCAGTATGCGCTGCTTATTACATGGAACTCTAGATGTAGTGCTCTATGCGGCTGTAAACCTGCCCAACATGGACCTAATTTCTGAAAAGATTAGGCAAGCCACATCTGGTTTACCATCCATACTGCAAAGAGCAAAGTCCAAAGCAAAAGAGGCGGCAGCAAATGTGACAGGGATTACCAGTGACCCCTATGTCATAGTTGTCCTTGCTGGTGCCAGGGTGGCACGTACTCGAGTCATAACTAACAATGTAAACCCCAAATGGGATGAACATTTTTCAGTCCCAGTGGCACATTATGTTTATGAGGTGGTCTTCACAATCAAAGATCAGGATGTGCTGGGGTCACAACATATTGGGGATGTCAAGATTCCAGTTGAGCAGTTATTAGATGGTGACATCATTGATGACTGGTTTGAAGTTCTAAATACTAATGGCAAGCTGTGTCATGCGGGTGCAAAGTTACACCTCCGTGTATCTTATCAGCCTGTTGAAAAGGTCCCCTTGTACACACAAGGGGTGGGGCCAGACTCTTTTGGGGTCCCCTTCACATATTTCCCCCTCCGAAAGGGATGTGACTTAACTCTCTACCAAGACACACATATCTATGACAGCACACTTCCACAAATTTGGCTTGAAAGTGGTGTTGGGTATCACCAGCATCGGTGTTGGGAGGAAATGTGTGCTGCCATTGCAGGTGCACATCACTTGGTATATCTAGCAGGGTGGTCCATTTATGACAAGATTAAGCTTGTACGTGACATCAACAGGCCAGTCCCTGATGGTGGGAATTTGACATTGGGAGAGCTGTTGAAGAAGAAGTCTGCTGATGGCATCCGTGTTCTGCTGTTACAGTGGGATGACAGAACTTCAAATGATTACAGTCTTCTTAAGACAGTATGAATGATCTCCTTTGGACTTCATGTTCTTAGTAGCTCTGCAACTATTTGTCAGCTCATTGCATGCTTAAATTTGTTTTCAGGTTAGATTTTGGCTACTATGTAGAAACGTTTGTGTGTCTTTGCCATGGAATAGTCTTTCTACAATTTGTGATGTCATCACAAGTTGAAAGGAATATATCCGGGCTCAAGGTGTGAAGGTGCTTTAAGTTCCTCAACTTCATGTTTGCTGTTTTCAGAGTGGGGTGATGAATACACATGATGAAGAAACAAAGAAGTTTTTCAAAAACACAGGGGTGCGCTGTATTCTGGCACCACGCTATGCTGATGACACGGTCAGCTGGGTCAGGCAAAAGGTGCACTCTCAAAACCATCTAAAGAGTTTCAAATTGGCAAAACAATTTTCAAATGTGTCTTCCTGGCACTATGCTGTTCCGGTTTTTAATACACTCGGTCACTACCTGGACTGGGTTTTGGCAATATCTGTGGAGGAGCCGTAATCACTAAAGTAATGTGTTGACTACAGGTGGTTGGAACACTATATTCGCATCATCAAAAGGTAGTGATAGTGGACACAGAGGGACCAAGCAACATGCGGAAGCTTACCTCTTTCATTGGTGGCCTCGATCTTACAGGGGGGCGATGGGACACACCCTCCCACCTTCTCTTTTCCAGTCTTCAAAATGAGCATAAGGGTGATTTTCGCAACAAGAGCTTTACGGTGAGTTTTGGCCTTTGTTGATTTAGAAGATCAAGAACAACAATGTTCAACATGTTTGCAAGATTTGGGTTGGCCCATGTCTCATTCTGCACTTGTCAAAGCAAGTTCCTGGGAGGTTCTCCATGTATGCTGATGCTGCAAAAAAATTTATTGATGGAAAAAAGGGAAATTGGAGGAAGTTGACAGAGAATCTGGTGTAACAGGCTGGGGCAGAGGGGGGAGGGCCAAGAGAACCATGGCATGATTGGCACTGCAGGATTGATGGTCATGCTGCATATGATGTTCTCACCAACTTTGAGCAGCGATGGAGAAAGGCCACCCACCGACATGATGATGAGCTCCTTGATATCAACCGCATTCCAAGGATCCTATCTCCTTCAAATCAAGCCCCACCCGATGGGGACCCATCCCTAAATGTGACTAAGGACAATGATCCTGAGACTTGGCATGTTCAGGTGAATTGTCCATTCTTACATTTAACAACTTTAAAGTTCCCTTGTGCAGCATCACAACATGAAAGGATTATTGCCAATTACTTTCTATTTAAAATAATAAAAGCAACCCAATGCTGCAGAATTTGTGAGGAGGTCACTGGCTCATTGTTTCCTTCAAATTCAAGGAATCACAGACCTTCTATCTTTAGAGTCATCATTTCTCCTCAGTAAAAAGTGGATATGTGCAGCTCAAGTTGAAAGGCTTTCATGTCATGGTGTATCAAAATTATAAATTTGGGTGCTTCCAAACTCTTTTGGGCTTTCATGCAATCACTCATAGAGCAGCTTCTGACAATAAGAGTTTTTACTTTGGGAGCCTGGTGCAGGTCTTCCGTTCGATTGATTCTGGATCAGTGAAAGGCTTCCCAAAGATTGCTGAAGAGGTGCAACAGCAGGTAAGGCCATGTCATGTTGTCCAGAGCTAGAGGGGATGTCATTACATGGAGAAAATTGGCAGATTTGAATTATTTCCAATTGTAGGGGACTTGGAAACCAGATATTGCTGTGTTGCACAGATTTGATTTTGAATACCCCAGTGTGATGTCTGTTTTTGGGAGCAGCATCTAGTATGGGGGAAAAGTGTTGCTATTGATGTAAGCATTCAAATGGCATACATCAAGGCCATTCGCTCTGCCCAGCACTTCATATACATTGAAAACCAATACTTCCTTGGGTCTTCTTATAACTGGCCTGACTATGACAAAGCTGGTATTTATTCCAACAAAGCAAATCATGTTTTCAGATTTTTTAACTCTTGCATACTTGTGTTGTCTTCTATTTTTGAGGGTGGAGGGCTTCATGCAGCTTTGGCATTTTAGGCAGCTGTTTTAGGTAATGAGAACAGCAGGTGTCACACTTTTTGGGTGGTTGAAAAATTCGTCTTTGGCTCGGATTTTGTGGATTAGGTGCAAACCACCTCATCCCAATGGAGCTCGCTTTGAAGATTTGCAGCAAGATACGAGCTGGTCAGATGTTTGCTGTGTATGTTGTGGTGCCTATGTGGCCAGAAGGTGTACCTGAGAGTGCAGCAGTACAAGAAATCCTCTACTTTCAGGTAAAATTCTTTTGCCATCTCACTGACTTCTTGAACCAATCACACTAAGCAGCTGTTCAGCCTGCACTAGCAAAATCTCCAATCAGAGTCTACAGTGCTAAAACCCTGCATGGTTCACTTGCTACATTGCATAAAGAGTGAGTATGTACTCTAGATTGATCTGCATGTTTGTTTGGTGTTGTTGGACATAGTCACAAACAATGAAGATGATGTACAAGTTGATTGCGGAAGCATTGAGGGATTGTGGTCTGACTCAACGGCACCCTCGGGATTATTTGAATTTCTACTGTCTTGGGAATCGAGAGGTGAAAAAGTCTTTTGAGCCTGAACCATTACGGAAGCCAGAACCGAACTCAAAACATGTAAGATTAATTCAAGTTTTGGCCTTTGCCTTTTGGTTCTCAGGGACATTTCTCATTCACTCTAACATTTAGTTGCCTTTGGTCAAAGATTATGGAATCTTAGGTGAGAGTTCTATGGTTAAGCTAGAGCTTGGCACTTACTGAAAGCTTCTCCCCTCACTCTTCTGTTATGATGTCTGTTTTCAGTGGCATGCCCAGAAGAACAGACGATTCATGATATATGTTCATGCAAAGGGGATGATAGTGGATGATGAGTTTGTGATAGTGGGCTCTGCAAACATAAATCAAAGGTCAATGGATGGGTCTCGGGACACTGAGATTGCCATGGGGGCTTATCAACCCTATCATACATGGAGTTTTAAGCATGCACCACCCCGTGGGCAGGTGAGTGCTTTTGGTTGGGGGTTCTTCACTTATCAGAAAGTTTATCCCTATCTTGGAGGTCTCAAAGAAACTTCTGATGTGATGGAATGGAAGTGAATATTAACCCACAACATCCCTGATATGTGTGAGTGTGTTTGTTAGGTTTATGGGTACCGAATGTCACTGTGGGCAGAGCATTTTGGAAGATTGGAGCCAACTTTTGAGGATCCAGAAAGTGCAGAGTGTGTGCGCCGGGTGAATGCCCTGGCTGAGTCAAACTGGCAGCAGTACACAGCCAGTGAGGTGACAGACATGCAAGGCCATCTCATGCCCTACCCTTTGCAAGTGACTGTCGACGGATTGGTGATGCCCCTTCCAGGATACGAGAAATTTCCTGATGTGGGTGGCAATGTCATGGGCACAAATCAACCAAACCTCCCTGATGACTTGACAGCTTGATTTATCTCTGGCGCTTTTTTCCTTCACCATACCCCCCCACCCCCACCTTGGTCTTTTTGGGACCCCATATTGTATGTGGCACACAGGTTTGATTGTTTGATTCTAAATTTCTGCTTGACCATCCTGTGTTTATGGCCAAGAATAGTGGCCTGGTACCACTCATGGAATCATGGTCTTATGTTCCTTCTCCAAGATCAATGTATTCTACAGCACAGTCTTCAAGCTTTTAGATCAAGCATGCTAGGATTTGAACTATTGTAAGAGTAGGTATTTTACTTCCATATTAGTGCAGTGAATTTCAGCAATGAAATCTACACGAGAATGAGATGGTTTCCATGTCTTTTGGGGGTTTCGTACTAACTTTTTTATTGAAGACTGTAACCAAACAATAATTAATTTTTCTTATATAAGAAATTCAAGGTCCTTAACATGCTGGGTGCTTGTTTTGGTCACATTGCCCTTTGGGTTTCTAGTGTACATAGTGCTGACAATGTGTGAGTTTCTTGAGCTCTTTGTTTTGGTGGTCACATTAATTGCAATTATGTTCATGTAGAACTATTATGGATTCCAAATGCTTTAGAAATCACATGCTGTCTGCAGCCACCTGGTCCATGCTCTAAAATAGGGTTTGTATTTGTCATCAAAAGCTGCAGCTGGAGGATGTGCATGTATATAACTACAAGTGAGAACAGTATGTGGAACCTGTCACCATAATCCAGGTAGACAACTGATGATTCTTCCATAAAAATTTGTCCAGCAAAGCTAGAGAATTTCCACAACAGTAGGAGATGGGAGTCCCATCATTTGAAAATTATGGTCTGGGATGGCAGAGATTGTCATTTTCTTGACCAGTTTATATGACATAATCTTCTGGTAATGATCATACACTGACAATAATGACCAATATGTCTGTTGAAGATGACTTGTTTCTCAAAAAATTGTTAATTCTGCCTACTCAGACCTTATCACGGAATGCTGTGGCATTGCCTAGCCCACCACAAGGTGTTCACCTGGTTAATCAACATAACAAGCAGTGGGAAGTTAAAGTCAGGTGTGTGGTTCTTAAACCAATACACATATATCACTTCATGATGCAAGAAAACAGCACTCTGTAAAGAGTTTAATCTGTTTGTTGAGATGGCTAATTTCTGCAGGCCAGAAATTGGAATCTGCAGACAAACATGACAAGACTGATGAGGCAATTTTGGAGCAAACCTCCACAGCCAATGACTAACAGGAAGAAGAGGTGATTGATGAGGCTGAGAATCAAGAGGGTGGGAATGTGTACAAATTTGAAGGAACTTGAAGCATGGATACTGAAATGAAATGATTGAAGGTCCATAGGTAACCCAACAGAATAAAGAAAAGTAGCCAGGAAATTTCATGAGTGCCAGGTTTGATCTGTGTAAAGTCATTGTGGGCTGCGAGAATTACTGGATGGCCAAGACAGACTTCTCCTGTGACCCACATATCTGCTATCTACCTTCATACACCACTGTATTACTTACAAGTAGGGCAACAAACTAGTTACAGAAGACTAGTTTTTTCAGCAGCAGTTTGCCTGTGATTACACTGTTTCCAGTTTTATTATGTAAATTACTGGGAAAGTATATAACTTCATGAAATGATCATAGTGTGTGCACATGATCACCAGGTGCAACCTCTCGAAGGAACAAGAGCAGCAGACACAATTGGACCAGCAATAAATAAACACAAATTATGGTTGATATAGCCCAATTGAAACTGTCCTGGACAGCCAGTACCTTAGCCTTCAAAAAATGCTTCATTCACCCAACGAACCACAAGCAGGAATTATCCCAGAAAATTGCTTGATCATCACATCAGCTCCAAAGCCTACATGCCAAACTTACCATCCAGTGGGCAAGCCTAAGTGGCAGCTGCTTTGACCTTTGGTGGTGCCTGAGACCCTGCAAAAGTACAGAAACTTCTCAGTGCAGGTGCATATTGGCTTCAAAACACTGCTTAATTCTATACCACTCTGAAGAGCAAATAAATTGGAAGAAATACAAGCACACACAGTTTCCCAGCAAGCACTACCTACTCAGATATTACTTCCAAATGACCTGCAAGCACAGCAGGGTATTCTATCAATATTAAACCACATACCTTCTCTGAAATTGTTCTTGAACCAGTGGGGCAAGTCACGCAGATGCCACATGCGACCAGTTCCTGTTGTCTTCCTCTGGATGGCCTTCACACTCCAGTTGTCTGCTCAAAGGCAAAAAAAAGAGAGAACCAAGTGAAAACCACTACATCCAGAAAGTGCTTCACAAATGTAACAATTCTGTCAAGATGCAGACAGCATACTTCTATCAATTACAAAGAGGTTTGCTCAACACAATGAACTACTAGATTCTGTGTAACACCCACAGGGTATGGGTTACAGCCCTCCATAAACATCATGGGCAGTATATGATTTCTCAGGAAAGATCATGGGCCAAGCAGACAAATGGTTCTAGAAATGTCTACCCTAGCCAAATCAAAACATTTCCTTTCACAGAATACTCATTAATGTGCTCTTCACAGCATTCACAACCTTCTGATTCTTCCAGAGTTCAACAAATTAAATCTTCAAAAGAATTGTGAACCTCTCCATACTTATGTTTTAAGTCAATGTGAATTGAGAGATGGTGGGGGCACACAGATTTTGGATCCAACAATATACCACCAAAGGGGAGAAAAGGAGGAGAATCTAAATGAGGGGAAAAAAAAGGGGAGCAGTTTCAAAAGCAGCAACAGTCACACAATGCTCAGTGACCTTCAACAGGAACATACATGGTAGTGACCAGGTACTATAACATCTTAAGTTCAGTACCGACACCAAGCATCAAAATCAGGGACTTACAGGAGCGAGTTCGTGTGGCAGGATAAGCACAAGCTGAGGACCGGCTTTTCTGGATGTGGAAACTGCAATGACCACAGCACCTGCAGAGTGTGTGAGACTTATTCCGCCGCTTGCCAAAACTAACTGTCCCTTTACCCTGGAGACAATTTTAACATGTTGTCAGGTAAAATGCTGACAAGAAATCCCAGAGGCATAAGTCCACTGGATCTGAATGGAATATGATAAGCATCAGCAATTATCAGGTGCAAAAAGAAGTCAATCAAAGAAACTCTACCTAAAGACCGAGGATTTACAGACGTGAAAAAGCAGCCGTACAACTTGACTTCAAAAGGTGTACTCATGTAAAACAATGCAATCGAAACTGAATCCTTGAAGGAATGGTCATGGAACCTGAAACGAAGATTAACAGTAAGGTTTCCAAACTAGGGTATCAATTTTCTCATCAAAGCATGGAGTTCGTGACAAAACCAATCAGCACATTTTGAGATATCTACGAAACAATCTCTCTCCCCACGGCTATCCTTACCTTCGTGAACTATTATCACACTGACAATAGGACCTTTTAGTCATGACAAGGCGGAAAAAGTGTTAGAGAAATTCTAACAATTTTCGCCTCCAAACTCCGAATACTACAAAGACGACCGAAAGACTAAAGATAACAAGGAGCCCCGAACAAAACATGTTGCTGGAATACGATTCCGAGTTGCATTCCTTGAGCTAATGAAAGCTTCTATCATACCAGAAGACGAATAACGATCCCGTTTCTTCAATTTATATTACGCTTGTCACAAAAACAGCCAAAAAAAGCACATAAAACTGCGAATATCTCAAACTTCACTCGGGCTCCACAAGAAAAGCTCCTACGGGGATGGAGAAGCGCAGCAGAACCAGAAGATCAGTGTAGGATCGAGCTATCGGAAGCTCCTCACACGAACGCGCGGCACAAGACGGGAGAGAGAAGACAAGGAGCCCTTCTTAGGGCTTTGTTAGGGCTTCCGTTAGGGTTTTTGCCGTCCTTTGAGACGTCCAATCGGGACCTCGTTGGGGACATCTTCTTCAATTTACTGAATTTCCCAATGTGGAGATTTTTTTGCTTTGTAATTACCAGCACTGAGCGGTTATCAATTTTTAAAAAAAGATCCTTTGGGTCTGTTTACTGTTTATAATTTTAAGTCCATTTGGGACCAGAGAGTCCATCATACGAAAGGTAGATCACAGGGGAGAGATTGTCTTATGGTATTGGCAGCATGCCACAAACTTGGCCAGGGCAATTGTGTTCGTAGTCTACATAAGCCCAACAAGAGTGCTCATGTGGGTGAGAGGTAAGGTCGAACAAAAGCGTTCCCTTACTTTTTATCTTTTTATGTATTTGGACAGATAAGGAGCAAGTGCTTTTCATTTTTTACCTTCCCCAAGTCATAATCTCAACAAAACTTTATTACGTATGGCACGCCCTTCCACACACTTAGCACTACCTCAAATTGTGTGTTATTCATCAAAATCGAGCTGGAGCTTTTCGCAATGAACACAGCTGATGTCACCAAGTAGATTTCGCTCTCATATGACATACGTTTGAAGCGCAAATATCTTATCTGCATATTGGTATTGATCTCGCAGTTAGTAAAGAGTTTTTCAATGAAAGCCAATCACATATTATCTTTCATCCTTTCTACACTCAACATTGTGTGTGGAAAACCTCAAAGGGGCAGGGCCCCAGCCTCCTGGTTGATCGGGCCTCTCATCGTAAATTTAACACGATTCGATTGCATTAATTGTAACGTGGCCAACTTAGCCATTTGAACTCCCACTCGTATGTTGTGCGCATTGCACCAAATACTTGGTTTTTCGCCCAACCTCTCTCCCTTGCTAAACGAGTCGGATGTATGTGCATTATTTCAAGAATCATTCCCAACGATGATTGAGTAATCCCCGCCTCAAATGCACAAGTTGTTGCAAGCTGAGGCGCCATTTCCAACGATGGTTGAACTAGAGGCAAAAAACTTGTCACCTCCTGGGGCTAATTCTTGAATAACCATTTTTTCATGGATCCAACCCAACATTTCTTTCCTGCAACAAGCATAGTGAGCTGGGCTTCACTTGCCTTTCCCATGATGCCATCTTTAGTGACCGTGCTCACACGGTTATAGTGTAGCAATGCTTGTCCCCATGCAGGTTTTAAAAGAGTTTATAAGACCAATTTTTTTTAATTTAAATTATTTTTCAAAAAACTTGAGCATGGTTTTATATTTTCATTTAGATTTCAAAGGTTGGGTCTCACACATTTCAGACTCTCATCAATATTCAAAGACAATTTTACATATCGATTTTTTTAATTTATGTTATTTCAGATCTAATTTTAAATCTTACGTAACACCTAAAATAGTTATTGAATGTACTAAAATATTAGGTAGAATTAAAAACTCTGATCCTGATTATTTTTAATACTTTGATAGGGTATCAATTACAAATAAGTAAAGACATGATTTCAAGTGACCGGTTCTCACTAACAATACACAGGTATCAAACAGGGTATGACTCTAGGGAATACTTGGAGGTATTCAACTTAAATCCAGCTTGAAATTTTTGCCCAATTTTCAGCCAATTTTCAATATCCGCCCAACATTGATAAATTATGAATGTGAGGTGGTCCTTCAATTTTTGTTGGTTCCACGTATTTGAAAAAAAAATCAGAACAAAAGAACTGTTGTTCCAGCATCCGTTTGAAAATTTCAGAACCAAAGAACCGTCGGGTCCGGGTATTTGAAAGTCAGAACCAAAGCACCACCAGTTCTGGGTATTTCAGAAAAAAACTCTCAAAGAACCCCCGGGTGTCATGAAAGAACCATCAAAGACCTGGAAGCTTTCTGGGGACTCATCTGACTTCTAAAAATGTTGAGAACCGTGGTTACATGTAATAACCAGGCATTTGATTTTTCAATAAACATGAATATATAAATATAACCGGATGTATCAGGAAATGCGAGTATCAACTTTGATACCCTGCGGGGGTTTTGTGCAGTTTCTAACACCCGTTGCACTCCGACAATCACTGGCCCTGTTTAAATTCCATAAATGGGCGTTTTCACATTTTAGAGTTAAGTCCAATATGCAGTCAATGTTTATTTTGTGGAAATGGAAAAATGGAAAAAATGACATCAACTCAAAATATTTGGGGCAAATTTTATAGACATCTTGAAAATCATTTAAGCTCACAATATTTCTTGAAAATATTTGTTTCAAAAAAAGGAATTTTGAAACATAGTGAAAAATGTTGATTCATTTATAAATAAGTTTTTACCTATTTATCAATTGCCAAATTTTACCATAGGTATAAATAAATAAAGATAAATATTGGCATTTATCTTGTTTACGATTATGTCTAAGATGCCCAAGTACACAAAGGGCACCTAATTGACGCAAAGAGTGACCACCTTAAGATATTGATACAACATTGATGTATTGCACAAAACCGTTAGTGATTTCATCAAAACGAGTGTTGGGCAAGGGCAAGGTTCCAATTTGAACAAAAGGTTCACTTCCCCCTTTTCGCCCTATTTTTCCTCCCTATGATTTCATATGGTTTTTTTTATAGTTCATCATTATTTGTGTTAGATCTCAAAATTGTAAAGGAAAGAGATTAAGTAGATAAGCTTATAAGACATAGTTAATTAAATTATTTTAATATATATAACATGGTATGAAAACGTAAATTAGCACGTGTTTTTTTCATGTCCATGTAAGTGTGTGTGCGAAGGAGTGCAACATTGAGGCTTGGAAGAGGTAGGTTTGGATGGCATGGATGGACAAATTGAAAAACAACATTATTTTTATGTAACAAATTAATATCATTGTAATATAATATTAAGCTTCAAACCATGCTCATTAACAACTTTATAAACAGGATACTTTTAACAATATCCCACCATAATCATAGAAATTTACAATGGTTTGGAAGAAGAATTCATTAGCCTTAAGTACATAATAACACCCTATTTTCCTAGATGCAAGGAACACTTGATAGGTGTCCATAATTTAACACAAAATCAAATTTGATGGTGATTTTGTCTTTATCACTTATTCATTTTCTTAAGAACCATCTTTTTCAAATGCTAGCTTGTGTAAAATAACTTCAAGGTTTTGGAAAGTTCTTCAAATACCTTCCTTGGGTACTAAATGGGATGAACTTCTTTGGTTTTCATCCATTGTGCAACTTTTGTGAAGTGAAGTGTGACAAAGTCCTCCATATGCTTTCCTTATTGAAGTAGGGCCTATTTCTTCATATTTTCTTTTGTTCCACAATGCCTTCTTTGAGAGAGTGTGGTCAAATTCCTTGGATTTTCATTCATTGTGCAACTTCTTTGGATACCTTCCCCCAATGAAGTTCGTGCAATTTCTTTATATTTTCCCTCGTTGTATCTAGTATTTGGACAATTTCCCCAAGGTAGGGTGGCCATGTTATGTGGATGTCTTCCTTGACAAAGTTTGCCTCAATTTTGAATTTTCATCCAATGTGCAATTTCTCAAAATTCAAATGCATTTTGAACAAACAAACGATTGATGGAAATAGGCAAAATGTTGATTTCCTTGAAATTTGAGCATCTATTAATACAATGAAATATCTTGATCAATATTATCCAATGTCATGCATTTAATTCTTTGCACATATTTAGTGGCCTCCACACTAGGGTGAAAGACAACAAGGCATCACAAACATGCTAGCCTTGCTAATAGATAAGATGTTCTACATATGCATTTATGTACGTATATAAATATTTACATTATTGTGTGATTTATTTGTATGTGCATAAATGTGTTTATACATGTGTGTAATAATGTCAAGATTATTATAATTGCAATATTGAACCATTAATGTTTTCATAATTTATTATAGTCACATAACAAATTTTGCAATTGAAAACATTGATGCATGTTGATTACGAAAATGAAATAATTGAACAATTAATGCACAAAATGAACATTCATCGATCAAAATTTAAATAATTTATTTCTCATTGTTTCTTTGTTAAGAAAATATATATGTTTTCTTTACATGGTAAGATTAAGATTTTTTGTAAAAAGGAAAACATTATGAGGCAAAAGGCATTCAAATGTGAACATTTTCATTGAACAAACATTGTGATAGAATTATAACTAGTGAAAAAATGGTTGCACACATTTTGTTGCTATTGTTGTGTGCAACAATTTTGCATTTGCGATCATGATAAAGAAAAGTTTCATCATTGAATATCACATCTATAATTCTATTTGTATTTGCTAATTTCATTAATCTTGCTAGTTTGCTTTAATTGATTTTTTTGCACTTTTACATAATGGAGTTTGCAAAAATCCTTATAAAGCTTTTATGTATCACATATAAATACAAAGAAGAGTGAGTTAGTCAACATGTTTGGGCATGACCTATTTTCACTTTCATTATAATTTATTGGACCCAAATATTCAAATTTTAAGTAAGATAATTAAATTTTTGTCATGACAATGATCTTACAAAAGTTTCAACCTCTTATTTAGTTGTGATGTAAAGTGTTGTCATCATGAAATATATATTTCATAAATATAATAGTGATTATGAATTAAATAAGTTAAATGTTTAATTACGAATTAACCATAGAAAGATTATTTTCAATTATATAAGCATCATGGACAAATAAAGTTGACTTGTCATAACATTTGGACTATTATCTTGAATTGTATAAATTCAAGTT
Source organism: Sphagnum contortum (assembly GCA_963920785.1). Taxonomy (NCBI): domain Eukaryota; kingdom Viridiplantae; phylum Streptophyta; class Sphagnopsida; order Sphagnales; family Sphagnaceae; genus Sphagnum; species Sphagnum contortum. The sequence goes on from OY987281.1 coordinate 6,193,628, forward strand.
CAAGGTTTGCAAATTTGTTTTATAAGAGCCTTTTTATTATGATTTTCAAGTCGTTTTGCTAGCATATTTCATTTTAACAACTTATCAAATCACTTTGTAGTATTATGTGGTAATACAAATTGGGGGAATAATTAGTTAATTTGAAAGCAAAATGGACAAGTTTATGATTTGTCCAATATGCTTGTGATGATCCAAAATGACATTGTTATATTGATGCATTTGCCCATATGTGATCTATTTGTGTATCATTAATAGTGGTGTTTTTTTTTTAAATGAATTTCAAATTGTATTTATTCATAAATGCTTGTAATGTTAATGATTGATTTGTTTTTGTTAAGAATTCTATATTGAATTCTCTAATTATTATAATCAGACAATGTGAAAGCATTTTTTGTATAATGTTTTTTAGGATCAAATTGAAATGTGACACTTGCATCTTGGGTGGTTTATAATTGCAAATATATATAAGTTATTTCATGTGTTATTAAAAAATGTGGTGATAAATTCAACAATAGAATCTATAATTGGTGTGCTTTCTATCAATGACACATTTTCATCATAAAGTAAGATAGCACCATGTTCATCATAACATGATAACACAAGGAACTTTTGTGATAAAACATTGTAAATTTCTACGTTCAAATGAATAATTTTTTTGTTCATTTTTAAAAAAAAAATGTTAATAACTTTGGATCCACAAGAATATTTTCAAAATGTAATGTTCAAAAATAAGTATAAAGAGATTGTCCAATTAAAAAATTAAATGATAGGTTTTTAAATAAACAATAAAAATTTTGTATTGTGCATTTGTTCTTAATTGAAACATTTTTTCTTGGACAAGATGATTTACTTTAAAAAAATTATACAATATTGGAGAAAGTAAATACAAATGTTCTTTTGAATGAATCTTCGATAATGTAGTATATGTTAAACCATATTTTGTCGTGCTGCTTGAATCAAATGCTAAACAATCAATAATCAACCCTTATAAATAATGTACAATTCATGCCATAACTAATTGAACTAGGAATTGGATTCTCGTGATAATGTGAAAAGGATTACTCTATATTTATATTTTAAAATTTTACATTCAAGTGGCATCCATTCTTTTTCAAGCTTTAAGAATGCTTCATAGATTTGAAAATTTTAATTTTTGTATTATGTTCAATTCAAAAATTATGAAAATTTATCCAAGTTAAAGATTTTGAAATAATTTTTATAAAAACAATTTAAATCCCATCAACACCATTTATAAAAACATTTGATGTTTGATGATTCCTTACACATAATTTCACCAACATTTTTTTCTTAACCAAAATTTCATAAAACAAAATAATTGTTTGAAATGGTAAATTTGATAATCTAACACTAATACAAAAATGAGGTGCAATTCACTAACCTAAATCATTATGGGATTTTAAAAGTGAAATAGATTCACTACACTTTAATGATTTCACTCTAATTAAAGTTATTTCATTGTAAGGTCATTATGTAAACCTCATGTTTCATTGCCAATTAAAATAATTGACAATTATAATTGATTATAGTAAATAGATTTATCTTTATGTTGTTTTAAATAAGCTATGTTATTTTAAGTTTCTTTAGGTTCTTCTAAGTTATACCCTAACTTATTATAATTTATTATGCTTTAAGTTATACTGTAAATTATTATAAGATTTTTATTTTAAATTATTTTAGTTTAAACTATTATATGTTATTTGAAAGTTATTTTAAGCTATTCAAAGTCATTTTACTATATGTTATTATAGGCTATTTATCCTATGGTATAATAACTTAAAATAAACTAAAATAGTCAAGAATAACATATGATATAATATTCAATAATAACCTACAATAGAATAGCCAAAATGGCCTATGGTAAATAGTTTAGAATAACCAACAATAACTTATGATAAAATAATTTGAAATAGTAAAAAATAACTTACAATAGAATATCCAATAATAGCTTATGGTAAAATAATTTAAAATAGCCAACAACAACCTATGATAAAATGGTTGACAAAAATGTACGATAGAATAATCAACAATAGTTTACGATAGAATAGCTTAAAATAGCCTATGGTAAAAATTGCCATAAAATTACCAAGAATAATTTAGGATTAAAAAATTGATAATTTGTGATGACAAAAAAATATCATTCATTTAAATAATGATTCAGTGGTTAAAGATTGGTCAATGGTTAAACATGGAAATGAAATGATGTGAAAGGTTCAAACCTTCACACTTGCACCCTAAGTTGGTGGGTTAAATGTTTAAGTGGCCTAGGTTTTTAGCTTAAGGTCGGTAACATAATGAAGGTTTTTAGGCGCTTAGTTTAGGTTCATAATTAACTATAAATGAAATTATTATTAATGAATTTCAAATTTTCAAAATTTTCAAAAAAAGGATTAAAAAACTTATGATTTTAAAATTAGGTACAGGGTTTAGGGGTAATAACTTTGGAGGGGTAGTCACCAAAAATTTCCTCCAACTTTTTTTTTTTTAAAATGAATAAAGGACAAGAATATATTATAAATCAACATCTAAGATTTTCTTGAATCCCATGGGCTAATGGCTATGTCCATTAGTAAAAAATTTAGAAATCAAATTCATCCGAGGCCAATAGCTTGGGCTCGAAACTACCTTGGTGTACACCCGAACTAACCACCTTTCGCATTTTGGACCAAATGTGAAAGGATTTTACTTTTCAATGGTCACATGCCCAAGCCCTTTAATATAAGCCACCCCTTAAATTTGTTGACATTACCATAGATCAAGCACATTTGTGTACTTGGGTGGCAAGGAATATGACAACTTGCATTGTTATCAAGGGTCCATAATTCATACGGTCGAAAGAATGACATTTGCGACACTTATCCGGGAGGGACTTCATATTTACAATTTAAATGAAAAAGACCACCTAAATAGTTTAAATGGGTTTAAATGGCTAAATAGACCACCTAATCTTCTTAATTAGGGACCTAACTTAGGTAGTTTAATTAAGTATGGAATATTCGATCAATATTCCATCGTTGACCGCAAGAATATCATTTGTGAAGTTTCATTCTTGGACCCCAAGGATGAAATTGAACTCCTTTACCACCAAGCCACCCCACTTATTATGTAAACAATTTAATTTTTATTTTATTTAAACCATATTTCATTTCAACATTACACACAACTTCAAATTTGATCATTCATATCTTATTGATAAATTGTCCAAATGAATAAATGAAAAACTTATTCACAAATTTCTTTCAATAATGTACACAAATTATTGTGTGTGTGTGTGTAAAAATGAGAATTATTTCAAAAGATAAAATTTGAATTTTGTTATTGAATAATATTTCAATGACCATTATTTCGAAAAAATAATTCAAACACATGATTTGTGGGTAGTACAAAAATAAATAAAACATATCTTCCATATCTTAAACCTTGATTTGATCTATGAATTTATATTATACAAAAAAATTCCAATATATCATAATTTTATTAATAATAAGCATATAAAATTGCTTTCTAGATTTAAATTACATATTTTGATTATAATTGAATATATTAATTAATATTGAATATTGAATAATTTATTTAGTCATTAATTTTGTTCAATTTACACATATACATTAATATAATTGTGTAATATTTACTTATATACATATAGTATAATTATTTTTATTTAAATTGATGATAAAAAAATTAATTTAAACATAAATTATATATTTAACACATCTTACATTTCTATTTTTAAAAAAATTATAATATAAAAATTACATTTTCAATATATCATTCTTATTAGTAAAATTTCCTTCAATGTATAAAAATTAATTTGATCACATAAAATATTTGAAAATGCATCATATATCAAGTATGTTCAAGAAAATATATAATTAAAATTTTATATTACTTTCATGTATAATATTAATTGAAATTAGTTCCCTACATGTCACAATTCCTTATGACTGAAAATATACTAATAATCATTTTTGAATCATTGTAAAATAATTTTATGATTGCATTGTGTACGTAATGACACATAATTTTGTCCATGACATTTACATAGTCATTCTTTAATTATATTTGAAATGATTACATCCTAGTCACATTTTCATATGATATTTTCAACATTCACATCATATGGATGAAAACTTGTAATGCAAAAATGACATCATTTTTTTAATTACCATGTCATTGTCTACTAATCAAATGCACCATTAATATATGATTACAACTTTTTACATTTAAAATTTGAAGTAATATTTTATTACTATAATCAATTATTTATCGTTTAGAACATTTAATCATTGATTTTTTGATTACAAAGAACGAGAATTTTTTAAAGTGACAACATTAGTCTGAACTCCACGCCTTAGCCAAAACTATGGTGACATATCTACTATAACTATTTCTATAAAGATTCGTAAAGTTTTGAAAAGGTTGCTTTCGAACAAATGCTACATCTTAGCTCAATTTTTAAAATGTTAAAGGACCTACAATGTCCACATGGGTTTGATTGTCTTTGTGAGGTAGTTCAAGGTTTACGGGTGGAATAAAAGTGTAGAATACACATTGTCCACACTTTGACATTTACATTACTTTTACTTAGTTTTAAACATAATTGCATTTTAGATTACCTCACTTACTTCACGTGTAACATAAAATTTAAAACATGACTGAACCAAATGTGTAGAGGCATTTTACATATGTATGTTTGAATATCATCTATCTTAATCCATAAGGTTCAAGCCACTATCAGCTGCTTTGGGCATTTGGTTACAGTCCAAATCTAAGAACTGGAACTTAACAGGTCTACATTAAACAAGACTTATCACAAGACCCTCGGTCAAGCCTTAGGTCCTAAGTACCTGTTATTTCTAGGTACATTAAGCTCCCTACCTTGACAGCTTTAGGAAATCAAAACTCCTTGTCAAAACTCAAAACCATGGTTACAAGGACCAGAGCTTTTTCCTCATGGAGGACTTCAGCTTACACCCAGGTTGAACCTGCTGCACCCACATCAGTAACTTGACCTTTTTAGTAAGGCTGCTCAGTGGCTATAGATATTTAGCCAGGGCAACTGTTACAATTTAAAACAGGAGACCCCTGATTTAACCTTAGCCCACTAGAGAGGAGGGTCCAGGTTCCAATTCCCTAGGAACCAATTTGGGCTGTTTTGAAGCAAATCGCATCCTTGAGTTGGACTATACCTTGGTCCATAGCCTGATTCTTGGTTCTCCAATCAGGAGCTCTCCTTTTAGCACTGTTTTTTGTTCTGAACCAATTGATTTTCCCTCCAAAACAGGTGCCATGTAGGTTTAGCCTTCATTTGCCACTTTTTGGTCTTGGACCCTCGACTACAGGCCTCGGGACCAATTTAAAGCTTTTGACCAATAAGATTGCTTGAATTCATTGGTCCCTGGACCTTGGACCCTTGTCTAAAGTCGCCCTTAGGATGGGCTATCACAATGTTTACAGGCAACTAAAAACCCATGGCAGGCTTTACCATGGTATCACTATGCATGCCTGTTCACCTAATGCAGGCCAATCCAAATCCGAATCCTGAGCTTAACTAGAGGATTACAAGGAGCCATTAGCTTTGCTACTGAAATTTATTACGAAATAATTTGTAGCCTACAAGGATGTACTTCAAGCCCTCCTGCCAGCACTGACAAGTGACAGCGTCCTTTATGGCTTACTTATCTCTTCTACATTTCATATCCCACTTTGTCACGTCATCAAAACCAGTGGCCTTTTTTTTAAAATTTTTGATTTTTCAAAAATGCTGACATTTTTGCTGAATGAACAAGTTTTCGAAAGAAAAGATACAAATAGCTAAAACTCACCACCACAAAAACTCAGTGATAAGGATTCATCATATCTCATGGATGCACAATCAGTCTTTGCTGAAATTAATGATTCCAGTGAATATATGAATCCTGAAATTCATTTGGTAGCTCTGAAAAATTGAATAGGTCTGAACTCATGTCATGCTTTTCAGCAAAACCTATGGATACGCTCTGTTGTTTACACTGTCAATATAATAACATGCTGCCATAGGTTGCAATGTAATAATGAGTTCATGGTTCTGAATCAGGCAACACTTTCTCACTGCAACAAAAGATGTCTCTGTACACAAAGTGATTTCACTAAATTTTCAGTGTCGCAGTGAACAGGACTTAATGGAGATGGAGTGAATTGGATCCTGTTCATTCTTTTTGGCTGTTGAGATTTCGATACTACTGGAAAAATTCAAAGTGCAGTCTCGCTTCTGGTAATGCCCTCATCCAAGGGTCTTACCCAAGGTAAAGATATTGCCACAAATTTTGAACAGACCAAATGATCCACCGAAAATAGAAGATCACTTCAAAATCAGAATATCCCTCCACAAAAGGGATGATCCTTCCCAAAACAGAAGAACGCTTGGAGGAGAAACAAAAAATTTGCTGAATGTATATCTGTCCTCAGCTAACAGGATGCCCAGCGGCAATCCTCTGTCAGTATTTAGCACATCCAGTGTGACCTGTTTAGTTTGTCCCCCTTCCCCAGCCATGAACCTGAAAACATGGACTGCAAAAGATGAGAGACTATTTTACTCTCCCCACATGGGCCAATCATTAATTGTAGAAGGCCATTGAGAAACACTCATTTCGTGCAAGATATGTCTCCACCTGGGCATTGTGAACGTCTGCATTTTTATTAGCCCAAACAAAATCCACGGAGTTTTTCTGTAACTTTTCATCCATATGGAACTGTAAAGGCCAATTTTACTGCTGCCATTGGGCACACTCTGGCTCACTTTACATTAGAAGTCAGGGCAAAAAAAACTTGGGGCCAACTTTGAGGACTTTGGACTTGTTATTTGGCCCCAAGTTACTAATATATGCTAGAACATTGACCTCACGATATTAACAAATGCTGGAACATTAGGCCCAAGGGTTTCAAATTGGCTTCCCAAATTTGATGGTATCCTTTTTCCAGCCTTGGAGCCAATACAAGGCCATAAAGTTCAGCATTTATTAGTAGCTTGCGGGAGATTGAAAATACTTTTTTCTATTTCAGCTTTCACTCCTAGTGTAAAAACCCTTGGGGCCAATTTCAACTTTTGCACCAATAGGAATGCTTGATTTGGGTTGAACATCGACCCTGACTCCTAGTGTAAACTTGGCCTAAGAGGCCTCACTCAAAAAGTTCAAGGTACCAGCCTGAGTTCACCCTATCCCTAACCTTTTACCCACAAACAATCCCCATTTACCATAAGCTGTTGTAAGAGTATCTCCACCCCACCCCTGCAAACACCCCTTTTCATTAAACCTTGCAGCAGGGTAGCTTAAATCCTGCTGCGCTCCTGTATTGCTGTCCATTTTGCAGTGGTCATTTCAACCCCTTTAAAATCTTGGATTTAGACATACAGTGACTATTACTCGTCCAGATGTAAAGACATGAATGGTCATTGAGTGTTTATAAGGACTTTTATGACGTTTGTGAGTGGGGACAGTGATCATTACACACTATTTTATTTTAAAGTAGAGTGGTTGTTTACAATTTTGCGTGGGAGATTCTCTAAGTGAACTGATGTCGTCTACTAGACTCTCGTATATCTGTTGTCAAAAACACCTTAATCATATGGAAATCAAAGACAAAATCACAACAACAAATTCACTTGACATTTACTGTTTGGAAACGAGTGTAGTACACTTTGGTGGCACAGTTCCAACGTCACACATGCCAGGATACATGGAGTCACTTTACTTCAACGGCATGGACTGAGCATATTGGAGCTGGCTGCACTATAGAAACAAGTTTAATTACACTTGCAGCTGATCATCACTAGTTATTACTTACAAGCATTATATCAAGAACTCGTCAAGAAGGGGCTGCATTATGATCAGCAAATGACGTGCTGGAACAAACAAATTACGATACTAGTTGAAGATAGGTACTTTTGACATGCAGATCATGATCAACGACTGATCACCAAAGCATCTTTGAGGACTGGGAGAAGATTGGGAACTGTAGGAATTGGGTGTTATAAATCACATTCAATGAGCGAAAGTACTTATGTTGGTGATCATCAGGTCAAGTAGTAGTGATCTACTGCGCAATCCTTAGCAACTCTGACCAGGACAAAGTCCTGCGCCACAATCGACGTAATCGTCACTCACATAGCCAACTAAGGTGCCATCGCCAGATAGTCCCACGTAATCCCATTGCGAATCACCGTTGACGTCTACGCCGTTAGCTATGCAGTATACGAATACTGCTGTCCCTGCCGGAATTGTGGCGATATAGTCACAGCCGTCATAGGGACAGACGAATGCGTTCACGTCGGCCGTGACGAAGACACAGTTCACGTATAAAGCCGGGGTCGTCATCAGAAGAAATGCTATGACAACCGGTAAGAGTCCGGCAGGCAGTGGTGATCTGCACATATAATATCCAACCTTATTTTTTAGTTTCCAGAAGATCAAACACCCTTCCACTCTCATATTCGCGACATGAAATTTCTCACCACTCGTGATTAAATCTTGAAATATGCTACATGAAAAGAAAATTTTCGAAACGAACAATGTAACAGAAACGATCACAGTTACTGAGAGTGCAGCCGGTTACAGCTGGTTTGTCTCGTGACACCGGTCTTATAAGTGTCAAGCTGCAATGTTAATAGTTATGTAATGTTCATGACAACTTCAATTGAAATCTATTTCATGCAAGGACCACCGTCATCGTCTCTATGTAAGTTTCAGATCGACTTGTCTGTCCAAAACGCCACAAATGCATTAGTACCCTACTCTGCACGTACACGTTTGGCAGCTATAGTCAGATGGACCCCGGTTATGGTACTTCAGCGTTTGCTCATTATCGAAATGTATTTAGGGGAAATACTAATCTCGAAGTCTAGTTCATGGAGATGAGTTGATGTCAAAAAAACTTGTGTGAGAAACACAGAACAACGATCAAGCGCAACAACTTAGCAACATCATGAGCAGCTACAGTGCACAGCAGGAGATAACTAGCTAGCTGTAGTATAGAAACAGCCAGTTATGCAGCATCGACGTACTTGACTGTTGTTGTTGCCATGTTGTGGACGTCGTCTCCCGGCAGCGCTGGATATAGAACACTAAGCAGCAACAACTCAACTGCAAAACTAGAAGGAAGTGTAGTTGAGGGACGACGGAGTGAAACAGATGTTCTAGGAGCTCATGTATACGTTGCAACTTGCACACGATGCACACAGCTGCTGCTAGGAGAGCTGGTATTTGAACTAGTCCTTGAAGCTTGAAGCAGCGCCTTCAGGACTCTACTAAACTTTGTCCTTTTTTTTCTTACTGGCGAGATTTTGCCAAAAACCAACATTACAATTTTAAAATTCCGCCAAATAAGTGATTCTGGAGGTTTTCAGTCGCCAAAAGTGAGGGGGAGAAAAGGGGGAAAAAAACCACCAGGTTTAAATGTTATATAATTTTGGTTTTCATTGTGTTAGTAGCCAAAAATATAAAGGAGAATTAAAGATTATTATGAACTTATCTGGTTTATTGCCAGATTTTGACTAAATCTTTCTACCTTCTTCCTGGCGATGATCCTCACTTTTGGCTACAAACAAAAAGAATTCCTGGAAAAAACTACTGAGCTGCTGCATCGTCACGCAAGTTCTCAAGTAGACCAGAGTCGCGTATTTTACGACTATCACATCATTAATTTCTTTTCAGTCTAGCCCACTTGTTCGGCCACAGTGAACCAGCACCCACCCAGTGCACAATGACAGATGAATGATAAGTGGTCAGGAAACAGTTTTCTGTTGGGTTCCAGTTCATTAGCTAACCATGGTGGTTAGCTCAATTGCTTTTTTTTAACTACCTACCTACTAACAACCCACATGCAGGTTGTTAGTAGGTAGGTAATAAAAACAGCCCTTACCTATGTATAAACCATCTATGTACCTAGTAATCACCATTTTTCTTACCTAAATACCTATATATGAAACCTATTTGTTATCTATTTTCCTACCTATCTACCTATATATGAGACCTATTTGTTATCTACTTTCCTACCTATCTACCTATATGTGAGACCTACTTCTTACAGAATTGATTACCAAGGTGAAACCATATATTAACTCAGTTGAGGTCCATCCACAACTGAGTAATATCAGGCATCCAGTGGATGGTGCGTGCTGGGGTTCACTTGTTGCCCACTTGATCCTGGCTAGGTGATTGATTAGACTATCAGACTTGTTTCAGTTGCCGACCAGTTCCACTACAACTGTTTAAAAACCAAACTCATCAAAACACAAACTGATCAATCCATATCTTGGTATGTACCCAACGTTTGTAGATCCATTGTTATATTCGCACAGTCGGTAAACGATCATCCTGATCATAGTCTGCCAGCGACAGTGAACTAGCAACCCACCAGTACAACGACCACTGGATAGTCTGTTCTGTCGTATCAGTTGTGGACGAATGTCCTGAACGGAGTCATGGCGCGCAGCTGGTGGGTGATATAGTTCAGTGATCTCATGGCCCTAGCCTAAGTGTCGTCAGCTTCATTTGCAACTTCCTGCCGTGTCTCACCGGCGAATCCAACGCCATTAATTTCCTTTCCCCCACTCTCTTGAGAGCATCGGACACGGTATAATCCGATCTCTCATTCAATTTGTTCAGATTGATTGAAGACAGACCGTTTCGCGGTTTCATTGGCAAAGTCACTGGTATGTATACTTGAATGCGTTTGTCAGGGTTTGTCAGCTCACTTGATTTCTTGACAGCTTGCGTGCCAAATTTGTCAACTCTGTGCCAGGAAACTGATTGAAGTGTTATAGAATTTCTTGTCCAAGGAAGCGCGTATCATTTATTTTCAGCAAAGTGCGCTTTCATGAGTATTAAAGATGGGGGGTGTAGGAAATTTTCACATTCTTCAGAAACAGGTTTGATGGGTCTGGTTCTACCGACGGTTTATAGCAGGTTGGTGACTGGAGAATTAGTGGCTCATAAGTTATTCCCTTGCTCAAATCATGCTTCTTTGTCCTTTGTGTCCAAAGGGAAAGTGTAGAGATATTCCCGAATTGCACCATAGTTTGTCCAATATCCTTTGTTCCATGTCCAAAAATGTGAGCTTGTATTATATATAGTTGAATTAAATGGGAACCTTTCCCCCATTATTGTGTTGGTAGTAAAAAGCTTCTATTTGGGTAACGATGAGAACAATGCCAATCAAAATCGGCCAATTAAAGTGACCCATTGAAGAAAAACAAACATTGCGCTCTGGAATGCACTCACATTAGAATGCACAAACAACTATAAACATGGATTGCCTAGATTACCTACCCCTAGACTACCCTTAACCCTAGACCCTATTAAAAAAATCTTAGATATCTTTTATTACCTTAGGTGGTTTTCAGATTTTTGGATTTTTATAAAAATAGATGGTTTCAATGAAATGATAATTAAAGGGGGTAATTTTCAAATGTGGGTATCAAAAATGGTGATGCTTAACTATTTTTGAGGTGAAAACTAGCTTAAAATTTGAGTCAATTTCAGCTCAATTTTAAAAACCATCCAAGACTAGTTAACACCTTTCATAAAAATTGTTTTTTTTTTTTTTGTCTCCCACACATTGTGACTATTATTTAATTTGACTATATTTGAATCACATTTTGTCATTTTTAGTTTGCAAGTGACCTGTTACACTAATTAATGATCAATATTGTTTACAATTGTAACATTCATTACAATGTTCACTTATGAATAATTTGAAACCTATTTCATCTTTTAGTCATTTCAACGTTGTTGACTTCAAAATTGAAATAATCTTTAGTTTTATTTACACAATGCATTATATGGGTTAGTGATTTTTTAAATCATTTCTTCAATTGTTAACATGGTACATGAATTGAATTGTACACTTTTAACAAATTGAAACCATTGTTCATGAGTTGTACTTTACATTTACCATAATTTATTAAAACACATGAACCAATTTAAAACCTCACATTTATATTGGAATGAACTAATGATTTTCCATATTTTTTCAATGTTCAACATGTGTACATGAGTTGAACCATTCATTTTTAATATGTTAAAACTATTATTCACAAGTTGCATTTTGGACTTATTAAAATATATTGAAACATATGTAAATTGTTTTTTTGCAATTAAACTTGAATGGTTTAGTGAGTTTTTTCACATTTCTTGAACTACCCAACATCTATAAATGAGTTCAATCATGCACTTTGAATCAATCGAAATCATTACTCAAATGTTGGATATTGCATTTATTAGTATATATTGAAACACACAACAATTTAATCCTTCATGTTTATACTTGAACATGTTAGTGGTGTTATTCAAGAATCTTATTCATAAAAACTCTAGCCATCTTTTAGCAACATACCATACATGGAAATATAAAATTGTTAAAATCATTTTTTATTTTAACTACAAGTCTTAAACCCTATTGTAAAATTTTCAATTTCCATTTAAGTTTTTTTAATTTTTCTTTCTGGATATTATTTTTTAAATGTTGTGGTTAATGGCCCCTTTTTTTTTCAAAAAATGGTGGAAATTCAAAACAAAAAAAACATTCAATTACATCATGAATATTTTTTTTTAAGTTTTGAAAATAATAATTTCAAATTTTGTTTCAAGGTTATCAATGTTAGCTTGTCATGTTAGTCATGTTTGTTTGACATCAACATATTCCAATGTCACATCAATTCAAGGTCAACCTAGGGTCAACTTTATTCAAAGAAATATTTTTTTGATGTAAAGGTAAAAACTTTACCCCAATGGTGACTAACAATTATAATCACAAAAAAAGTAAAAATCCAATCCGTTAAATCCAACACCTGAATTAAGTTTTCAAAGTAAACAAAAAAACTTAATTTTTATAAAAATCTTGATTATTGAAAGGTGACAACTAAAGTTTGTTCATCATTTGAACAGCCAAGATTTTTGGTCTCAAATGATCCACACCTTAATCATAGTCCAACAACTCTAATCCTAAGAGTGAAATAAACTGAAAAAATCTTGATTGTTGAAAAATGTTAACCAAATTTTGATCACCATTTGGTCAAAAATGGCCAAGAATTTTGGTCAAATTGATCTATACACCAATTATAATTCAACAACTTCAATCTAGTCCCAATTCGTTAAAGGGGAAAATTAGCCTTGCCCAATTCACTTGTCTTGCTTAGCTGAAGGGGAAAATTAACCTAACCCACTTGGCTTGTTTAGCTAGAAGGGAAAATTAGTGTGACCTACTTGGCTTACCTAGTGAAATGAGAAAATTAAATTGACTTGCCTCGCCTAGGCAAAGGGTAAAATCAGCCTTAAATCTAATCCTAATTTGCAAAAGCAGTTTAAAATTTTATTTTTTAATAAATAACTAAAAAAATCCTGATCATCAAAAAGTGTTGAAAAATTTTGGTCACCATTTCAATAGCCAAGATTTCGGTCATAACCAGTCTAGGGGTGTATGCATTCGAAGGTGGCTCATTTTTTGAAAAAACAAAAGTTCCAAAGTCCATTTTACAATTTTTAATTTTTGAATATTTTTAGTACCATTGGTTCAATGGTAATAAATTTCATGTATCGAAAGCAATAAAATCCATATTAATAGGAGCCCACCTACATATTCCAAATTTATACACCTTTAGAAGAAAAAAAACAATTTAAAAAAAAACAATTATGCTAGGGACTTATGAAAATATGGTTCATTTGACCATTCAAAAATCCCTAATTTAAACTTTGATTATGATTTTTGAGGGAAAAAATTCACATAAAGGTTTTTTTTTTTTAATGTTACAACATATATTGAATCCCTATATATAATTTGGAATGGAATTCAATATTAATTTTTTATACTTTTGTACTTCAAAAGTCCATTGTGAGAAATTGGTGTACTTTTATCGAAAAATAATTTTCATAATCGAGTGATTTATCTATAATCAATTTCAAATTTTCAATTTGATAAGTTTTATTATTTGTTATAGGTGTACAAAAAAAGGGCAATTTGCAAAAATGGCCATCATGACTCAAAAAGCGAGCCACCTTACTGTGCATTCACCCCCACACCTTAATTGTAGTCTAGCAACCTAAGTCTACTCATAAAAGTGACATAAATAAACGAATAAATTGAAAAAAAAAAATTGACCTTCGAAAAACGTCGAATGGATTTCGGTTGTTATTTGAATGGCAAAAAATTTCAATCAAGATCAATCCACACCTTGGTCATTATCCAATGACTTAAATCCAATCTCAAAAAGTAAAAATAAAATCTTGGCCGTTGAGAAATGGCAATTGGATTCCAATCATCTACTAAACAATCAAAATTTTCAATCATAATAGGTTTACACTTTGATCATACTCTAGTAACCTACATCTAGTCATGAGATGATTTATCAATGAAATATGAATTCTTATAATTAATTATGAACTTATTAATAATTAATAATTAACTTGCATAGTTAAAAATAATAATTGAATTTCTACTATGGGAACCTCTCGTCAATGCCACATTTGACCCGACAGACATATGCATCACAATTCATGTCAATGTGACAACTGACTTAAAAAAGGCATGTCACATTATTTTTGACAACCTTGGATTGTTTTCTAAAAATTAATGAAGTTTGATGTTGGAATTATTTATGGGTTTAAGGTTGGAGTTATTGAAATTATTTTAAAATTCTCATTCAATAATAGTACCATTTTTTCTTTCAAATTTGTGATTTCAAAGTTTTGCCAAATTAATTTTGGTTTGCATTATTTCCAATTCTTTCCCAAAAAATCACTAAGAGGTGAAAATTTGCCACCAAAACAAAAATAGAGGAGAGGCTTTAATCCAACTATTTAATGCCTAATTTTCACCAAATTATGTTTTTCATACTTCTACAAAAGAAATGAAGGGTAAATATGTTATTACATCATTTCAAAACCTAGTAGTAAAAATATGTTGTGGTATTTTTCAAAGTTGTGTGATTAATCATTTATATTAGTGTATGATTATTGTTGTCAAAAAAATATGGTTTTGATCTAAAGGGTTATATTGATGTTCTTTCCTGTGTTCAATTTTTTCCAATTTAAGGGGCCAACAACATCAAGAAAAGATTTTTTTTTTAAAAATCAAATGTTGTCAATTTTAAATTTTTATATCATGAAAGTCTAACAATAGGTTAATAGTAAACATGATATTGAAGGATTTAAACAAGTTTCCAATTCTAGAACTTGCTAAACCAAACATGGCAATCTTCTTATGAATCATTGCCATTAACACAACATCAAAAATGTGGGGAAAAAACAACTTTATACCTAACATATTGGGAAAAATAAAAACTTACAATTTCTCAAAAATGGAGATATATTTTACATAATGAAACTAACATTGTTAAAGACTTAATGAACATATTGTTGAATGCAAATTGAATTAAATCACATGTACAAAGATTGTGGGTCAATAATCAATTATATATATATATATATAATATGTTATTTTATATTTTTCAAAAACCCTTTAAATTGATTATTTATAAATTATATTATCATTTACAAAGGTAGTATATAAACATGTACATACACTTTTAAAAAATGGGTCCAAAACATGTCCCCATTTCATTATGAAGACAAAAAAAAAGTTTGGACTTACTACATCACTAGAGGCTCACTTTGGGTTCACTTTCATTGTCCCATTTTGTTTCAAAGTGAATTAGGCTGCCATACCTTTGAACCATTTCACTTTAAGTAAAACTTGATTCATTCAAGTCCACCTTTAGTAGACACAACTAATGAATATGAAAACTCACTAAAGTAATTCACTGGTTATGTCATTTTTTTGTATTATTCAAATCATTATTCAATTTGAAAATAAAACCTTACAATATGTGATTAATTTACATATTGCATTATTTTAACATACATTACGATTAAATTTATACATATTAAATATGATTACATGTCATGTCTTTGTGTCTAATACATGACATAAATAATAATCAAAGAATACCATTTTAAAAATCATAACTCCATATTAATGATTTAAATTACATTACGCAATAATCAATGTAAATTTCAAGCTTATATTATTAATGCTAAATGGTTTTGATATTATAGTTCCTTTATAGTTAAAATTTTAAAATTACTAAATGATTAATATTTTATCTAATTTATTATTGTTAATTAATCACAATTAATAGCCATTAACTAGTTTTATAATTTTGTAATTATAAGCTAGTTGAAAATTGATAGTTAATAGTCACATATAAAATTAATTATAAAATTGATAATTAATTAGTCACAGAAATTTTATTAAGAAATAATGATGAATTATATTATTAACTAGTTAATAATTTGATGATAATTTTTATATAGTAATAATTGTTATTACGAGAACTATTATAAATAATGGAGTAATGTAATAGGTAAGTTGGTAAATGAGTAGGTGACTTTTTAATTTTTGTTAGGTGATTAAATAATTAGTTAGTTGATCTTATTATTTACTTCATTATTGACTTTATTTTCTTACTTAAAATAGAACCATTCATCATCAATCACTACCCTATTCATATTTTTTTCCATTTTGAGCAATTTGAAAAGTTATGCGATCTTTAATTTAATGTTTATGAATCATCCTTGACCTACCAAGGAAAAGGAATAATGAAGAAATAATAGGAAAAAAAAATTATTTTCAAGTTACAAACACATTTTTTTCCTTTTAGACCCCTCCTACTTCCAAAGCTCGTAACATTCTAATTTCTTATTTGATTCGAGTGATTTAAAGTGATATGGGAACGTCACCTTAAGCTTTGCAAATCATCTTTGAGCTACAAAGGCAACAAAACAACTTCCAAGGAATTTCTAGTGGTTCGGTTGTAATCTTTTAGTTATTTGGTTGTTTTCCATTTCTATTTTTTGACACCCCCCCCCCCCCCCCTCCTCTTTGGGAAGTCATAACTTTCTCAAATTTGATTCATTTTTAACGAGTTTTAGTGCCCTAAATACACCAAGAGGAGGGCTTCAATTCTTTTGGACACCACAAATAAAAGAACAAACTTAGTGACAACCAAAGGGTGAAAGCACACTACGGTGACCCCCTTTGGAGCACTTTTAGGTCAAATATTATAGTACATATAGTATAATTGTTCCAAAAGCATGGTACATTTAACTTTGGGTATCAATTTTAGTTTTTGGGCCCTAAAGTAATTATTTTAAAACATTAATTTTATGCAATATTATTTTATCATAATAAATTTCATTATCTATATTGAAATATCCATGAGTATATTTATAGTATACATTGATATGAAAGGGCCACAATCTTGTTTTGATTACATTAATTTTAAGGCTTCATTAGTCATTAAAATAATCAATTTCAATGAATCAAAAAAATGGCCCATCTGACTATGCTTGTCACCTTCTATGTGGATGTGATTACTTGTCAAAATTTCAATTTATCACACATTTATCACATTTTTATTGAAAAAACTCATTGTTTGATATGAAAATTTTCAAATTAATCACATTGTATCCAAACGTGGTTCATATTATGTGAAATGAAATGGTTTAATATACTTTCAACTTTCATAAGGACTAAAACTCATTTAATTGTTTTTAGAATATATTTGTATTTTTGAGTACATAGGTACATTACATTTGTTTCCACAAATATACTCCAACCTCCCACTTTAGAAAATAAAATGAAATAGTTTTTTTTCTAATCTCTTGCCTAGGTTATATTTTAACATAATATGCAAAAATATTGTGAAATTCAATCAAAAGTTTGAGGTGGGATACATTCAAACGTGCACATCTATGGAAAATAGTGACACCCCAAAGGGGTCACCATAGTGTGCTTTCACCCCAAATGACTATATGATCTATTCCAATCCTTGATTGATCACACACCTACTTACTTTTCTACTTTACTTACTCACTTACAACCTAAAATTTTATCCCATATTCTTATCTTTTATTTCCATCTTGAATAATATATAGTGAAGGTGTTTTGTCTTGAAATTTCATATTGATATAGTATGGCACTTGGGATGAGCCAATAAAAAAGGTTTAACGCCCCATATGTTTTTTGAAACAAATTAAAAACATTAATGTGCATCTCTAATTTAATTATATACCTAGTTATCTATTTAGGTAAGATAATTTTCTTGCCTACCTACTTAATTATACATCTATATAGTTTAGGTAGGTAGGTAGATTTGATTGTATATGTTCATTGTATATGGAATGAACATTAACCATATTTTCATCATATACGATTTTTATTTTAACAAAATAATTATATTATTTTAAAATATCGGTAAAAATGTTGACAAATTCACTATGGGTGAATTTAATGAATGAATTACTTGTCCATACCCACTAATCCCCAATCACTCTAAAAGAAGGCTAAACAACTTGTAACCGAACAAGGGGTGACTGCACAAAAAAAAATCCTGTGATTGTGCATTTTGTGTGAATTCCAGAATAGCTGATCAAGGCTAATCCAGCTGCCTACTTCATTGATGAGGGCGGCGGATATTATTTTCTTTTGAAGAGAAGTTAGTCCTGATTATGCATGGGATGCATGGGAAAATGGCTATCTGGCTGTTTGGGATGGGATAACAGGAAGATGACGGCGGGATTGATGGAGTGGAGCGGCACTGCATTGATGAGTTATGGAGGAGGATGTGGCGGCGGAAAGATGTAGAACGAAGCAGACTTATGGAGGAAGCCAAAGCAAAGATTGGGAGAGGATTCTCTGAGGGGATGAAGCTCTGAGGATAGCTAGAGAGACGAAGGAGGAGAAGGCATGATTTTGGGGTGACTGTTGGAGAAGATCTGGTGGAGAAGGGAAATGATATTCTGTCTGGTGATGAATAGATGGAGCTGTAGAGGTCTTTGCAGTGTAGAAGAGCCTGAATCTTCAGTCCTGTGTTTTTGTGTCATGGAAAGCTTGGCTGGTTGTTGAAATTGACCGTTGCGCCAGTGACTTAGCCAAGTAGGAACTTCTCGATTTTTTATGAACATAAGAAAAGAGGAAGCTTGTGCTGTCGGGGACTTTGTAAATCATGAACTGTGAATTTTTGATCTGAGGGATTCAGTTTTGCTAACTTATGTGTACAGTAGCTGTGTTTGTGGAAGTTCAGTAGAGGATTCTGCATCGATGCTGTGAGCTCTTCATTCGGAGTTTGGTAGAGTTAGCAAACAGTGGTTTTGGATGTCGATCAGTGTCGTTGGTCATGTTGTGTATTTGATAGACGATCAACTAGTCTCAGCAATCGACTAATCAGACTAGAGCAAAGGGATTTTATTGTTGCATTTGGCCTCTCCTTTTTTGGTGACAAACCCACCAAAATTCGACCAATTTTGCTGCCAAGTTAGTGAAATGTTGGGTGATTTACCCCCACATTCCTAGTAGTAATATGGTGGTGGCAAATGGCACCAAAACAATTTGCTTCAAGACTTTTTTTTTTATGAATGTTTTATTCACAACTTCTATTTTTGCTACAACAGGCTATGAAAAAACACAATATTTGATTGCATGACTTGAGAAAAATAAAATGATGTTATAGCATTTTAATCCACATTATATTAATTTGGGACCTCATAATATTCATGTCAAAAATATTTAATTATAAACTATTTAATGCAACATGTGACTATCCAAAACAAGTTTAAAAATTTTCATTAGAAAATTTTTAATCAATTAGTCATTTTTTACTAAAATTTTACAAGTTGTTTATTAATCAATTTTGATTCCATTTCATTGAAAACCTACTAAATATGGGTAGTTTCAAAACCCATGATTCCTTCTTTTGGAATGAGGTATCATATTTGCCTAGAAATTAATATGAGAATGGTCAGATGTTCCTTAACCCCAATTTAAAACCAAGTTCACATAAACATTATTCTTACATATTTATCAACTAATACTTGAACCACTCTCTCAACTTTAATCAAGGAATCTACTACTCATTTCACCCATTTTCTTATTTTTCCTTTTGTTCAAAAGTTTTTTTATTCCTTCTCCTATTGGTTTGTCCATGACATTTTTTTGTAAATTACCAAGATATTCATCAAAAAGTCATAACATGTGATTGAAAGTGATTTGCTAATGGCTATTTACCTTGGTGTGTTTTGTAGGCAAATGAGGCAAATATGACAAGTTATGGGACATCATTTCTTAGGTCAAATTTAGAAAGGCTTTGAATTCTTACCAAAATTGTGAACCCAAATCTTCTAGGTTGACTACATGTTCATTGAATATTACAAGCCCATTTGTCACATAGAGGTTTGAGGCATATCCACATAATATTGATGTTCAAGTTTTAATATTTCATTCGATTCATTCCAATAATTGTGATTACGTAATGGACTATTCTTACAACAAATATATTTCTCCACACATTGTTGACTATGATAAAATCCATCATCTAAGTTGTATTCTTCATTGTTATTTGTTCCTAGATGTAAATCCTTAAAAGTCAAACCTTATCATTCATGGCTTTAAAAGGCCAATGGTGCAAGCCATAAAATTGAACATGAAGTTTTTTTCAAGGTTAGTGATTAATCTAAAGCCTTGCACACCCATCTACCAAAGGTAACATTATATAGTTTTAACTATTTTTTTAAACCATTACTACATACCTCATTTTCCTTATTTATTGTTTTGAAAGGTTTGAAACATGTTGATACATGTAAGGGTTAGAAAGCCGCATGCAATGTGTGAGGAGGCAATATGACCATATTTAGCCCAAATTTCAACTTGTTTTGTTTCTTTTGAATAAAATGTGAACCATGCCCATCCAAAATTAATGGATGGCAACTAGCTAGAAATATTCCACTTCGAACAAAGATCTCAAAAAAAGACAAGAATTCTTTGAAAAGGAAACATTTCATCCAAACCTTCTTTTTGCATTGTCATACATGTCCTTTGTTTGCAAAATATGATGTGGTCATACCCCATAGTCTTTCACATCCAAAAATGTAAAATCCTTGTAGATACCCACCCATTTTATTTATCACACAATTTATAATTAACCATAATTGAAATTTGGGAATGGTTTGTGACTTGATTTGAACTTCTTATGGCCAAAACTTTGTTCATGATTAGGTAAAAGTGTAGTTACATAGAATCTTTGGATTGCCAAAGTTGTAGTTTTTATGGATCATAAATGAATTTAAAATGTAAAGTCGTATTCAACACTAACATTGTCAATTTTTCACTTAACCATGTTACAATAAATTTTTGTGGGAATTGTATTAAAATTTATGGATAATTTCAAGAATGGACACATAATGGACTTTTGAACTGATGTCAAGTTCTATCTATCATGTAGAAAAAAAACTAAAATTCATTATGCCAAAACATGGTATTAATGATTTGACCATTTTATTATTAATCCCCAAACCTAGTTATATACTCATATGTGACATGTAAAATGACTTGTAGTAATTATTATGATTATATGACTATAGTCATTTCTTCCGTTGGCCATATTTACAACCAAGGATGCAATTAATGGCAACTAATCTTTCCAAGTGTATGAATTATGGTGACTTCTCATCCACCTAGCCAATCACATATCACAAATTACAAATATAACCAAATATTAGTCACAATGCTAATGGAACTAAAGTCCTTAAATGTATATTAAGATCACACATTGATATCACTTACATATATATTATTTTACTTAGGCTTAAACTAAGTTAGGTAGGTTGGGTAATAGGTAGTAGGAAACTCCATCAAGGGCATGAATGCATGATTAAATAACATGAAGGCATCAAATGTGATATGTTGAAGTTTTTTGAAAGTTTCAAAAGTTGTATCAACCTTTTTAGAAACCTACTTTCAATCTACTTTGCAAAATTTGCCAATTGTTCACATTGTGAGAAAGTAGATTGAAAGTAGGTCCAAGAACAATTATTTAAAAATTCTATTCATATGTTGCATTTTGAAAAGATTTGGGGCATGATGTTATGAATTAAACACATGCAATACACTTTAGTTTCATATCAAAAAATATGTTTTGGATGCCAAATTTGAGTTTATGGAAATTTTATTCTCTTGTCATAATCCAAAAATTTGAATTCCAAAAAATATGTATCAAGGTGTGTAAGGGCTTAAACATTAATAACACATTATTTGAATTGTTTGATTTGGAAACTGTGCAATATTAACTAGAATAATAAACTTGAATAAAATGAATAAATTAATGGGAATAATAAAATACATTAAGAATGGCCATATATGGTTTAATCAATATGATAAGTACAAACCAAAATTGATGGCATGACTAAATGCCTAAACTACAAAAGATTCCAAATTTATTTTTACTTGTCAAATGTAGGGATGACCAATTAGTATACTTTAGTATGCTTTTGCTTGTGCCTTTTTTTATCTTTCATAGATGTCTCAAGTTTAGGTTCTTTGGAGTTGTTTTCAATTGCCTTAATTCACACTTTTGCATTAAAAATCAATTAGGGTTCTTGCACATTTATGTGCATACATTACCTCTTTTTAATTGGACCCTAGTCTTCCAATCCTCATCACAAAACATCAAAAGATATTTTCTTTCACTAGTAGAAAACCCCCTTTTTTTAAACAAAAGTTTTCAACTACATGACATTTGCAACTATGTTTCAACTAGATTTTTTCATTTGAAAATAAAAATTTGGTAATTACTAATTAAGTTGATTCATTTATTATATTGGTATATAGTTGAAAGTATTTTTCAACTATGTGGTCATTTGCCGAATATTCTTGACATCAACAATGTCTCCAAGTTGAACTTCCAACTATGTTGGTAAACAATGTGAAGCATGTTTCAACTAAGTGGTCATTTTTGAAATATTCTTGGCATCTAAGGTTTTTTAGTTGGCACACAATCAAGACATTGACTAGTGTTCAACTATTTTGGATGATAAAATGTACTAGAGGATGGATGAAATATAGTCTTGTTTGCAGCTATATTTTTCAACTAGGTTAAACAACTAATTGGCAATTTTAATTTCTTACATATAATATTGTAATATTTATTTAAAAGTATGATAAGATTAAATTACATGTAAATTTTTATTTGTATAAATGAATGATTTTTTGTAACACATAAGAATAATTTAATTTCAAAATAAAGTCTAAGAATTTTCTTAAATATGTTAATACTAATAGTTATGTGCAATACACATGTAATTTATTATTTATATGTAGATCATTACAACATATCAGATAATGATACATAATTAATAACATTGTGCAACTATAATGTTTATTCATTTTTATACACATGATATTTTAATATTTGTTTAAAATTATGATAAAAATTCATTAAACATTAATGTACCCTATATGTCATTGGCCCAAGTTTGAATGCATTCAATTAAATTTTCCTTCCAAACCCCTTTTTGCAATTTGTTTGAATTTCCAACAACCATCTATACCCACCAAAAATTCAATAATATTTTTCACATTTTAGGTCTCAAAACTATGAAATTAGCTTTATTAAATTGGACTTGGTGAGGGCTTTCTAACAATACCAAGAATGCCCCCAAGTTCCAATATAGTTTTCAATCTTGGTTTTTCAAAACATTCAATGAAAAAATGGTTCAATAATAAATAGATTCCACACTATAATTCCAAACATTCTAAACCAAGTTGTTGCACCCTATTCATTGAGAACTTTTTAATGACAAGTTCCATAACATAACCTAAAACACTGTGGTTTGAGAGATATCATTATGACAAAACATAACAAATTAACTTCCTTCATGGATAAATAAGGTAACATGTGTTGTTGGCCCCAAATGTGAACACAATCAACTCATTTTCCCTTTTAAACCCAATTTGTTGTAATTTGTTTGACTTTTCAACAATAAAATTCATTCAAAATTCAATATCTTCCATACCTTAAATATGAAAATTATGAAATAAATTTCATTAAATCTAATTCAACGATTATTTTGTAACAACACTAAATACACCTTTGGATTCGAGTAAAAGTTTTATTTATGATTTTATTAATGTTTATTAAGAAAATGGTTCAGTACTCAATAACCTTTGCATTGTAGCTACAAAACATTTCAACCCAATTGCACCCCTATTCATTGTTAGGTTTTCAAAAATATCAATAGCATTATATGAAATAATTTGGTTAAGGAAATTTCAACATGATAGAATAAAACAAAAACAAATTATCTAGCTTCATTAATAGATTCAATTATGTGTAAATTATCTTTGTATAAAATGAATGGCTATATATGATGTAAATATTTTTTGTGCACACAAATAATAAAATTTGATTGAAGGAAATTTAAGAAAATTCTGAAATGTAAATTTGTAATAATGTCCATGTTCAATACATCTAATTATTATTTATATGTAAATTGGATTTAAGTTTACAACATATCAAATAATGATACATAATTAATGATTTTTTTGTGGAACTTTAATGTTTATTAACCTTTATAGACCTGATATCTCAATATTTTCTTTAAATTGCAAAAAACATTCATTAAACATTAAACTAAATGTAAATTTTATTTGTGGAAATGAATGTTTTTGTCTAATGAAATTTTTTTGTGCATATAAATATTACACTTTAATTTGAAAATAAATTTAAATTTCTTTTTGAAATATAAGTCAACTTAATAATGTGTATGTTCAATACATGCATAATTTATAATTTCTATGTAAGTTCAATTTTAGTTTAAAATATATCAAATAAGGATATTTAGGTAAATTTTATTAAAAATATGTCCAATACATGTGTCATTTATTATTTACATCTAAATTCAATTTTAATTTACAACATATCATTGTATGATACATAATTAATATTTTTTAGAATTTTTATTTTATTCTAACTTTTGCTATACGTTCCAATAATTTCTTCGTCTATTAAAACTACTTATTTATTCATTTATGATTAAATTATAATTATTTTAGAATAATTATTATATATTTAATAATTTATCATATAATTTTAGAAATTATTTTATTTAACATTATTATACTATAAAATATTTATTATACTAGGTCATTTAAGCATTCTAACCAGTCAGATAAAAATACGAATAAAAATAGTTAAATAACTAGCCTAACCAAATTACTAGCTACAATATTATTATTAATGTTATTGTTGTAATTGTAGTCAATCATTAATTATCACAACATTATAATGATTATTATAAATAAAATATCATATAATTTATATTATTGAATATTTATATTTGAATAAATTTTTTGTTTTATGAAATTTTAATAATAATTTATAATGAATTTCGATTTTAAAAAAATTCTGTGATAATTAATTATTGAATAGATAAATACATTTAGTTGCTAATTTTTTAAGAAAAAATAATCACCATATTATTTAATAAATGATGATAATAAGTATAATTATTTAATTAGACAACTATGTAGTTAAAAATAATTTATGAATAATTATTATAGTAATTAAAATAAGTAGCTAGACCTAAGGTAGGTAGATTATTAGTTTAGGTTCAGGTCTAATTAAACTTAGACTAGTTTGTACAACTAGATTATAACTATTTCAGTTGCAATTAGGTTGTAATTGGGTTAGAACTAGGGTAGATAACAAATAGTACTCTCTCACCAAACACTTTCAAGTTTTCCTTCATTTCAACACCAAATTGAACCTTTTTTATGTCATTGGAAGCACAAAATAGAGAGTTACAAATGTTCTTTGAACCTCATAAATAAAGGAACAAGTCGAGAACGTAGGAAAAGAAAGAGTGATATTTTGTCTCAAATTTTGTCTCTAGGCCCCCTTTACTTCCAACAACTATATCTTGCTCATTTCTCATTCATTTTGAATGATTTCAATGGCTACAAATGTGCTAGCTCATAATATATAAAACTTGTTTAAAGTGAAAAGTAAAAAAGTCCATAGTTAAAAAGCTTAAGCTTCAAAATCATATTGTACACTTATGAAAAAATCCAAAACTCAACCCCCTTCACTTTGAAGGGGCATATCTTGCTCATTTTCCATTAGATTGTAATGTTTTTTAAGATTTGGATACGCAATGTGGAGAATTACAAAAACAAATTAAGTTTCAAAAGGAACAGACCATTGACAAGAGAGTTATAATGATCCAATATCATTAAGTGTTCGGTGATAGGTGTGTTTTCCCTAACTTACAACTAAAACTTTTATCCCATATTGTTTGGTTTCCATTCCATGGATCCAAACTATATAAAGGATTGCACTAGGATTAATGGAGAACACAATAAACATGAAAATCTAACAACCATTTGGGATGAGCAAATTGGAAAGGTTCAATCTTAAAGGTTAAACCAAATGAAATAGGACTTCATTTATTAATTGCCATGTGGTTTAGGTCTAGGCCTAACATAGGTGCCTAGATCTAGCCCTAATTTAAGCCTAGATTAAATGGCCTATGTTTAGGTTTAACCTAGGTGCCTAGGTTTAAACCGAACCTATGCTTAGGCACCGTGTGGTTTAAACTATTGATGTGGATGTGCCATGTGTCATTTAACTATTTGTTGACCAAATATTTGTGAAGATGCCACATGTCATTTAACTATTCGTTGACCCCACATTTTATGAATGTGCCACATGTCACCAAACCACTAGCCAAATGTTTGATTTACATAGTTGCAACATAGTTGAAATTGTAATTCTATTTTTGGCTAATATCATCCTAAAAATATAAAATGTCTTTCGATTATAAGTAGAGCAATTTTCAACTAAATTGGTAAGTAGTGACATGTAGTGGTTATTGTTGTGGTGTTGACACGTGGCATACACTTTCAACTATAATTTCACTCTCAACTTGTATTTTTTGACAATACTGGTTAGTAGTTGCAAAAAATATTTCTCAATTGCAAAAAATACATTGCAACTATACGTGTAGTTTTTGACTTGGTTTATAGTTGAAGAATAGTTGAAAACATAGTTGCAAAAGGGGGGGGGGGGTTCTACTAGTGCTTGTACTTTTCACAGATTTTTGGTTAGTTGTACACACTTGTGTGTGCACTTCACCCCCTACCACCAAACATTTGTTGCCCAAAGGGTAGCCAATTTTTTATATATTTGTGCAAATTTTCACTCATGACCAAACATAAAAATCATCCACATGCACAAGTGTTCGAATAATTCAAAACACAATTTTTCACAACCAAACATTTGGTCATACATAATATTTTGAACATTGATAACACTAAAAACTTTTGTTTGTTTGCTACCTTCTGGTAAATAGGTGGTGAGTGAATAGGTAAGTAAGTAGGTGGGTGGGTATGTAAGGTACATAGTACATGTATGTATATATAAGTAGGTGTGTGCGTAGGTAGGTAGGTTATAAGTATGTAGGTAAATAGGGAGTATGTGAGTAGGTGGGTGGGTGGGTGGGTGGGATAGGTAGGTATTACATTTAGGTATGTGGATGGGTTGGTAGGTAAATATTACATTTAAGTAGGTGGGTGGGTTGTTTGGTAGGTGATCCATTTAGGTAAGTAGGAAGGTAGGTTGTAAAATTATAGGTGGGAAGTAGGAGGTAGGTATGTAATAGGCATAAGATATTCCATTTGATTAAAGAACATTGGTCATTTTGACTAATGATGTCAATTTCTTGTGTTTAATTTGATTAGATGTCCCATTTGATTAAAACTTGTCAGCCATATGTATTGGTCAAAATAAGTTATTCTAGTAAAGTTGATTGGTTAAAAAATACATGTGTTGAACCTCTAGTCAAAATGGACATGTCCATTAATGAAAAAAGGACTAGTTGGTCAACTTAAATTATTTGAAAAACCAAAAAAATTAACTTAATGAAACCAACAAATTATCATATTGATTATAGTTGCAAAATTATGATGCCATGCATCATATTCATGTTTTTTGCCATTACTTAATGACTATTATGATTAAATAGTTACAAATGTAGTTGAAAAAAATAATAGTCATTTTTGTGTTGGATTCAAAGGATAGGATTTGTTGTAGTGAGGGTAATGTTTACTTGCATCTTGATGCAAAAAATTACATTGAGGAATTGGACGTCATTTTTAACATAATGACCAACCAATAAATGTTTCATTTCATCCATAATAGTTTATGAGTCATCATGTTGACTAATAATCAAATATTTTATTATGTACAACACCAAAACATGTCTTTTAGAATTGATTTTATGTGACTATAATCATCTTTTTAGTCGTTTTTAAAGTTGCTTATGTCATTTTCTAATCATTTTCCCATTGTATTCGAGTAAGACAAGTTGTGAAAGACATGTTTTGGCATTGTAAATATTACACATGGAATGTTACATCATCATATGCTAAAATTAGAAATCATCATTCTAATCGCAAAAGTCAAGGTATTTTTAATTAACTATTTTTAATTTATTTAAAGCATATTACTATAATTTTTAAAATAATAATATATCTATCTTAAAAAACATATTAATAATCATACTAACTATAGTCGTAAAACCATGACATCATATGACATCTCAATGGCCTTTACAACTATATGTGATTTTTGTGATTAAGTAGTTAGAATTGTAATTGAAAAGGACAATAGTCATTTACTTGATCGATCAAAAAATGCATAATATGTTGTTGTGAAATGTCATGTGTCATTTAATCATTTATGTATAATTTGCAAATATAATTGCAAAAGCAACTTGGTTGCGAACCATCAATGGATGAAATATGTTCATTTTTCATCAATCTTTCCATATTTGTGTTAGTCATAAATTATAGTCACATGTGTGATTAAATTTTGAGTAGTCCCATATATGATTATGAGCAACTATGGTGACATGTAGGACTAGTACAAGTGTTGTCACAAAATCAGTTGATTTGAACATTAATTGCACATTAATTACAAACCTAATGTTAGAATGGACAAGATTTCTTTTAGTGAAACCTCCTTATTTAGGGGCCATAAATTTCAGGTTACTTAACAAAATTGAATGATTCAAAAACTTACTACAGCACTTAGAAATGAACTACAAATTACCTTGAGACCCCATCACCCACCAAATGTCAACCATGACACCATTTTAATCTTTGTATACATTAAGTGTTTATTCATAGGCATGACATTTACCCTCAAGGATAAATCAAATGTTCAGATTAATAACATTTAAACATTGGATTTAATCTCTAAAAATTGTTTTAAAATTCCAAAATGCAATTTTATTTGTTGTCAAATTTAATCAAACATATGAAAAATACATGTTGATACAAAAGCCATGTTTTTGGGGCCTTTCCAACATCTTCCAATGTCTTTCCTACCATCCTTCCCAACAACCATTGGTTCAAAAAATATATAATACAATATATTTTTGACCTTAATGCTCGCAATGTTCCTTATGTGTTTTTCAATGTCCTTTGGCATTATATCCAACACCTTGCCATGAACCTTCAACCTGTTGATACCTCTTCTTGCTTGAAAAAGAAAATTTCCATGTCCAACTTAAGACCTATAATATTTTTATTGTGTTTTTTACACCTTTGCTATTGTTTCTTGTTATTTTGTTGTTTTTTGTCAATATTGATTTGAATTTTAACTACATATGTTGGATTTCGAAATGTTTGTTAGGTTGACATGGAACTTAGCTTAGAACCAATCATAGTGGTTTAAAGGCTCCAAAAAATTCAAGTTTTCACTAATTTTTAAAAAGACCAAAGTTCAAAAGGAAAATATATTCAATTGATTTAACAATAAAAAATAATTATAAGGGGAAAAAATATTATTCATTTCAAGGAAAGGGTGGTTAGAAAGGGAAAAATAAGATATCCACCCCTAAGTTGTGTGTGGAGGTGATATTAATGATTGTTAGACGCCATTTCATACTAAATATTAATGAATTTATTCTTTAAAAAGATTTATAATAAATATAAATAATTTTATAAATGTAAAATTGATAAAAATAATGTAGGCTTCTCAACTTTGATGAGTGTTATGATGGATATTTCATTTTCACTATTGATCTGAACTTGTTTTTAATTTTGATCAAAACTTGTCCATTAAAATATTTTTAAAAAATTAAATCGAATTTTTCATTTTTAATTTTCTAGTATATTATTTCATTAATGAAAAAGTATATTATTCTTTATGTTTATTTAAATAATTCATAAATTTAAAAATATATATTAGTTGTTAAAAATGTCAATAATTTAGTTTTAAAAGTTATAATTATAATGAAATCTCATATATATTTATTTGTAATTTTGATTTCAATACAAACCAAAGGCTATCATCATATTAAATTCAGTGTTATCATTTGTTGGAATTACAAAAATTAATCCATATCAAATCCATTATGAAATATATGGATGTAGAGTGTGATTTAATGGTTTAAAATACACCAAAACATGTTCTTTTCATATCAAACAAGATGTTAATATTTAGAACATTTTAAAAAATTGCAATCATGACTTTTCGGTCAAAAATTATAATTATAATTATAATTTTATCTTTCAAAATATAAATAATGTATTATTTATAATTTAATATGTCACTAAGCTTAAAAGTGTAGTTAATTGAAAAGGTGAAACACAAATGCATTTGAATATGAATTATCATGCATTCTCAAATAACAACATGCAAAAAGCAATCTCAAGGTTTTCAAGGTGTGATACATAGTGAAAGTAGGTTGAGAGACATGTGATTTATGATTAAATTACAATTGATTTAACCAGAATATTTAATTTATGAATACTATAGAATTTGAAATCAAAAGCTAAACTTTGAAAATATTTCAACTAAATAAAAAAGGGAAAATTAAAAATAAAAAATTGTTGTGATCAATTTTTATAATTTTTGAAATCTTGCTTATTTCAATTTGCACCTAATTGTAAGCATTGGTATATTGCCCACAAATTATATCACTTTTTGGTTTTTTTTTTTTTCTCTTTTCCTACCTTGTTCACTTTCACTTTTCCTTCTTGTAAAGCTTCTATGGCAACAATTCATGTATCCTCCCATGCATTTAATTCAAATGTTGAGAAAATGTTGTAACCTTTCAACATATTCATGGGACATAAAAAACACACATGATTTAATACATTCATAATATTTTCAAGGTTACTTTTTAAAAAAATTTAATGTAGTACAAAGGTAGCTTCAACACCTGTTTGTAGAACAATTCATGAAATTGAAATTTTCATGTCAAGAATAAAACATTTTTGAACATTCCAAAATGTATTTTCAAAAAATGAGAAACTTAAATCTGAAAATTATAAAATTCTCAAAAATAATGTAACTAGTGTTAAAGATTCCAAGGTACTACAACAATAAATAAAATGTAAATATAAAAATGCCATTCATGTACATTAAATTATGCAATAAATAAGATTTGTTTTTTTTTTTCTAGTAGGTCATATTGATATAATGGACAAGGATCAACAAATGAGTTTTCAAAGACATACAAATCATTCAATGTGATGGAATCATACTTGTTTTATGACAACATTTTCATTTTCTATCCTATTCAATAATGTCAATAATTATTATTAGGGTTTTCATAAGTTGCAAGGATAATTTAAATTCATATAATAGGAAATTTTTCATTTTCATATTATAAATTATTAGGATTTATCATCAACTACTGACATTTGTAATGAAAACAATGTTGGTCATCTACCCATATAAATAATGATGATTCAAATTGAGTTTTTAATCAATGAAACTTCAAAACAATAATGAAAATATCACAAACTTCAATCATGACTACATAGAGGGGTCATTTTATTCAGTACAAGATCCATGCAAAAATCTTTTTATTTATGTATGATAGGAAAATTTGGATTGTTAAACATGCCATTATCTTGATAGATTATTAATAACCATTGATTTTGTTACAAGAAATGTACAAAGTTATCTTAGTTTATTTATTCATATTATGTATGTAATTTTGTAATAATGACCAAGTGGAATTTTCCATATATAACGTCTTGTAAACTCGTGAATCTTAATTCAATTTTGTTGAAGCTTGATTTTATATAACAACAAAATGCCAAATGTGGATTTCAAAGATAAAATTATTCTCAAATATACCTATTTAGGGTGAAAACACTGTCAAACGAGCCAAAGGCGTCAAGGTAAAAATATTTTTCCAACGACTGTACATGACACATGTCATTTTTTTTGTTGGTTTAAATTTAATATTTTGGATAGCCCATTTAACATTACATTTTAAATATAATTACATTTTACTAAAAATTGAATTTCTATCTCATGTATATTATGCATTCATGCCTTCTATCACATAAATATGGATAACTTTTGTTCAAGCCACATTTTCAAAATCCATAATCTTCAAGGTGAAAAACATTTTTGAATGAAATGTGCTTAAATGAGTTAGTAAAAAAAAATCATTAGTTCAAATCCTAATCATCAATGTTAAAATCCTCTCCAATTTTCAAAAGGATTGGTGCACATTTGGTAAAAAAAAGACATTTGAATAAAACAACGATTGTCCACTCTCAAGATTTGAGTGTTTTAAACATGTAAAAATATTTTTTATTTGGTCAAGCTTTGAACATGTAAACTTTGCAACTAATGGAACGTATTCCAAAAGACATTATGACAATCCAAACTATTATATTTCCCTTGTGATCTTTTAAACATACAAAAATGCAATTTTAGGAATGTCCACTCATTTAGGTGGTTCCTTTTATTGTGTATTTACCCTTTAGCCATTATTTTATTTAATTTTTTATTATTTAATTTTCAAATTATTTAATTTTTTGTTTCATCTTGGTTGTGATTTGACAAATATGTAGGCTTTTTTCTTTTAACAAAAGAAACAAATACCCATGCCATTTAAACATGTTTGTAAAGAGATACACAAGCTAATATTGTATGGATTGTGGTATATAGTAATGATGTGATGCATAAAACTTAATTGAATTATTAAAACATGTATCAAAATAAATTTTGAGTCCCAAAAAAAACATAGAAAAGAATTGAGGAGAAGAGTACATCTTTCTTCTTTTGATTAATTAATTCTTTCAATTATTTGATTTCACATAATGCACACATAATGAGGTGAACATCACTTGTTGTGTAACATTTGAAGTGAATGCAAATTACAATGAAGGAGAAAAAAATATGTCCATGCTTGAACATAGAAAACTCATAGCAAAAGTCACAAAATTGTCAAAAATCACAATTTACATTATAAAAACACAATTTCACATAATTCCAATATCTTTAATTTTATGGTCTACCCTCATTCTTGTTAGTCATTCATTCAAGATCTTTTCCTTCTTCTTCATTATTTTTGTTTTTTCTAATTTTATTTTCTCATTTTTTATTTTTTTGGGGGAATAAAGTCTTGCATGTTTACCTTATCCTTTCATGACATCATTGATTCCCAAACATCACACAATGTCCCAAATTGGAGAAAAAAAACTTTGCTATAAAATGTTTTAGATGTATCAATCAACGTTGCAACTTTCATTAATAATGTTTCATGTATGAAGGGCTTGCTATTAAGGTATTATGCCCTAGGAATGAAGGTCCAAGCTTAGGGCCAAAGGCATTCATCATTCCTTGGTAGCAAAACATCCCCACCACAAGGAAACTATGTGAAATGTCCTCACACCAACTTGGAGCAAGAAATTATGATTAGGGAGGTCTCCCAAAAAACAAAGGAATTTTTGGCTCGGATATTGAACAAATAGGATATGTTTAACTCTTTCTTCAACCTCTTTTCAAGCTATCTATTGACGTATTAACATAAAAAAAGTTCAATACTTGGTCCTTGTTGCTTTGCATTTTGAAAGGTAATTTTATCTTTTAGAATTACCTTTTTTGTCAAATCTCTTATAAGGGGTTAAAAACAAGTTGTTGTCATGATGTCAAATGCATTGTTGAACACAACAAATACTTACACATGATTGATTTTTTTGAAACAAACACCTATAAAGAGTCAATAAACTTGTAAGTGAATTGATTCATGAAAAATCATAATATCCAAAGTTGAACATGGTTCCAAATTGAAATGGCTCATTGGAAGAAATGTGACACAAGTGGAATTTTTTTGGTGTTGCAACAACATTTGATCTAGATAAAAAGTGTTCAAATAATATTATTAATGATGGTTTTTTTTACCCACAAAAGATTACAAAAATGTAATATTCACATTATAAATTCAAATGTTTGATTTTTGAAAGGTGATATTACTAAAATAATGACGTGATTGTTTGATCACAATTTCTGTCATGTAAAATCCCATAGTTGGACCAAGCAATTCAACACATAATGTTTGCACTAAAGATGCCAATTATTTTGTCATATGTTGTGTTACAGTGTATTTTTTATAATTTAAACCCCTTGACAACATGCAAGTGATATTAAACATGCCATACCTATTTAATTTCACTTCAAATAAATAAATTATTTGAAAGTATAACCACTTCTTACATTTCAAATATACAAAGGTTGTGGTTGTGTGCATTCAAAAGTAATGAGGAAAGCCATAAGGTGGGCTGGCTTGAATATTTGTGCAACTCAAGGAACTACTTTGTAATTTTGATATTTTAAATTAATTGATGGACATGACAAACATTATGTTGATGAAACAAAATGTTTGCAATATTTAAACCCAAAATATATGGCATAGACCAACAACACAACTTTCATACCATACTTGGCACACAAGGACAATACTGATTGATATTTTTGTCTTACACAATTATGTAGAGGTTCAATGATGTATGGAAACATTTAACTTGTCAACTAAACATGATTAACTAGCTTTTCATTTTAACTAAGGTTATTACCTCCCTTTGAGGAGATTGCAAATTTTTTATTCGCATAAGTGGGGTAATATGTTTGTCTAACCTTCATTGAGGGTTCAATGACTCATTACTACAAATTGTGTCTTATTTTTTATTTTTTATCATTGAATTTTAATCAAAATACACCCTTAGTTAAGGTGACACTATTGTCAATATGAACCAATCATTTACAAAAAGCATAAAATAGCACTTTAATCATATCATATATGGTTGAGTGATTACTTGTGTCCATGTCATGTCTATTTTGACTAAAAATTGACATAATGCTAGCTAATGTGGACTAACAAATTATTTTGTTTGTTTTGACTAAAAGTTGACATAGGTCCTAGATGATGTAGACTAATAGGTAACATTTCATGACTACAAACTAAAATTTATTTATGAAAAGATTACAATTATCCAATGAGGTTAGTTGAGGATGCAAAATGTAAGATTTAGGCTTTTCAACATCTAATTTTGTAGCCCCTTGAACATGTAGGTGTGTGGGTCCCCCCTAGGCATTTAATTGTATATAACACCACTTAGGCATGGAGGATACATGTCAGCATGAAGGCATGAATAAAGGTATCACAAAAGAGCGTTGAACCCCTCACACCTCAATGCCCACAAGACCGATACTCTTTATCCAACTTAATTAATAGAAATTAAAATCATGACAAATTGTGTAAGCACATAAGTATAAACATGAGTCCATTTCAAATCTTCTTATGTATATCCAAACTTTGAAATGAACTTTTGTTTTCATAACTTGTTCAAATAAAACAAATGTGCACTTATTTTGGAAAAAATTTCAAAAAAAATCTATGCATTGAGTTATACAAAATGGTATTGAAAGAAGAAAAGACCCATGGGCGGGGGAGATGAAATCTTTGGTTCTTTGGAGCTTGGCTTCATCAAGTTCTTTCCCAAAAACTTGCAGCAGTAATTGTACTGGTTCAGTTCAGTGAGGCTTGTGACCAACACTACTGAACATCCTACTTTTAAAATCTTAAAGTGTGAGGGCTGTAGGCTCTTCCTACTGCTTGCTTCTAAGTGATGTAGAAAGTCAGCTGTCTAATGTCTTCTCCATCATCAACAAATGGTTGTCTAACAAATGAATCCCCAGCTTAACTAGAGGATTACAAGGAGCCATTAGCTTTGCTACTGAAATTTATGACGAAGTAATTTGTAGCCTACAAGAATGTACTTCAAACCCTCCTGCCAGGACTGGGAAGTGACAGAGTCCTTTATCGTTTACTTCTCTCTTCTACATATCTTATCCC
Source organism: Sphagnum contortum (assembly GCA_963920785.1). Taxonomy (NCBI): domain Eukaryota; kingdom Viridiplantae; phylum Streptophyta; class Sphagnopsida; order Sphagnales; family Sphagnaceae; genus Sphagnum; species Sphagnum contortum. Next base: position 6,229,678 of record OY987281.1, read on the forward strand.
ACTTTGTCACATCATCTGAACCAGTGGTTTTTTCTTTTAAATTTGATTTTGCAAAAATGCTGACATTTTTGCTGAATGAACAAGTTTTCCAAAAAAGTCACAAATAGCGAAAACTCACCACCAAAAAAATCTAGTGATTAGGATTCATCATATCTCATGGATGCACAACCAGTCTTTGTTGAAATTAATGATTCCAGTGAAAATATAAATCCTGAAATTCATTTGGTAGCTCTGAAAAATTGAATAGGTTAGAGCTTAGGCCTGAATTCATGTCATGCTTTTAGCAAAACCTATGGATACGCTCTGTTGTTTACACTCTTCATATAATAGCATGGTGTTGTAGGTTGCAATGTAATAATGACTTCATGGGCCTGAATCAGGCAACACTTTCTCACTACAATAAAAGATGTCTCTGTACACAAAGTGATTTCACTAAATTTTCAGTGCCACTGTGAACAGGACTTAATGGAGATGGAGTGAATTGGATCCTGTTCATTCTTTTTGGCTGTTGAGATTTCGATACTACTGGAAAAATTCAAAGTGCAGTCTCGCTTCTGGTAATGCCCTCATCCAAGGGTCTTACCCAAGGTAAAGATATTGCCACAAATTTCAAACAGACCAAATGATCCACCCAAAATAGAAGATCACTTCAAAATCAGAATATCCCTCCTCAAAAGGGAAGATCCTTCCCAAAACAGAAGAACGCTTGAGGGAGAAACAAAAAAATTCCTGAATGTATACCCGTCCTCCGCTAAGAGGATGCCCAGCGGCAACCCTCTATCAGTATTTAGCACATCCAGTGTGCCCTGTTTAGTTTGTCCCCCTTCCCCAGCCATGAACCTGAAAACATGGACTGTAAAAGATGAGAGACTATTATACTCTCACCACATGGGCCAAACATTAATTGTAGATGGCCATTGAGAAACACTCATTTTGTGCAAGATTTGTCTCCACCTGGGCATTGTGAACGTCTGCATTTTTATTAGCCCAAACAAAATCCACGGAGTTTTTCTGCAACTTTTCATCCATGTAGAACTGTAAAGGCCAATTTTACTGCTGCCATTGGGCACACTCTACCAATACACATGTTTAGCAGGTCTTTACTAGCTGTGTAAATTCCATGGGTCGATGGACTTACCTAAAATGTGGGGTTACATAACTGTTACTCTTACCCTTTATTTTAGGACTCCGTCCATCCTAGCGTTTGCCTCGGGTGAACAAGCACCACATTGGTACTGTGGTAAAAATCTCAAAATTCATTTAAATTATTATGACATATTACCAATATGCCTTGCTTAGTATAAATCAGTGTCTCTGAGTTCAAATCTAACATTTTTGGGGCTTCATATGGCCACTACAGCTCGCTTTACATTAGAAGTCAGGGCCAAAAATACTTGGGGCCAACTCTGAGGATTTTGGACTTGTTATTTGGCCCCAAGTTAATAATAAATGCTAGAACATTGACATCAAGATATTAACAAATGCTGGAACATTGGGCCCAAGGGTTGCAAATTGGCTTCCCAAATTTGGTGGTATCCCTTTTTTCAGCCTTGGGGCCAATACAAGGCCATAAAGTTCAGCATTTATTAGAAGCTTGGGGCAGATTGAAAATACTTTTTCTATTTCAGCCTTCACTCCTAGTGTAAAAACTCTTGGGGCCGATTTCAACTTTTGCATCAATAGGAATGCTTGATTTGGGTTGAACATCAACCCTGACTCCTAGGGTAAACTTGGCCTAAGAGGCCTCCCTCAAAAAGGTCAAGGTACCAACATGGGTTCACCCTGTCTCTAGCCTTGTACGTACAAACAATCCCCATTTACCATAAGCTGTTTAAGAGTAACTCCACCCCACACCTGTAAACACCCTTTTTCATTAAACCTTGCAGCAGGATAGCTTAAATCCTCCTGCGCTCCTGTATTGCTGTCCATTTTTCAGTGGTCATTTCATCCCCTTTAAAATCTTGGATTTGGACATACAGTGACTATTACTCGTCAAGATGTAAAGACATAAATGGTCATTGAGTGTTTATAAGGACTTTTATGACGTTTGTGGGTGGGGACAGTGTTCCTTGAACACTATTTTATTTTAAAGTGGAGTAGTTGTTTACAGTTTTGCGTGGGAGATGCTCTAAGTGCACTGATGTCGCCTACTAGAGTCTCGTATATCTCTTGTCAAAGACACCTTAATCATAATGAAATCAAAGACAAAATCATAGCAACAAATTCACTTGACATTTATTGTCTAGAAACGAGTGTAGTACACTTTGGTGGCACAGTTCCAACATCACACATGCCACGATACATGCAGTCACTTTACTTCAACGGCATGGACTGAGCATATTGGAGCTGGCTGCACTATAGAAACAAGTTTAATACACTTGCAGCTATTCATCACTAGTTATTACTTACAAACATTATATCAAGAGCTCGTCAAGAAGGGGCTGCATCATGATCAGCAAAATGACGTGCTGGAACAAACAAATTACGATACTAGTTGAAGATAGGTACTTTGACATGCAGATCATGATCATGATCAACTCGGAAGTACTTATGTTGGTGATCATCAGGTCCTGTGGCAAGTCGGACCAGGGCAACGTCCGCCACATTTGATGTAGTGGTCACTCACATAGCCAATTATGATGCCATCGCTAGAATATCCCACTTTATCCCATTGCGAATCACCGTAGATGACGTCGCCGGTAGTTATGCAGGATATGAATACGTCTGTCCCTTCCGGAATTACGCCGAAAGAGTTACAGCTGGTATGGGGACAGTCGCGTACGTTCACGTTGGCCTTGACGGGGTAACAGGTCACGTATAAACCCGGGGTCGTCATCAGAAGAAATGCTATGACAACCGGTAAGAGGCCGGCAGGCGGTGATGATCTGCACATATAATATCCAACCTTAATTTTTAGTTTCCCGAAGACCAAACACCCTTCAACTCTCATATTCGCGACATGAAATTTCTCACCACTCGTGATTAAAGCTTGAAATATGCTACATGAAAAGCAAATTTTCGAAACGAACAATGTAACAGAAAATATCACATTTACTGAGAGTGCAGCTGGTTACGGCCGGTTTGTCTCGTAACACCGGTCTTATATGTGTCAAGCTGCAATGTTAATATTTAGGCAATGTTCATGACAACTTCAATTGAAATATATTTAATGCAAGGACTACCGTCATCGTTCTGTATGTAAGTTTCAGATCGACTTGTCTGTCCAAAACGCCACAAATGCATTAGTACCCTACTCTGCACGTACACGTTTGGCAGCTATAGTCAGATGGACCCTGGTTATGGTACTTCAGCGTTTGCTCATTATCGAAATGTATTTAGGGGAAATACTAATCTCGAAGTCTTGTTCATGGAGATGAGTTGACGTCAAAAAAACTTGTGTGAGAAACAAAGAACAACGATCAAGCGCAACAACTTAGCAACATCACGAGCAGCTACAGTGCACAGCAGGAGATAACTAGCTAGCTGTAGTATAGAAACAGCCAGTTATGCAGCATCGACGTACTTGACTGTTGTTGTAGCCATGTTGTGGACGTCGTCTCCCGGCAGCGCTGGATAGAGAACACTAAGCAGCAACAGTTGAACTGCAAAAATAGAAGAAAGTGGAGTTGAGGGACGAAGGAGTGAAACAGATGTTCTACGAGCTCATGTGTATGTTGCAACTTGCACACGATGCACACAGCTGCTGCTTAGAGAGCTGGTATTTAAACTAGTCCTTGAGGCTTGAAGCAGCGCCTTCAGGACTCTACTAAACTTGTTCTTCTTTTTTTTTTAATTGGCGAGATTTTGCCAAAAACCGACAGTACAATTTGAAATCCAGCCAAAATAAGTGATTTTGGAGGTTTTCAGTCGCCAAAAGTGAGGGGGAGAAACGGTAAAAACAAACCACCAGGTTAAATGTTATCTAATTCTGGCTTTCATTGTGTTACTAGCCAAAAATATAAAGGAGGATTAAAGATTTGCATGAACTTATGTGGTTTATAGCCAGATGTTGACTAAATCTTTCTACCGATGATTGCCACTTTTTCTACGTCTTTCTGGCGATGATCCTCACTTTGGCTACAAACAAAAAAAATTCCTGGAAAAAACACTGAGCTGCTGCATCGTCACGCAAGTTCTCGAGTAGACCAGCTAAAACAATGCCATTTATTTCCTTTCCCCCATTTTCTTGAGAGCATCGGGACACGGTATCTTCAGATTTCTTATTCAATTTCTTCACAGCTTCGGTGCCAAATTTGTGAACTCTTTGCCAGGAAACTGATGCAACTTGCTGGCGTGTCCCACCAGCGACAACAATGCCATTAATTTCCTTTCCTCCATTTTCTTGAGAGCATCGGGACACGGTATAATCCGATCTCTTACTGAATTTCTTCACAGCTTTGGTGCCAACTTTGTCAACTCAGTGCGAGGAAACTGATTGAAGTGTTAGACATTTTTTAATGTAGAGATTATCATTTGTCCGTGTCAGCTTGGTGCAAAGAACATGGGCCTCCTAGTTTTTATTATTAAAAATTAGTCTGACAATCTCATTATTGTGTTGAGTTAAAAGAAGACCTAAGGATGTGGATGGGTTTGGTGAAGACAAGGAAAACATATTGAGATTTGATGGATGTTGAGTTTCTTAATGAAGTTGAAAATCACTTAAAAAATTGTGTGCAAAATTAGGACATGTATCCATGATCTTCATAACATTTTATTCATAATGCACATAATTTTTTAAAATTTTCGTTCAACTTCTATGCATCTATTGCCACTTTGTAAATGTGTCAATTCCATGATCACATTGAACATTATAAATGAATAATTTTTAACGTTTCATGTGAATGAAATCCAAGTTTTGCATGTTATGGCACATTTTTTGTTTAATTTTTTTTTCATTTGAAAGGTTATGTAAGTGTAAAAGTTTTTACACTATTGAAATCATTACTCAAATGTTGGATATTGCACTTATTAGTATATATTCAAACACACAACAATTTAATCCTTCATGTTTATACTTGCACATGTTATTGGTGTTATTCAAGAATCTTATTCGTAAGAAAATTTGCCATGTTTTAGCTACATACCATACATGGAAGTATAAAATTGTTAAAATCATTTTGTATTTTGGTTACAAGTCTTAAAACCTATTGTTGTATTTTTAAATTCATTTAAGTTTTTTTTAACTTTCATTTTTGAATTTTTAAAAAAATTGTTGTCTTTGATGGCCCCGAAAGGCTTTAATCCAACTATTTAATGCCTAATTTTCACCAAATTATGTTTTTTGTACTTCTACAAAAGAAATGAAGGGTAAATATATTATTACATCATTTGAAAAGCTAATAATAAAATATGTTGTGGTACTTTTTTCAAAGTTGTGTAATTAATCATTTATATTAATGTATGATTTATGTTGTCAAACAAATATGGTTTTGATCTAAAGGGTTATATTGATGTTCTTTCTTGTGTCCAATTTTTCCCAATTTAAAGGGGCAACAACATCAACAAAGTTTTTTTCTTAAAAAGTCAAATGCTGTCAATTTTAAAATTTAATATCATGAAATTTTTACAATAAGTTAATAGTAAATAGCCATAATATTGAAGGATTTAAACAAGTCTATGATTCTAAAACTTGTCTACAAGCAAACATGGCCGAATCTTCTTATGAATCATTGCCATTTAAACAACATCAAAAAAGTGGAAAAAGAAAACAACTTTATACCTAATCATATTGGGAAAAATAAAAACTTACAATTTTTCAAAAAATGGACATATATTTTACATAATGAAAATAACATTGTTAAAGACTTATTGAACATATTCTTGAATGCAAATTGAATTAAATCACATTTACAAAGATTGTGGGTAAATAATCAAATTAAAAAAATAGATATATGTATTTGATTATTCATAACATAATATTTAAAAACCCTTTAAATTGATTATTTAGATTTTATATTATCATGTCCAAAGGTAGTATACAAACATGTACATACACTGCAAAAAAATGGGTCCGAAACATGTCCCCATTTCATTATGAAAACAAAATAAAATAAAATTGGACTTAGTACATCACTAGAGGTTCACTTGGGTTCACAATTTCATTATCTCATTTTGCTTCAAAGGGGATTAGGCCACCATACCTTTGAACCATTTCACTTTTCCAAAAACTTGATTTATTCAAGTCCACCTTTAGTAGACACAATTGATGAATATGAGAACTCACTAAAGTAATTCACTAGTTACACCAATTTTTTGTATTATTCAATTTTTAAATAAAACCTTACAGTATGTGATTAATTTATATATTGCACTATGATTATGTATATTATGATTAAATTTATGTAAATTAAATATGATTTACATTTCATGTCTTTGTGTCTAATATATAACATAAATAATAATCAAATAATACCATTTAAAAAATAATAACAAACCCCATATTAATATTTTAAATTACATTATGCGATAATCAATGTAAATTTCAAACTTATATTATTAAGGTTAAATGGTTTTGATATTATAGTTCCTTTATAGTTAAAAGTTATAATTACTAAATGATTATTATTTTATCTAATTTATTATTTTTACTTAATTACAATTAATAACCATTAATTAATTTTATAATTTAGTAATTATTAGCTAGTTGAAATTGATAGTTAATAGTCACATATATATTTTTTATAAAATTGATAATTAATTAATCACATAAATTTTATTAAAAAATAATGATGAATTACTATTATTAACTAGTTAATTATTTGATGATAATTTCTATATAATAATAATTGTTATTAATAAAGCCATTATAGATAATGGAATAACAAAATAGGTAAGTAGGTAAATGAGTAGGTGACTTGTTAATTGTTTGTTAGGTGATTAATTTATTAGTTAGTTAGTCTTATTTATTTACTTACTTATTGACTTTATTTACTTACTTAAAGTAGAACCACTCATCATCAATCACTACCTTATAATCGAACATTTATTCATATTTTCTCATCTTTTTCCATTTTGAGTCATTTGAAAAGTTATGTGATCATTAATTTAATGTCTATGAATCATCCTTGACCTACCAAGGAAGAAATAATAGGAAAAACAATTATTTTCAAGTTACAAACACATTTTTTTCTTTTTAGACCCCTCCTACTTTCAAAGTTCATAACAGTTTTATTTTTTATTCAATTTGAGTGATTTAAAATGATATGGGAACATCATCTTAAGCTTGGCAAATCATCTTTGAGGTACAAAGGCAACAAACCAACTTCCAAGGAAATTTTAGTTGATCAGTTCTAATCTTTTAGCTATTTGGTTGTTTTCCATTTCTATATTTTGGCCCCCCCCCTCGCCCTCACTTTGGGAAGTCGTAACTTTTTCATATTTTGATTCATTTTCAACAATTTTTAGTGTTTTAAATATGTCAAGAGGAAAGCTTCAATTCATTTGGACACCACAAGTAAAAGAACAAATTTAATGACAACTAAAAGGTGAAAGCACACTACGGTGACCACTTTTGGAGCACTTGTAAATCAAATATTGTAGTACATATAATATAATTGTTCCAAAAGCATGGTACATTTAATTTTGGGTATCAATTTTGATTTTTGGGCCCTATAATAATTATTTTGAAAAAATAATTTTACGTAATATTATTTAATAATAATAAATTTCATTATTTATATTGAAGGATCCATGAATATATTTATAATATACATTGGTATAAAAGGGCCACAATCTTGTTTTGACTACACTAACTTTAGGGTTTCATTAGTCATTAAAATAATCAATTTCAATGAATTAAAAAAATGGCCCATCTAATTATGCTTGTCATCTTCTATGTGGATGTGATTACTCGTCAAAATTTCAATTTACCACACATTTATCGCATCCTTGTTGAAAAAACTCATTTTTTAAAATGAAAAATTTCAAATTAATCACATTGTATTTAAACATGGTTCATATTATGTGAAATGACATGGTTTAATATATCTTCAACTTTCATAAAAACAAAAAATTATTTAAATATTTTTTAAACTGTATTTCTATTTTTGAATACGTATATACATTACATTCATTTCCACTTGTGTTATTAATGTACTTGCCTATCACAATGAAAGAAAATCAACATGAGAAAGATTCTTACAAGAAGAAGAGAAGATGTCGGTGAGTGCCTTGGCTATCACCATGTAAGAACTCAACATATACATGTACCTCTTTGTTGAAATAAATGCCCAAAGCCTAATAAAGGGGAAGGTGATGGAACTTTGTGGTTGCATTAAAAGGCCATAAAGGCCCCACAACTTTGAGACCAATATGGGTACACACAATGTGACTCACCCTAATTTTATTGACAATGCATGAGTTTTGACAGTGTTGGACATCATTTATGGAGGATTATTAAATTAAGTATGAGGCCCGCCACGGGCCTGTGCTGGCATATTAGTTTAGAGAGAATATTAATTTACATAGTATTAGTTTAGAGAGAATTTATTATACCTTCCTCTTCAGAGGTCTATTTACTGCCTTTTTTTTTGGTGGAGAAAATCATTTTATTTTTATATTTTTGAATTTCACCTTGGAACCATGTTTTAATTTTTGAGAAAATCCTTTTTATTTTTGCATTCTGAAATTTCACCTTGGAACCATGTTTTAATTTTTGAGAAAATCCTTTTTATTTGCATTCTGAAATTTCACCTGGGAACCATGTTTTAATTTCTGAAAAAATACATTTTTTATTTTTACGTTCTGAAATTTTCACCTTGGAAACATGTTTTAATTCCTAGAAAATTCCATTTTATTTTTGCATTTTGAAATTTCACCTTGGAAACATGTTTAAGTTATGAGAAAATTCATTTTATTTTTGCATTTTGAAATTTCATCTTGGAACCATGTTTTAATATCTTGAAAATCCATTTTATTTCTGCATTTTAAAATTTCAACTTGGAACCATGATTTAATTTTTGTAAAAAATCAATTTACAAAGGGAGTCACTCACCTAAAAAATATAACTACTTGGGCTAGATAGACTGCCTAATTATTTACAAAGGCTAAGTAGCCTACGACATTAGATAGAACTTATGGGACCATTCTGCATTTTGGAGGCAAAAATCTCATTAATGAGACCAATGACCATCCAATTCTGAATATTTCAACAAGGTATCCAATCAAGGATGGGAAACAATCGGAAGAAAAAACAAAAGCAAACAATAAACAAAAAAAACCCTTTGCAAAGAGGACTCATGGCTAAAAAAATGACAATCAAACGATAACAAAGAAAACCTAAGCCGAAAGAAGTTTTTGTTTCTATTGAAATTTAGAAGATATTATGGCAAGAGAGCTTATCCAGAACTTTGTTCAAGCATTAGTCAACTTGGACATTATGTCTAGATTGGGTAGGTAAAATTGTAGTAGGTAAGAGACTAAACGACAACCCTCAACAAGCACTGTTGGTCACAAAGAGTGGCCAAGCCTGCTGAGCGCTGTGAGGAACCACCACTTGGTTCTCACAGGGCTGAGCACTCTTTATGAAAGAAAGTCAAGAATCTTTTTTAATTATTTTGGAACTTTCTAGTTTTCAAACTGAAATCTTCAAAATAAATAAATTAGTTGACAGGCATGTGCTGACGCCGCCCCTTGTACTACAAATTCCAAAGGCGCCACATAGTTGATATTTTTCTTCTTAGAATGGGTGACATTATATACGTGTATAAATAACCTATAAGAGCAAGAATCCCTCCTTTCAAAATCCTCTCTAGGTCTCTAATGAGCAACAAGCATCAAGTCTTTCTAGATTTGGCAAAATATTTTTTTGGAGCATTGGGGCGGGTTTAGGAAAGTTGGTCTCTATAATCTATTAAATTTTCAAAAGACAAACAACAAGGGAAGGACTTAGACATTTGCTTAGAAAAAAAGGGAATCCCCTGTTTTGTGAAATAGATTACATTTTGTAGTTGGATAGGCTAATTCTATCACCGAGCTTAGTTTCATGCTTGATGAAGCATGATGAAAAACAACATGATTTGTATAGTAAGAAGATAAACCGGAACCCTATTATTGTGAATTGGGAAGCTCCAAGCCCTTCTTACATCCAATTTTCTCATTACATCATTTCCAGTGCACTTCAAAGTTTTGAACTGGGAAAAGATGGTTAAGTTCCAGGAAATGTGGTGATTCTGGAAGACGAAAATGAGATACTTAGAAATTTGATGATGATGATGAACCAAAAGGCCGTGAAGAAGTAACCCTCTGTGCACCAGCACACACATGCACATGCATATGCACCAAACACACGTGGTGGAAAAGGAAAGAAGGCTGTACACAGTGCGCACCGGCACACACATGCACACACATATGCACCAAAACACACGTGTTTGAAAAGGAAAAATGTGAAAGAGTTTTTTTTTTGGGTGAATGATTGAACCACGTGTAGGTTAGTGATCGAGGAGCAGGCTGTTCCTGAAGTAAGAAGTGCTTGCCCAAGGCACAGAGCAAATGTTACTCTCTGGAATAATTTAAGCTTGAAGGAAAGGGTTTTCGAGAAATTTTTTTTGGCTTGAGAATAGACGCTCTATGGACCATTCCTCACATAAAAGCAAATATGGTCAAATCTTCTAATTTTTCAGATTTGTTTAGCACCTTATATTCTTCTAGCTCTGATGGGTTTAATGTTGAAGAGCGCATTGATGACATGGATGCTGAAATTTTCATGTTATTTCAAGTAGCCTCAATTGCCACAGCTAGTTTGGAGGAATTTTTCATTACAACCGACCAAGATGGTGCTTGGTGCCAATCAGATAATAGACCCAAATGTTGGAGTTTGGGCATCCTAGCAACATTACGCACAACACCTAGATTATTTAGAACCCTGACAAACTCACTTTAGCCAAGTTTCAAGAGTTGGCAACACTTGTGGTGCCAAATATCATCAACCAAAGAAGTTTGTAAGCTTTCCGGTTGACCATGTAAATTGACATAAAACAATGCCTTTCAAATTTCATACTATACTTCAAGCATGACAACAAGACCATGCATGACGCATTCATGTGGAATTGGTCCAAGACTTCTATTTGTGATGATACACTATTCATTTCGTCATGCATTAATGAGGTTATTGCAAATGAGATCCAATGGTCGATTGTCAAGGAGAGGGTTACCTTTGCAACTGGGATCTGAGATCTCCCATGATTCATTGATGGAGCCTTGGTGGAGACCTGCAAGCTTTGAAATAATGTGATGCACCAGACTTGGTTCAATGGTAGAAAAAAATCCATTTGATGAACAACATGATCATTATTGACAACCAAGGTCTCTTCATTTACATCAACATTGGATACCCAAGGTCATACCATGATGTAACCATATTGTGGCATTCCAATCTTTATGCCAATTGGCGTAACCATTCCACCCACATGGATGAGTACTTTTGAACATTTGCTTGGGTACCCAAGCTACATGGGTGAAAAAATGTTTTATCATGTGACTAATTGGTCAGCATGAGTTGTTTCTGAATACAGACTTGGGCACAATGAAAGCATACAATAAGATGCATGTGAGACATAGGGTTAAGCATTGGGGGGCTCAAAAGTAAGTGGCAAAGGTTAATGAAAAGGTTTGACTATGCCAAACCCAAGTCTAGCCACTTGTTTCATAATGCCACCCTACTTACATTTTTCTGCAGAGGCAAAGAATGGAAAAACAAAAGGGAAAAACTTCAAACTTGTTTACAGAAAGTTTCATTTCATTTTGGAGTGTGAATTCTATTACTAGATTTCTTCAACTTTCCCTTTTGGAAAATTAAAATTTATTTTTGTAATCTGAAAATTTTAGAGTGAAACTGATTATCCACCTCTACAATTTGAAATGTCAAGTTTGAAATTATTATTTTTATCTTTGGAAAATTCATTTTTTTACTGCAACTTAAAATATCAAGACTGAAATTTTTATTTTGCACATAGGGAAATCATTTTTATTACTACAACCTGAAATGTCAAGTTTGAAATTATTATTTTGCCTCTGGAAAAATCATTTTATTATTTTGAACTTGAAATGTCAAGTATAAAATTATTATTCTTCCTTTGAGAAATTCATTTTTATTATTACAACTTGAAATGTCAAATCTGAAATTATTATTTACCTCTGGAAAAATCATTTTCTTACTACAACCTGAAGTTTCAATTCTAAAATTACTATTTTACCTCTAGAAAAATAATTTATATTACTTACTAAACGTCCTAGCCGAAGGCGAGCTTGCTCTTTTTCTAAACTAAATCGGGGAAGGGTTGCAAAGGAGTGGGTGCAGCAAATATATATTTCTTTTGCTTAGCTTTTTAAAACCCAAATATCATTCAGCCTTGATGATCTTAACTGTAGTGTGGGAGGATACTAGAAATAACTCATACCACGATTGCTATGTTTTTGGGGTATCTCCTTCGAAAACAAAATCCTTGTAGGTAGGCCTCGAATTTTTAATTCTGAAATTATTATTTTACCTCTGAAAGGCATTTTTAGTACTACAACCTAAATTCTCAATTCTGAAATTATTATTTTACCTCTAAAAAACCATTTTTACTACTGCAACCTAAAATTTCAATTCTGAAATTGTTATTTTACCTCTGGAAAAACCTTTTTTATTTTTGTAATATGGAATTTCAAGCCTGAAACTATTATTTTAATCTAAAATCTGTTTATTTTCCTCTTGGAAGAAAATATTAATTTTGGAATTTCAAATTACAAGTCTGAAACTTGTCTTTATTTTTGGAAATTCCAATTTATCTTGGAAACTTCCTATTGTAATATTGAGATTATATAGACAAATGAGATTTTGGATTTATTTGAAATAAAATGCTAAAAACCCAAGATAAACTTTCCTTCCATTTTGAAATCCTCTTGGAAGATTACACCCACTTCTTTAGCTTGCTTCAAATTTGCAATTTTGACCTTGTTATTTTTTTGTTGGGTAATGCCAACCTAGGCCGATAATAAAGAACCTTTAGTTTCATTATTCGACTGAAATTGTTTGCCATGGATGCAATATTAATAGACTAAGTGTTTCAGCCTTCGACATAAGCTAAACAAGCTTCTCAATTGGAGTAATAGAACTCAGAGGTCATAGAAAACTTGGGGCACTAATCCCTACATGAACTATTTTAATGTCTACTAATATACTAATTGTAGGTGTGAGTCCTACACCATCTATAAAGGATTGTTGCTTCTTTAAAACATTCCTAGAGGTGTGTCCATCAGTGGTCTTCAACTTTTCTAAAACATCATCATAATGAAAAGCGACTTTGTGAGAGTCATCCTCATTGGATGTCCTTGTTTTCAATTCCTTCAATTTTTTCGTAATCGATCTTTTAGTGTTCCCTCTTAGAATACAATTCAAATCCTTTAATTTGTATATAATATATATGTTCTTCCATACCACATTATGAATAAATTGGGTTACCGATTTCTTGCCCTTATTATAGTGCTCAAAATGAAGGTTGTACATAGCTACCAATGTATTCAGTTGTACATACTCCACTAATGGTTTGTGGGTTTTGTCTTTTTATGGCACCTTTGCCTTCTGATTTGTTGTGATTAAAACATGCTCTCCTGTAGGTGAATGGTAGTCACTTGCTTCTAACTCCATGAAAAGGTCAAAATTTGTCATACCAAAATTTGCCAAGAAATTTACGTCTTTCTATTGATGAAATTGTAATCCACTATAAGTATAATTTGAAGATTTTGCATATGAATCACATAAGTTAAGGTTTAGGTCAACAATGTCCAAACACACCTTGAAACATTTTAGCTCATGCTCAAAATATTTTTGAAAACATTTCCTTGAACTACCAATTTTAACAATAGAAAAAGGTAAGGTCTATAGTTTACTCTCACCATCTCCAATGCATTCTAAAAGACATTTTTTGCAATAACCGTAAACCATGCCTTGTTCATTTGTCACATGTGCCAAACTATGGGAAGGGGTCGTAGCTAGAAGGTGTGGTAAAATGTGTGAAATCACAATAGAATCCATGAGAAAGGGCAACAAGTTGCATTTAGATTGAATGCACATTTTGGAGTTAAGATTGGGGTAAAATGTGGAACGACACTAGCAAGTGAGTGGGTGAGTAGGTGAGCATGAGTAGGAAGGAATCTTTTTAATATTCCTTGTCACATCATGGAATATTCCCAAAAATTTCCATGTGGTATTAATATATGATGTGGCAAAATATTTCACACCTTATCATGGAATATTCTAACACATCACAAACACGATTTGTTGGGGAATCAACAATGATTTATTGACTTTAAACATATTATCATTCTTGGTGCAACCAATGTTCCAAATATATAGGGCTCTTATACAATACCTTCAATATTTTCAAAATTGTTGAAATGATGAAAAACTACATGCCTAATAAATATTTGATGAATTTAAACTAATAAATATATTGGTTTTTTCGACAAACATGTGTCGTGATGGCAAGGTACTATGGTATTCTATAGAATAAAACAATACACATGAAAACACGTCATGATTATCAATGGGTTTATTGCAAATAAAATGTATAAAGTTTTATCAAATCGCATACTTTGATGCCACACAATTAATGAATATTCACTAGAACAAAATAACATATACATGTTATAAGAACAATTGAAATAATACATAGTGCAAAAAAAATTGTTTAGTCGTAATTAAAAGCAAAACTTCCTACATATTGGAGGCAACTACAACAAGCTTGATGAATGAGAAAACATAATTGATTTGAAATAGATGCAATTATTATGTATTATCATGAAAGTCCAAAGGTTTTAGAGTGTTCTATAATCGATGAACTTCATCCCAACTCCACGTGTAATAATGAATGAACTCTTATGTGAGCCCATTGAACATAATTGTTTGAAAGATGTGATACACTAAATTTACATTGCACATATGCCCCATGGCCACCCAAAGAACCTACCAACATTCTAACAAAATAGACACATGAACATCCAAGGAAATTACCAATAGTGAAATCATATCGATTGTCATTAGAAAGAATATTTGTAAATTTGTCCATACCCGAGTGGTGGAACATCAACATCAGGGAAAACAATGCATTGGAGAAGTAACCTGCCAGTTTCTCAATTGTTTGTATGCAATTGTGTTATTTTGAACATGGAAGGCCTTCTCACCTTCTTGCCACCACGAGTTGTAGGCCAACAACTTGCATCAGACAAACTTCACAAGGTTGTGACAACTCACAAAAGGCACATGGGAATTGCTTGAACTAGAAGATTGGAAGCCAAATAAACTTCAAACATTGTTTCTACACAAGTGATCAAAGGGAAACCTTGTCTCTTCTAGAGTTGTGATCTCCTTTTGGGTCAAATTAAAACCTTCTTGGATGGGCCATATGGTTGGAACTACATGCCTAAGAACTCCAAGTTTTCAAATTGTTCCACCCACACAACGGCTCAAATCATCAAGACAAAATTAATATTTATGGTGTTTGAGTAATCCACTATGATATTCAACCCA
This sequence comes from Sphagnum contortum, assembly GCA_963920785.1. NCBI lineage: Eukaryota > Viridiplantae > Streptophyta > Sphagnopsida > Sphagnales > Sphagnaceae > Sphagnum > Sphagnum contortum. The sequence goes on from OY987281.1 coordinate 6,245,186, forward strand.
GAAATTTGAATAACATGGAGCATGAGTTCCATTTACTGATTTGTAAAGGTTGATCCTTGCTTTACATTTGAACATTGTGGTTTTTTGGAGTGCAAAACATTGAATTACAAATTTGGGTGGACAACATTCAATACACCACTAGCCATCAACACAAATAATTTCCTTCAACTCCAAGCCACCTTAAAATAACAAAGACAACAAATCATTAGAACCAGTTGGTGGTAATTGCTGAACATGTACATCCTCCACAATATCGAGTTTAACAACTAGAACAAATACCCATAGACAAAAGAAATTCACATGGTCAAGATGATGGGAATCTTCGTTTATGCCTAGAAGATAATCAATACGTCGCTTGGCAAACCCAAACACCTCTTCTCCCTCGAGGTGTGGAAGGTGATTTGTGAAAGATGACCTAGATGTGTAATTTGCCACATCATCCACAAGTTTAGTACAATCACTCGATCCTTATGCCCTCCTCAACAACAATTCATTTTTATTAGGTCCATGACTAGTTGGACCACCTTGCAAGTATTATCTATACAACATAATTTGTTTGAAAGCACAAACATAGTCATTGAATGTCATTGTGTACAGACAAGTGCCGCATTTTCCCAACTACTGCAACCAGATGTTATGCATAGTTTTTGCCAGATTACTAATGGGCATGTCCATTTGCTCTTCATAATTGAACTTCTATAGGTCAAAGGAAAGACAATGTTAGCAAAATCTAAAATGTCACAATAGAATTGGAGCCAGAATGTAATGGAATTGGAGAGCAAATGGAATTCATGTGTTCAATACAAATAAGGAAAAGAAAGTCATAAATAGTTGAGAGGTGAAATATTCACATGGACCATGAACCCTCCCTATTGTCTAACACAAAAATGCCAAAAGTTAAGCCAATTGCCAAGTTCATGGGCACTTGCCTCAAAAGTAGCTCTAAAGAAGCCACCAACAACAAATTAGAGCATATAGATTGTTAGCCAGTAATTGAATCCAATATAAACATGTGCACTCCTTATTAATCATCCTCACAAAGGGGTCCCCCAATCCATAAACAATTCTAATGGCATTCCAATTGGTTTATGCGATATTAGCCATGAATCCCTTGAAATTTGATTTTGGAAAGTTGTGCTTCTGCATCATGTCATTGAACTTTTTCCACATTACTTATTGAACCTCCATGTCCTCATACTACATGTCACAAATTACAATGGTCATCATTTTGCAATATGTCGAATTGTACACATGACAAGCCATAGTTGTCCAACCGACCACATGCTTCACATCCAAGCATTTTGCAAATCCTTTGCAAGTTGCATTCATGTGATAAAACTCACTCCACTCCCCACACCATTTATGGACATCTTGAAAATGAACACCTTTTGTCCAAAAACTTGTCCAGGCAAGTAATATTCTTGGATATAGTCATATCGATTCTTGGATTTCAATTCAAGGATGCTATCAATGTAGGCACCATTTGGATGATGCTTGAAAAAAGCAAGAACGTTACGAACGTTAGGAGAGTTCAATTTATAGGACTTGTCTTAGATTTGTTCCAACTACTCACCTTTGAAAAACTCCACTTCACCATCATTATAATCATTGAGTAGATGCTTAACCAAAAAGGTCTTACTAGCATTCATGGAAATCACAAACATCTTCACTTTAGGCATGCAAACGACCTCCTCTACAATCAACCTTCTAGTCTCCTCTTGAAACTCCATGCATTTTCCATTCACAACAAGATGGTTGTGTACCCCAAAATGAATCGCCACTCTTAACAAAAATTAGAATTTATGCACAACATAATAGGATCTCCCATTGTAACCAACGATGCAAAGGGGAAGAACATGACAAAATTTGCATCGAAGCGAAGAAGCGGACAAAGTCAGTTATATTTGACCTATGACTAGAATATGAATGTTTTCATCACACCAAAAGGTTCCATTATGAGAGGCAGAGTGCACAAAATTTTCACAATCATCCTCCACACAACATAGGTGACCCAAGCAACAAGTCTTCTTGAAGTTCAACCATAAATTATTTTTTATATTAGTGGCGATCACCTTACACCAAGCATGGCCATCATTCTTTCTATCCATGCCTTGCATTTTTTAAGAGCCATGAGCATTAGGAAGGAGAGACAACAATTCAAACAAAACATCCCCATAAAAAACAATTAGCAAGAATTGGACTTTTTGAATAGGTATCTTGTCATAATCCAAATTTCGCAACTCATCGGAGCTCTATCTAGGAAGCACCATTAAATGTAGACAAGAAACCACTGATTGAATACTTCTAGAAGAGGATGAAGGCTATGATGACAAGGCAAAAAACAGTCGTGACGATGGAAACTATGGCTACAAGGAACCATATTGAAAAATCAAATTCAATGATATTGTGGACGAATAATGGGGTGTCAAGTTGTCACTTGAGGAAAAATTACATAGTTTAATGAAATCAAATGAAGAAGGTTTGACTGGGTGGAAAGTCTTTAGCAGGAAGTAGGGGTCTCTCACAAAGTGCACTGAAAAATGGGGTGAAACAAACTCTAGTTTCAATACCCCCAATTCCAAGCTTTCTGAAGCTTGTAGCTGGGGTCTTTGAAGGTGAGGATGGAGAGAAGATGAAGGCCATGGAGGGCTATATTCATAACCTGTCAAGCATTATGCAGAACCAAATGCAATCAGAATCACTTTGAAAAAAAAGTCATTTAGAATGAACCCAACACCCACTGGAAACCTTTAGAATGCCAAGCATTGTAGTGATATTCTTGTAAGGTGCAATACTTTATGCCCTAGTTGTTTGGCTCCATCAATAATTGGTTTTCTACATGCTCACAATGAAACATGCTTCTCAGTCATATTTGGTATGATTTTGGAGATAACAATTACATAATAAACATCATTCACCATTTGTTTTATGGAAGACTTGTGGTACCCTAGGTGCCATTTCTTATTTTTTACGAGGATTTCATGGTCGAGGTTGGGATTCTCTCGTATCTTTGTTGTAGTAGATTGAAATTTCAAAATCACATTATTTGCGATGCAGTGATGTTGAGGTTAACTCTTATGGGTTTTTGTTGTTTTTATTTTCTATGATTAAGATTTTGCTTTTATTCTGCCTCCCATTTGATTAGATTGCAGGTGTTGTTGTCCTATAAGAGTTTTTTGATCTAGTGCACTCATGAACTGCTAGTTGCAGGTTTAGTGAGGAGTTACTACAATACTTGCAGGGCAAGATCAATATTTCCGAAGAGGGAACCATTGTAGAGCTTCTAGTTCCTTCTACATGTGTGGATCATCTTGCTACATGATGTTTTGTATCATCACATTTATTTATTTATTTAATTGATTATTTCTTTTACCAATTTCCCAAATTGTGAAAATGTGATGAGATAAACAATACAGAACCTCACAAAGGTGATGATGCCCACATGTTGGATGTGGAACAATTGGCAAACTACCTACCTCTAGTACATTTGATGGCATGTCACGGTGTGGAACTTCTTCCTACTTATTGTTCTTCCTATTGTTGGAACTTTAGTTCAAAACGTTATTTATATATCAATTCAAGTGCAAGACTTGGAGTTTTTTTCACTTTACCTATATATAATACATGAATAGTTTATATAATTTATATGGAACAATATAAATGCAATGTTGTATTGATTTGCTATGAATCACGTCAAAACAATGTTACTAATTGTTTCAACACTTATCAAATGCAAGATTTGATTTATATTGAATCAATGCTTGTTATTTGTCCATTTGATATTGTAGCATCTCATAGGATTGTATTATTGTTGTGACAATGAGTACCATTGTTTTAACATTTTTAATGTGTTGATTTTATGTGATATGCAACAACATTGAAAATCCACCTTTATGAATGTTGTAACAACATCAATTCAATAGCTAATCAATTTGTGTTGTCTCAGCATTGATAAGATCTTATCCATTAAATGCATGTTGAAAAAATGTAAATTATGCCAAAACATTCCCAATGTTAACTCAATACACATTGTTATAATGCAATCAACATATTTTATCAATGACCATATTAGCATTGAATCTTCAACATATAGTCATCAATTTGATGACTTATTAATGTATGTTGTGCCAATGTTGGTCATATTTTTTTCATTGATTTAATATTGATAAGATGTCAAATGTTTTAGTATTATATCAATGCCATTTCAAAACATGGTGTTATAGTGTCACCTTAACATCATATCAATGATTGTATCAACATTGAACGTGGAACATATTGTTAAGGTGTTGTAAAAGCACTCCTACAAAGAGGGGGCAAGTTTGTGATGCATGATTTGCATGTAATGGATATATCTTCATTTCCATGTTCCAAAATAATTATGTATTTGTCTTCAAGATCAATATTCCACACGTTTGACCCCATTTCCTTCCCACAAGTATTTATCCTATGTTCTCCTTACGAAAAAGGTTATTCATAGCCTCCCTTTGTTTCTAAGGATCTAGTGTGATCCTAAAGCAATCTAAAGCACCATGTATAAGAAGGACCTCTTGAAGGAGAGGTTCAATGGCCACTTGGCATCCTATGGGTGGTACTTAGACTACACACTTGACAATACCCCAAAATCAAAGTGCAAGTTAAGGGAGAAGTTTGAGGATGCACATCTTGACAAGCCCACTTCAACCGATTCTAATTTTAGGGTTGGGACAAGGAGCCACAATGCCAAGAAGTTGAAAAAGACCAAAGACCAATCGGCTGGACCTTCAAGTGACAAACAAGATGATGACGATCTAGAGTAAGAGAAGGCCATTCCAAACCCAGAAGCTCTATAGTCTTGGACTATCCATGGAAGGAGGCAACTTTTAAATATTGACACAAATCCCAGTTTGGATCTTCTTCAAAATCCCATTCTAGGTCCCATGGAACTCTTGGGTGGTAGCCATTCCCTTTTGTAGTTCATTGTTCCAACTTGTAATCTTTCTTTGCCAAACATGTTGGTGAATATGAATTATCATGCATTTTTAAATAACAACACGCAAAAAACAATCTCAAGGTTTTCAAGGCGTGATACATACTGAAAGTAGGTTGAGAGACATGTGATTTATGATTAAACTATAATTGATTTAACCAAAATATTAAATTTGTGAGTAATATAGAATTTGAAATCAAAAGCTAAACTTTGAAAATATTTCAACTAAATAAAAAAGGGAAAATTAAAAATTAAAAATTGTTGTGATCAATTTTTATGATTTTTGAAATCTTGCTTATTTCAATTTGCACCTAATTTGTAAGTATTGATGTATTCCCCACAAATTATATCACTTTTTCTTTTCCTACTTTTTTCTCTTTCATTTTTCCTTCTTGTAAAGCTTCTATGGCAACAATTCATGTATCCTCCCATGCAATTAATTCCAATGTCGAGAAAAAGTTGTAACATTTCAACATATTCATGGTTTCTAAAAAACACACATGATTTAATACAGTCATAATATTTTCAAAATTGCTTAAACATTTTTTATTAATATAGTCCAAAGGTAACTTCAACACATGTTTGTAGAATAATTAATGAAATTGAAAATTTCATGTCAAAAATAAAACATTTTTGAACATTCCAAAAGACTATGTATTTTCAAAAAAAAATCTTTGAAAACTTTAAATCTGAAAATTATAAAATTCTCAAAAATAATGTAACTAGTGTTAAAGATGCCAAGGTACCACAACAATAAATAAAATGTAAATATAAAAGTGACATTCATGTACATTAAATTATGCAACAAACAAGATTTGGAACTTTTTTTAGTAGGTCATATGTGCCGAATGGACAAGGATTAACAAATGAGTTTCAAAAAACATACAAATCATTTCATGTGGTGGAATCATACTTGTTTCATGACAACATTTTCATCTTCTATCCTATTTAGTAATGTCAATAATAATTATTAGGGTTTTCATAAGTTGCAAGGATAGTTTAAATTCATATAATAAGAAATCACTCATTTTTATATTTTAAATTTAGTAGGATTTATCATCAACTAATGACATTTGTAATGATAACAATGTTGATCATCTATCGATATAAATAATGATGATTTAAATTGAGTTTTTAATCAATGAATCTCCAAAACAATAATGAAAATATCACAAACTTCAATCATGAGTACATAGAGGGGTCATTTTTATTCAATACAAGATCCATGCAAAGATATTTCTATTTATGATAGGACAATTTGGATTGTTAAACATGTCATTATCCCAATAGACTATTAATAACCATTGATTTGTACAAGAAATGCACCAAGTTATTTTAGTTTATTTATTCATATTATGTATGTAATTTTATCAAGTGGCATTTTCCATATACAATGTCTTGTACACACTCATAAATCTTAATTCAATTTTGTTGAAGCCACATTATTAAAATCCATAATTTTCAAGGTCAAAAACATTTTTGAGTGAAATGTGCTTGAATGGGTTATTAAAAAAAATCATTAGTTCAAATCTTAATTATCAATGTTAAAATCCTCTTCAATTTTCAAAAGGATTGATGCACATTTGGAAGAAAAAAAGACATTTGAAAAAAAACAAGGCTTTAGCATCATAGGCACAATACAGTGGCTTGTGTCACAGCTTCTGATATTGGAGTTTCTATCAGACTGTATGGATTACCATAGCAAGAATTGACACCACACAAAGCTTGACTTTGATCACTATTGAGTCTTGCAGGTATGCTGTATTTTTCAGCGGGAATTGTAAGAACCATGCTAGGTACAAATCCGCATCCACTGTTGTACTCATATTTCTTCTTCTCCTTGAATCTATTTGTATTTCTTGCTCTGATGATTTGATAAAAGCATCCAAGCTCAAGAACGTTCCCAAGGTATGTGCTGCCATTCTAACTTGTCTTTCCCACTGAAAACAGTTGTGGATGTTGGCTGAGTTATGTTACCTGTTGGTATTGAGAGCAAGTAGAGACATTCTTCCATTTGCCACAAACCAACAGAATTCTATTGCGAATCAAAGAAATACTACTAACAAGTTGTTTTCCATGGTCATATTTGAACTATCAGATTTCCCAGCATTCCACTGATAAGATAGAATATTGAACCTCCATCCATAGTGTGATGAAAATGGAAGTGAAGCTCTGACACAAACAACATGAATCAATGACAATTCTTCTCATCAACTTCCCAAACATTCTCATGTCTTCAAATCTTCTAGTTCTAGACTATTGAAGTTCCTCTACTTACCACAAGTGTGCACTACTTTACCAAAGGGTCTCCGTCATGGACACCATCAATGTTGAAATATCCCAGTGCACAAATACAACTCTGCATGCTCAAGCGAAGGAATGTGACCAATCAATTGAAGAAAAGATTGTTGGCATCACCAATAATCCCTGCAAGAACAAACACCACACTCAAAGTGATGGAAGCGATTGGCATCCCTGATTATGATTGCTCTCCCAACTATTTTTGCAATGAACTTGGTGGAAGTGTGGCAGTCCCTACATACTCGGAGATTCTTGAAAATCCCAAGTGTAGTACCAGGAGGTGTGCTGATGAGCCCAAATGCAATTGCCAGTTTCTCACTATGGTGACACAAATGATACACCTTTTCTTCTTCCTCCACATCATGTAGCACAAATTTTGTATCTGGCACATACCCAGCCTCTTGCATCTGCCCGTACAATCGCTTCAGTTCTGCATGGATTTCTATGATTTGGGGACGATCTTGATCATCTACTACAAATGTATGCACCTCATTATTAACTTCAATCCAGGTACGACCTGGCTGTTTCTTCACACCCCTTTCCTTTCTCTGTGATTGAACTTTCTCACTCAGATCCCACTTGCCAGCAGCAGCGTAGATGTTTGATAGCAGCACATACCCTGCAACGTTTCCAGGGTCCACTTCCAGAATGTGCTTTGCAATGCGTTCTCCATTTTCCACATTACCATGAATTCTGCAAGCACCAAGCAAGGCCATCCACACAGCCACATCTGGTTTACAGGGCATCATCTTGATCATATCCTCTGCCTCATGCAGATGGCCGGCACGCCCAAGAAGGTCAACCATGCAGGTGTAGTGTTCCAATTTTGCAGAAACTGCGCTCATGGAACCAAAAGAGCGGAGGCCTTCACACAACAGGCCTGCATGACTACAAGCGGACAGAAGACAAACAAAAGAGACATTATCTACCTCTATACCTTCTTCACACATTCTTTCAAAATGTGCCAGAGCTTCCTCACCATGCCCATGCAATGCAATCCTCCAAGCATAGCATTCCAAGAGACCACATCTCGTGACGGCATTGTGTTAAACACTCTCCAGGCATCCTCCATGCTCCCACATTTGGCATACATGTCAATTAGACTATTACCCACAAAGACATCGGACTCACAACTAGTTTGAATGATTTGTTCGTGAACACGCCTTCCCTCTTCAAGTGCCACCACACTGGCACATGCATTTAAGACCACCATGAAAGTCACAGCATTTGGTAGCACACCTTCCTGTTGCATTTGCCGAAATAGTCCCAATGCCTTCTGTCCTTGTCCACATTTCACATGCCCCAACATCATGACAGTCCAAGAGACTACATCACGGGACACCATCTTGTCAAACACTCTGCAAGCATCATCCATGCTCCCACATTTGGCATACATGTCAATGAGGCTACTCCCTACAGACACATCTGACTCGCAGCCACTTTGAATGATCTGCTCATGAGCACATCTTCCCTCTTCAAGTGCCACTAGACTAGCACATGCATTTAGGACCCCCATGAAAGTCACAGTGTTTGGCTGCACACCCTCCTGTTGCATCTGTCGAAATAATTCCAATGCCTTAAGTCCTTGCCCATATTTCACATGTCCAAATATCATAGCAGTCCAAGAGACTACATCCCGTGATGGCATCTTGTTGAATACTCCCCAAGCATCCTCCATGCTCCCACATTTGGTGTACATGTCAACAAGGCTACTTCCTATAGAAACATCTGATTCCCAACCATTCTCCATGCTGAAACACCTTCCTGTTGCATTTGTTGAAATAATTCCAATGCCTTTTGCCCCTGTCCAGATTTCACATATCCAAATATTATGTTAGTCCAAGAGACCACATTGTGTGAGGGCATCTCATTGAACACTCTTCGTGCATCCTCCATGCTCCCACATTTCCCATACATGTCAATAAGGCTATTCCCTACAGAGACATCAGACTCGCAACCACTTTGAATGATCTGCTCATGAGCACACCTGCCTTCTTCAAGTGCCATCAAACTTGCACATGCATTCACGACCCCCACAAAAGTCACAGGGTTCGGTTGCACACCTTCCTGTTGCATTTGTTGAAACAGCTCCAAGGCCTTCTGCCCTTGCCCACATCTTATGTGTCCAAATATCATGACAGTCCATGATACCACATCACGTGAGGGCATCTGGCTGAATACTCTCATAGCATCCTCCATGCACCCGCATTTGACATACATGTGAACTAGGCTACTGCCCACAAAGATATCAGACACGCATCCACTTTGAATGGTCTGTTCATGAGCACGCCTCCTGTCTTCAAGTGCTCGTAAGTTAGCACATGCATTAAGTACTTGAACAAAAGTGAATTTGTCAGGACATGTACCTTCTTGTTGCATCTGTTGGAAAAGCTTGATTGTGTTTTCATATTGACCAGCCTTGACAGATCTTGCAAGCCTTTTATTCCATGAAAAACTGTCCAATTGTAAAGTCCCTGGTGCTATTGCCACCATCTCTGTTACTACCCATGGAGGGTTTTGTCGGTCCAGAAGCCAGAGTGCCTCTTTTGTCTTTTTATGCTTGAAATCAGGGTACCTTGCATTCACCTATTACCAAAACTCCCAAAAATTCAAATCAAGCTAATCAGCCATGGCTACCTCACAGCTCAGGCAGACCATGCTGTAAGGACTGAGGAAACCATATTGACATCCTGCATCAGGAAATTGGGACAAAAAGTGTTCACCTTCTCTGGTCTGTTATCCCACCACTGTGAAGGATCTGAAAAGAATTTCCGCCAAAGTTTTTCTCTCTGGCCTGCATAGACTGGAGTAACCAATCAAATGCATGCAACCTCACATGGACTTTCATCATAGCATGGCATCTCCTATGTTCTTCTATGAGCCACAATGCTGGAGATTGCACTTCCATCAGTTGTTACATACACTATCAGTTTACAATTCAATCAAGCATTTAATTTCGAAAAGCTTCAGCAAGTGCAGTTGTTATGGCTTCCTCCAATTTGCACAATCCCATGGATATTTTTTAGTGAAGATCTGTGCAATATATGTATGTTCAGAATTGGAGACAAAAAATAACTTCAAAATTTCAGTTCAGTTTGATGTCACCCCATGCATGCAGGCCATCATGCTTCTTCCATCGCTGACAGATCTTGCATGGATTGTATTAGATCTCGTAGATTCAGATAAATATAGATTGTGCATTGAGAGGGTTTGTACAGATATGACATCATATAACATCTCAATTATATTTGCAAATTATACATAAATGATTAAATGACACATGACATTTCACAACATATTATGGATTTTTTGATTGATCAAGTAAATGACTACTGTCCTTTTCAATTACAATTCTAACTACTTAATCACAAAAATCATATATAGTTGTAAAGGCCATTGAGATGTCATATGATGTCATGGTTTTACGACTATAGTTAGTATGATTACTAATATGTTTTTTTAGTAACTCAAATCTGTACAAAGTCTGTCAGATCTTACTCAATGCAAAAGCCATATATTGGAGGACCAGCAGCTACATGTGGGAGATGGAATCTTCACTATATTCAAACCTTTCTGTACTTAAACAAGCAAAGTCAACATCCAAAGTTTACTCACGGTTGGTGTTATATTGCAGGAAGAAGGAAGGACGCTCTCCCACAGGAATTCTTGCCCACACAGCTAAGGCTATTGGGTATGGATCTGTTGCTGAACTTCTTGAGCAGCATCCATGTGCTCAGATGATCATGCTCACATGGCACAAAGTCCATGAATTCTACATCTTGTGCTATCAAAAATATCATGCCAAATTTTACCTCTTGCAATCCCTTGTTAAATGAAACTGGTACATCTGAGGCATCAACCAATGCAGGAGGGCCAAGGCCTTTGGGTTTAGGGTTTCTACATTCTCATCTTTCATCAGATAACTTGTGATATTAGATCTTTGATCACATGTTTCATTGAGGTTTTAGCTATGTATCACTTGAATGGGGAATGTGATGATGAAAGGAAGCAGATTACAGTGGTGGATTTATATCAAAGGCGACATGTGCCACAGCAAAACTATCTGCTGAATTGCATCTTATGTGTGCCATTAGGATAACTCAGGTCCTCCAATTCAAAGAGCAATGGCAAAATCTGAATACAATGGGGTTACAGTATCTCATTTTGCACAATCAATAGAAGCAAGAGCAAGGAATGGGATGGGTGAGGGCACTGGGATGAGACATGAAGCACAACTTGCTTCAAATGGATTGGCAAGTCCAGGTGTTAAAGATGCTATCAAGGATGCAGTTGGTGTACAAACACCAGCTGTTGACGGGACCAATAATGGACCAATCCAGACTATGAGAATGCCTAGGAGGGCGCGCTGGGTTCCTGGAGGACTGCTTGCAAGTGTTGTTGTCCCAGTGGCCCCACCTCCAATATATCAGGTGCAACTCACCCTTGTTTTGCAATTTGATTTGGCTCTGTGGATACTATATTTTCCACCTTCTGCTTATTGCTTAGCAGAGCTTATTGCTTAGCAGAGGTGGAGTTTTAAAGTTTCATTGTTTGAGTTTGTCTGGATGAGGAGGTTGGTAAACTAAATGAAGCATTTAAGAGCAAATTGATTAACTAATGCAAGCTGATTTATTGTCAGGTACAGAGAGTGGAGGTGCAGGAAGAGCTTGCAGTGGAGGAGGAAATTGTGTTGCCAACAGGGAGTTCACTCATCACTGTTGGTGGCATAGAGATGGCTCAGAATGCTGTTGGACCTGCTTTGCAACTACTAGAGTTCTGTTGTGCATTTTCTAAGGTAGAATGTAATGGCCAGAAAATGCAAAGGATTGTCTGGAGTGGTCTTTTTTATGTGCCTGTCTTAGGTGACAACCTATAGTCACTGAGACTGGCGTGGCTTAGCATTGTATGTTCTGCATCTAGGAGAGTTTCATCCATGACAGAGCCTTGTCTGTGACATTGACAATAGTGATTTCTGCAGATGGTATTTGTTAGTATTTTGCTTCTGATAGCCCAGTTGGACTGTGCAGCCCCTTGGTATCAAGAAAAGTGCAGCAGTGAAGATATTACAGGAAATTGTCAAAGGCTGCAATATGAAGCGTGGATCTCAGTCCCAGGTTATACAATTTCAAGTACGGCTGTTGACTTTGATACTTGCTGAAAGCGATGAGCCGTAAGTACTCTGTACAAGTTCTGACATGAGTCACTGTCTGATGGAACTTCAAATTTTGGACATAATGGATTGTTCTGGCAATGAAATGAAGGAAAATCCAATCTCTTCTCATGCTGCTGTCCAGAAAGTGTGACTCTAGCTATAAATGCCAACTGAAGACAGAGATTCACATTCATGTTGCTCCCAAGTTCTTCCAAGAAGCTTGTGAGGTTCATGAGGATATGCATATTTAGAAGTAAAATTCTCAGTCAGCTTAAGTAGGCTTTCAATACAGGAATTTCAATTCTTGGGAACTCCAAACTGTGACCACACAGGAGTGTTAACATTTTGACATGAGTTGATTAAGACTTCTCTTTTTTGTAATGCATTTTTCTTGATTTTTTTATGCAGATGTAATATTGCATACTCTTTAACGAGCAAGAACTCTTGGCTTGAGTCTCTGAAGAAATATCTGCAGAGAAAAGATGAATTTTTATTGAAGGAACGTAAGCCAAAGAATGCAGATGATCAATCACAGGGTCATCATACTTCCACATTACTGTTTGAAGATGGATTAGACAGCATTATTGCTGCATTAGAGCGTGGAGTTGAAGGTTATGTGGATCTTCAAGTCAATGAGAAGTTGCAACTTCTTAACATTCTCTGCAATGATTCACTCTCCACTTCGTAAGGCCTATCTGTCCCTCACTTTCCTGTCCATAGGAACTGTGACAAGGGGATTTATTAAGGATGTGGGAGGTAGACGCAATTATCAGCCTGAAAGGTTGTCACTTTTCCCGCAATTGTCTTTCCACTCTTGCAGTCTCAATATTATGCACTAGCTTCAGGGTTGTTTAGAAATGCCTGTTGTGTTACTGACACAAATAGTGTCTGCAGGATTACAAGAGACTACATTGAATCGGTGATCGCTGAAACAGAGGAGCGTGACAAGAATCATCGAGAGGAGGCAAGGGCTCTCAGGAAAGAGGCATGAGTTCTTTTCACTACATTCATGGGTTATGTGTTGTTGCACGAAGATGAAATTCAGGCATGCGAGAATCAGTTACGTAAAAAGTTGCTGATGACAATTTCCCTTGCAATACTATGTGTTGACAAATATGTCCAAATCTATCTTTTCCTTAGCCCTCTTAACCGCAGGCATTTCTTGTGTGGGTTTGTAGGCAAAGGCAGTCCGTGAAACACACAAGGAAGCACACCTAAAGAGTTTGATGACATGTCATCATTAACTTTGGTATGACATGCACTATCACTTTTTTATTATTAATTATATTTAATGCAAAGTTATGGAGCTCAAACATTTTAGCTTGGAAATAACCTTGGCCACCCTAAGTTGACTTAGGTCAACCCATCTACTACCTACGAACTACACCTAGACCTCCCTAAATTGATTTAAGATGAATTAGTTTATCAATCTATGCTACTTACTAACCTAGATTAGGTTAACCTAAACATTTTTAGGCTAAAAATTAAATTAACCTAGGATAATTCTGTCATATTTAATCTCATCTAGTCACGTCATAATCACATTTTGTCGCACAAACTTAAGGTGGTTATAAACTTGATACAATATTTTGTGATGAGGTTACTTAAATTGACTTGGCAAAAAATCTAAAGCTATGAACTTAGGCAAACCTACTAAGGTTAACTTATTAATAGGGTAACCTATTCTAGGTATATTTAAACATATATTAAATGTAGTCAATTTTTTATATCTAGTTAAGTAATTTACAAGATAGCCTATATTATTATGAAATAGGTTTTTATTAAGTAACCTACATACATATGTTAATTTAAAAAGTATGTTAACTTAAGCCAATGTGTTAAGTAGTTAAAAATCAAGGAATTACGTGTCACATTTCTCAAAATAACTAAATTAATATTATAATCATAAAAACAAGTTAACAATAAATTGTTTAGTACACATACACATGCATCTGAATTCACGGTATTAAAAACTTTATTACACACAAAAAATTATGACATGCCATGACAAATATTGGTGCCATAAATTCAAAACACATAAAAACCTATGGTGTCACAAAAGATCAGGGATTGCCATGAAAATTTGTGACACCTTGTTGCCAAATGGTTTCATCATCACATGGAAAATCAAGTCATTATTAATTGCAAAAGATAACATTTTCAACTAATTAATAAATGAAATTAATTCATCATGTTGACAATAGGACCACATCATCTTGTTGGCATATAGTATGCCATCTCATTATCATGGAAAATTGAGTCATTATTAGTCACCAAGGTGGATGGTTTTTGCAAATAGTTAACTAATGAACAAAAATTGAAAGATAATATGACAATTTACCCAAAAAAACTACCAAAAACCTTTTTTTTTATTGGTAAATTTACTAAAAAAATACCCAATTTGAAACGTAAAAAATACCTCTTAGTTATCTTGAACAAGTTGATTTCAACATGTCCATTGTAACTAAAGTGGTTTTTTGACTGGCATTGTATGGACCATTTGATTGGTCAAATTTCTACTTGTATAAAAAAACATTTGTGACAAGTAAGTAGGTAGGTAGGTTGTAAAAAGGATGTAGGTAGGTGGTAGCCTACCCTATCCTACTTGACATACTTTAATTTACCCTGATATATCTTATTTAGCCTACCCTATCTACCTTAGCCCTTTAAGCACATTGTACATAGGTTATAATGTTAGGAATTGAATTTTTAACCTTCCCAATGATAAACCAAGTCCTTATCCAATCGACCACACCATTAAAAGGTGTGAAACTTTTGTCAATTTTTTTATTTCACATGTTTATTTCAACTCATTGCAAGAATTTGAAGTTTGAAGCTAAGTAGGTCATAAAAGATGGGTGGGTGGGTAGGTAAATAGGTGGTGAGTGAATAGGTAAGTATGTAGGTGGGCGGGTATGTAGGTACATAGTACATGTATGTATATGTAAGTAGGTGTGTGGGTAGGTAGGTAGGTAATACATAGATTAAGTAAGTAGGTAGGTAAATAGGGAATATGTAAGTAGGTGGGTGTGTGGGATAGGTAGGTACTACATTTAGGTATGTGGATGGGTTGGTAGGTAAATATTACATTTAAATAGGTGGGTGGGTTGCTAGGTAGGTGGTCCATTTAGGTAGGTAGGAAGGTAGGTTGTAATTTTATAGGTGGGAAGTAGGAGGTAGGTATGTAATAGGCATAAGATGTTCCATTTGATTAAAGAACATTGGTCATTTTGACTAATGATGTCAATTTCTTGTGTTCAATTTGATTAGATGTCCCATTTGATTAAAACTTGTCAGCCATTTTGACTAAGGTTATTTAACTTGATTATATGTGTTGGTCAAAATAAGTTACTCTAGTAAAGTTGATTGGTTAAAAAATACATGTGTTGAACCTCTAGTCAAAATGGACATGTCCATTAGTAAAAAAAGGACCAGTTGGTCAACTTAAACTATTTGAAAAACCAAAAAAATTAACTTAATGAAACCAACAAATTATCATATTGATTATAATTGCAAAATTATGATGCCATGCATCATATTCATGTTTTTTGCCATTACTTAATGACTATTATGATTAAATAGTTACAAATGTAGTTGAAAAAAATAATAGTCATGTTTGTGTTGGATTCAAAGGATAGGATTTGTTGTAGTGAGGGTAATGTTTACTTGCATCTTGATGCAAAAAAATACATTGAGGAATTGGACATCATTTTTAACATAATGACCAACCAATAAATGTTTCATTTCATCCATAATAGTTTATGAGTCATCATGTTGACTAATAGTCAAATATTTTATTATGTACAACACCAAAACATGTCTTTTAGAATTGATTTTATGTGACTATAATCATCTTTTTAGTCATTTTTAAAGTTGCTTATGTCATTTTCTAATCATTTTCCCATTGTACTCGAGTAAGACAAGTTGTGAAAGACATGTTTTGGCATTGTAAATATTACACATGGAATGTTACATCATCATATGCTAAAATTAAAAATCATTATTCTAATCGCAAAAGTCAAGGTATTTTTAATTAACTATTTTTAATTTATTCAAAGCATATTACTATAATTTTTAAAATAATAATATATCTATCTTAAAAAACATATTAATAATCATACTAACTATAGTCATAAAACCATGACATCATATGACATCTCAATGGCCTTTACAACTATATATGATTTTTGTGATTAAGTAGTTAGAATTGTAATTGAAAAGGACAATAGTCATTTACTTGATCGATCAAAAAATGCATAATATGTTGTTGTGAAATGTCATGTGTCATTTAATCATTTATGTATAATTTGCAAATATAATTGCAAAAGCAACTTGGTTGTGAACCATCAATGGATGAAATATGTTCTTTTTCATCAATCTTTCCATATTTGTGTTAGTCATAAATTATAGTCACATGTGTGACTAAATTTTGGATCTATTATAATGTAGTCCCATATATGATTATGAGCAACTATGGTGACATGTAGGACTAGTACAAGTGTTGTCACAAAATGAGTTGATTTGAACATTAATTGCACATTAATTACAAACCTAATGTTAGAATGGACAAGATTTCTTTTAGTGAAACCTCCTTATTTAGGGGCCATAAATTTCAGGTTACTTAACAAAATTGAATGATTCAAAAACTTACTACAACACTTAGAAATGAACTACAAATTACCTTGAGACCCCATCACCCACCAAATGTCAACCATGACACCATTTTAATCTTTGTATACATTAAGTGTTTATTCATAGGCATGACATTTACCCTCGAGGATAAATCAAATGTTCTGATTAATAACATTTAAACATTGGATTTAGTCTCTAAGAATTGTTTTAAAATTCCAAAATGCAATTTTATTTTTTGTCAAATTTAATCAAACATATGAAAAATACATGTTGATACAAAAGCCATGTTTTTGGGGCCTTTCCAACATCTTCCAATGTCTTTCCTACCATCCTTCCCAACAACCATTGGTTCAAAAAATATATAATACAATATATTTTTGACCTTAATGCTCGCAATGTTCCTTATGTGTTTTTCAATGTCCTTTGGCATTATATCCAACACCTTGAACCTTCAACCTGTTGATACCTCTTCTTGCTTGAAAAAGAAAATTTCCATGTCCAACTTAAGACCTATAATATTTTTATTGTGTTTTTTACACCTTTGCTATTGTTTCTTGTTATTTTGTTGTTTTTTGTCAATATTGATTTGAATTTTAACTACATATGTTGGATTTCGAAACGTTTGTTAGGTTGACATGGAACTTAGCTTAGAACCAATCATAGTGGTTTAAAGGCTCCAAAAACATTCAAGTTTTCACTAATTTTAAAAAGACCAAAGCTCAAAAGGAAAATATATTCAATTGATTTAACGATAAAAAGTAATTACAAGGGGAAAAAATATTATTCATTTCAAGGAAAGGGTGGTTAGAAAGGGAAAAATAAGATATCCACCCCTAAGTTGTGTGTGGAGGTGATATTAATGATTGTTAGACGCCATTTCACACTAAATATTAATGAATTTATTCTTTAAAAAGATTTATATTAAATATAAATAATTTTATAAATGTAAAATTGATAAAAATAATGTAGGCTTCTCAACTTTGATGAGTGTTATGATGGATATTTCATTTTCACTATTGATTTGAACTTGTTTTTAATTTTGATTAAAACTTGTCCATTAAAATATTTTTAAAGAATTAAATCGAATTTTTAATTTTTAATTTTCTAGTATATTATTTCATTAATGAAAAATTATATTATCCTTTATTTTTATTTAAATAATTGATAAATTTAAATATATATATATTAGTTGTTTAAAATGTAAATAATTTAGTTTTAAAAGTTATAATTATAATGAAATCTCATATATATTTATTTGTAATTTTGATTTCAATACAAACCAAAGGCTATCATCATATTAAATTCAGTGTTATCATTTGTTGGAATTACAAAAATTAATCCATATCAAATCCATTATGAAATATATGGATGTAGAGTGTGATTTAATGGTTTAAAATACACCAAAACATGTTCTTTTCATATCAAACAAGATGTTGATATTTAGAACATTTTAAAAAATTGCAATCATGACTTTTCGGTCAAAAATAATAATTATAATTATAATTATATCTTTCAAAATATAAATAATGTATTATTTATAATTTAATATGTCACTAAGCTTAAAAGTGTAGTTAATTGAAAAGGTGAAACACAAATGCATTTGAATATGAATTATCATGCATTCTCAAATAACAACATGCAAAAAGCAATCTCAAGGTTTTCAAGGTGTGATACATAGTGAAAGTAGGTTGAGAGACATGTGATTTATGATTAAATTACAATTGATTTAACCAGAATATGTAATTTATGAATACTATAGAATTTGAAATCAAAAGCTAAACTTTGAAAATATTTCAACTAAATAAAAAAGGGAAAATTAAAAATAAAAAATTGTTGTGATCAATTTTTATAATTTTTGAAATCTTGCTTATTTCAATTTGCACCTAATTTGTAAGCATTGGTATATTGCCCACAAATTATATCACTTTTAGTTTTCTTTTTTTTTCTTTTCCTACCTTGTTCACTTTCACTTTTCCTTCTTGTAAAGCTTCTATGGCAACAATTCATGTATCCTCCCATGCATTTAATTCAAATGTTGAGAAAATGTTGTAACCTTTCAACATATTCATGGGACATAAAAAACACACATGATTTAATACATTCATAATATTTTCAAGATTACTTTTTAAAAAATTTAATGTAGTACAAAGGTAGCTTCAACACATGTTTGTAGAACAATTAATGAAATTGAAATTTTCATGTCAAGAATAAAACATTTTTGAACATTCCAAAATGTATTTTCAAAAAATGAGAAACTTAAATCTGAAAATTATAAAATTCTCAAAAATAATGTAACTAGTGTTAAAGGTTCCAAGGTACTACAACAATAAATAAAATGTAAATATAAAAATGACATTCATGTACATTAAATTATGCAATAAATAAGATTTGAATTTTTTTTTTCTAGTAGGTCATATTGATATAATGGACAAGGATCAACAAATGAGTTTTCAAAGACATACAAATCATTCAATGTGATGGAATCATACTTGTTTTATGACAACATTTTCATTTTCTATCCTATTCAGTAATGTCAATAATTATTATTAGGGTTTTCATAAGTTGCAAGGATAATTTAAATTCATATAATAGGAAATTGTTCATTTTAGTATTATAAATTATTAGGATTTATCATCAACTACTGACATTTGTAATGAAAACAATGTTGGTCATCTACCCATATAAATAATGATGATTCAAATTGAGTTTTTAATCAATGAAACTTCAAAACAATAATGAAAATATCACAAACTTCAATCATGATTACATAGAGGGGTCATTTTATTCAGTACAAGATCCATGCAAAAATCTTTTTATTTATGTATGATAGGAAAATTTGGATTGTTAAACATGTCATTATCTTGATAGATTATTAATAACCATTGATTTTGTTACAAGAAATGTACAAAGTTATCTTAGGTTATTTATTCATATTATGTATGTAATTTTGTAATAATGACCAAGTGGCATTTTCCATATATAATGTCTTGTAAACTCGTCAATCTTAATTCAATTTTGTTGAAGCTTGATTTTATATAACAACAAAATGCCAAATGTGGATTTCAAAGATAAAATTATTCTCAAATATACCTATTTAGGGTGAAAACACTGTCAAACGAGCCAAAGGTGTCAAGGTAAAAATCTTTTTCCAACGACTGTACATGACACATGTCATTTTTTTTGTTGGTTTAAATTTAATATTTTGGATAGCCCATTTAACATTACATTTTAAATATAATTACATTTTACTAAAAATTAAATTTTTATCTCATGTATATTATGCATTCATGCCCTCTATCACATAAATATGGATAACTTTTGTTCAAGCCACATTTTCAAAATCCATAATTTTCAAGGTCAAAAACATTTTTGAGTGAAATGTGCTTAAATGAGTTATTAAAATAAAAGTTCGAATCCTAATCATCAATGTTAAAAGCCTCTCCAATTTTCAAAAGGATTGGTGCACATTTGGTAAAAAAAAGACATTTGAATAAAACAACGATTGTCCATTTTCAAGATTTGAGTGTTTTAAACATGTAAAAATATTTTTGATTTGGTCAAGCTTTGAACATGTAAACTTTGCAACTAATGGAACGTATTCCAAAAAACATTATGACAATCCAAACTATTATATTTCCCTTGTGATCTTTTAAACATACAAAAATGCAATTTTAGGAATGTCCACTCATTTAGGTGGTTCCTTTTATTGTGTTTTTACCCTTTAGCCATTATTTTATTTTATTTTTTATTATTTAATTTTCAAATTATTTTATTTTTTGTTTCATCTTGGTTGTGATTTGACAAATATGTAGGTATTTTTCTTTTAACAAAAGAAACAAATACCCATGCCATTTAAACATGTTTGTAAAGAGATACACAAGCTAATATTGTATGGATTGTGTTATATAGTAATGATGTGATGCATAAAACTTAATTGAATTATTAAAACATGTATCAAAATAAATTTTGAGTCCCAAAAAAAACATAGAAAAGAATTGAGGAGAAGAATACATCTTTCTTCTTTTGATTTATTAATTCTTTCAATTGTTTGATTTCACATAATGCACACATAATGAGGTGAACATCACTTGTTGTGTAACATTTGAAGTGAATGCAAATTACAATGAAGGAGAAAAAAATATGTCCATGCTTGAACATAAAAAACTCATAGCAAAAGTCACAAAATTGTCAAAAATCACAATTTACATTATAAAAACATAATTTCACATAATTCCAATATCTTTAATTTTATGGTCTACCCTCATTCTTGTTAGTCATTCATTCAAGATCTTTTCCTTCTTCTTAATTATTTTTGTTTTTTCTAATTTTATTTTCTAATTTTTTGGTTTTTTTGGGGAATAAAGTCTTGCATATTTACCTTATCCTTTCATGACATCATTGATTCCAAACATCACACAATGTCCCAAATTGGAGAAAAAAAACTTTGCTATAAAATGTTTTAGATGTATCAATCAACGTTGCAACTTTCATTAATAGTGTTTCATGTATGAAGGGCTTGCTATTAAGGTATTATGCCCTAGGAATGAAGGTCCAAGCTTAGGGCCAAAGGCATTCATCATTCCTTGGTAGCAAAACATCCCCACCACAAGGAAACTATGTGAAACATCCTCACACCAACTTGGAGCAAGAAATTATGATTAGGGAGGTCTCCCAAAAAACAAAGGAATTTTTGGCTTGGATATTCAACAAATAGGATATGTTTAACTCTTTCTTCAACCTCTTTTCAAGCTATCTATTGACGTATTAACATAAAAAAAGTTCAATACTTGGTCCTTGTTGCTTTGCATTTTGAAAGGTAATTTTATCTTTTAGAATTACCTTTTTTGTCAAATCTCTTATAAGGGGTTAAAAACAAGTTGTTGTCATGATGTCAAATGCATTGTTGAACACAACAAATACTTACACATGATTGATTTTTTTGAAACAAACACCTATAAAGAGTCAATAAACTTGTAAGTGAATTGATTCATGAAAAATCATAATATCCAAAGTTGAACATGGTTCCAAATTGAAATGGCTCATTGGAAGAAATGTGACACAAGTGGAATTTTTTTGGTGTGGCAACAACATTTGATCTAGATAAAAAGTGTTCAAATAATATTATTAATGATGGTTTTTTTTACCCACAAAAGATTACAAAAATGTAATATTCACATTATAAATTCAAATGTTTGATTTTTGAAAGGTGATATTACTAAAATAATGACGTGATTGTTTCATCACAATTTCTGTCATGAAAAATCCCATAGTTGGACCAAGCAATTCAACACATAATGTTTGCACTAAAGATACCAATTATTTTGTCATATGTTGTGTTACAGTGTATTTTTTATAATTTAAACCCCTTGACAACATGCAAGTGATATTAAACATGCCATACCTATTTAATTTCACTTCAAATAAATAAATTATTTGGAAGTATAACCACTTCTTACATTTCAAATATACAAAGGTTGTGGTTGTGTGCATTCAAAAGTTATTACCTCCCTTTGAGGAGATTGCAAGTTTTTGATTCGCATAAGTGGGGTAATATGTTTGTCTAACCTTCATTGAGGGTTCAATGACTCATTACTACAAATTGTGTCTTATTTTTTATTTTTTATCATTGAATTTTAATCAAAATACACCCTTAGTTAAGGTGACACTATTGTCAATATGAACCAATCATTTACAAAAAGCATAAAATAACACTTTAATCATATCATATATGGTTTAGTGATTACTTGTGTCCATGTCATGTCTATTTTGACTAAAAATTGACATAATGCTAGCTAATGTGGACTAACAAATTATTTTGTTTGTTTTGACTAAAAGTTGACATAGGTGCTAGATGATGTAGACTAATAGGTAGCATTTCATGATTACAAATTAAAATTTATTTATGAAAAGATTACAATTATCCAATGAGGTTAGTTGAGGATGCAAAATGTAAGATGTAGGCTTTTCAACATCTAATTTTGTAGCCCCCTTGAACATGTAGGTGTGTGGGTCCCCCCTAGGCATTTAATTGTATATAACGCCACTTAGGCATGGAGGATACATGTAAGCATGAAGGCATGAATAGAGGTATCACAAAAGAGCATTGAACCCCTCACACCTCAATGCCCACAAGACCGATACTCTTTATCCAACTTAATTAATAGAAATTAAAATCATGACAAATTGTGTAAGCACATAAGTATAAACATGAGTCCATTTCAAATCTTCTTACGTATATCCAAACTTTGAAATGAACTTTTGTTTTCATAACTTGTTCAAATAAAACAAATGTGCACTTATTTTGGAAAAACTTTCAAAAAAAATCTATGCATTGAGTTATACAAAATGGTATTGAAAGAAGAAAAGACCCATGCGTAAGGGGGCGGGGGAGATGAAATCTTTGGAGCTTGGCTTCATCAAGTTCTTTCCCAAAATCTTGCAGCAGTAATTGTACTGGTTCCGTTCAGTGAGGCTTGTGAGCAACACCACTGAACATCCTACTTTAAAAATCTTAAAGTGTGAGGGCTGTAGGCTCTTCCTACTGCTTGCTTCTAAGTGATGTAGAAAGTCAGCTGTCTAATGTCTTCTCCATCATCAACAAATGGTTGTCTAACAAATGAATCCCCAGCTTAAGTAGAGGATTACAAGGAGCCATTAGCTTTGCTACTGAAATTTATGACGAAGTAATTTGTAGCCTACAAGGATGTACTTCAAACCCTCCTGCCAGGACTGAGAAGTGACAGAGTCCTTTATTGTTTACTTATCTCTTGTACATATCTTATCCCACTTTGTCACATCATTCGAACCAGTGGTTTTTTCTTTTAAATTTGATTTCGCAAAAATACTGACATTTTTGCTGAATGAACAAGTTTCCAAAAAAAATCTGTAATAGGAGGCCATGCAATTGGTCCTACTCCAGTGTCCCCTTCTCACCTCTCCCTTCCCCATCACAAAATAGAGGTGAAATTAAGCTTTAGAAAGACAAGCTTAGAAGGACTATCCCTTTCTCACCTCTCCCCAGTCCCTTCTACATCACAAAAGAGAGGTGGAGATTATAAAAGGAACTTGTCCAAATCGAATCAAATAATGAACCAGTGTTGGACCAATTCTAATATATCTCTTGAGTAAGAATACATAAATGTTTTTCAAGAATATATCGACTAAGTAGAGCCATGGAGGTTCCAATCTTTTTTTGCCAAACTAGGTGAAGGTAAAGATAAATGACAACACTTGCCTTGTTCGCAAGGTAAGGGGAAAATATATTTCATAATTTTCCAACTAGCTCGATAGTGTGGATGGACTGGATGAGGAGGGCTGGTGAGACTACAAACCCGAAACCCTAAATCTGAAGAAATCCATCCATTCATCCTTTCTGAGTTCAAAGTAGGTGATGTTGCTAGTTTCTTGCCACTATTGGTTTTAGATAACAAATCGCACTCTAAAGTGAGAAATTCTCCAATTTGTCAACATCAACCATTGTGTCATAGATGATACAATTTCACACAACTATCAAGAGCACTGATGCACAATGGGTACTAAAATTTAGAACAAGTCACCATCCGATACTGTCTTTCCCACAATGATAGCCACATATTGGGAAATGACAGTTCAAAACATAATCGACGATGAATGTACCTAATCACCAAAACGGTTTCTTATTCCCTTGGTTCACTACAATGATCTTATATTGTGTTTTCATTTTGTTTCTATTTTTAAGTGTTTTAAAAAAGTTTATAATTGTTAAAATGTTTGGATAAACTGCTGTTGCCGCCATTCGTCGTCGTCCTCCTCCTCTTCCATCATCTTCTTCTTTTGAGATGAGGAACTTGGATGGATGGATGACGAGACGGATGATGAGACGAATGGATGGAAAGGACGACCACCAAGGATATTATATAAGTAAATAATGATCCCTTGGTTCACTGATCTGAAAGGGAAGTTACTTGTCAACAATGGCAACTCACAGGGTCCTGATATTTGGATGACTACATTGTCATCATGCACTTCCAATCATGATCTTTACAACTGGAAAAAATTAGTGACAAGACACGGAGCATATGAGTCCGTTACATATACATATACGGTAAGGCTCTGGCTGCCATGCGTTACCCAATATGGCACATAATGCAAGTCTGCTTGGCCACCAGTCATAAACAGAACCCAGTGCAAAGGCATTCCAGTATTTCTGAATGATTGTTTTAGATGATGAGGAGAGAGAGAGGCTTCCTTGATAAATGACCTTAAACCCTTAAGCTTAAACACCTCAACCCTAAACCCTATTGTGTTGTTTTTATTCAAGTGATCCAAATATGATTAGAATGTAACATGGATGCAAATGACATGTAATGTGTCTTGTTTAGTGTTTATCACTTTTGCGATGACATTTTGTGTTTAGGCTTTACTACAATCAAGTCAATAGTGGTTGGGGGTGATAACTACCTTACAAGGGATAGAGGTCCCAATTCGTCACTTGCACATATTAAACGACTAGAGGCTCCCTTTTATTGGAGGGGCAATTGAGTTAGCTAATCGTTTTCAAACCCGTAATGTTTTTAAACTTTAAGAAGGGTGGTGTCCCATCTTGCCTTCAAATCATTAGTTCCAGAATATGAACACTTCCACAACAATCACAGCCCTATAACTCTAGGATGAAAAGGCATTAAAATCATTCTTAATTGGCAAAGGAAGTTGGGGGGGGGGGGGCGGGGGGAAAGTTTAAGAAAGCTTGAATGATGAAAATTGAGTAACTAAAATTATATAAATAAACACTCAATAATCAAATAAAACTTCAAGTTAACATGAGATTTTGAACACATGGATACTAAGGTATAATCCCCATGAATAGTAAGGGAAAACTGAATTTTTTTAACATAATTTGTCTCTGTTAATTAAAATTTCAAAACATCTATTACATATAAATAGATTTTTTTCACATCAACTACTAATTTCAGGTTTTGATGAAATACTCCACAACATTTAAGAAAGAAGAATATGTAATAAATGCATGCAAAGAATACAGTTTCTAGGATATTTATATATATATATATATATATTTAAAAAACTTGACTGATTTGTATAACATCTCAAAAAAACAGTGAAAATTTTACAAAATCTTAATAGTTACACAATTCTAAAACATTGATTAAGTGAACATATATAGTCTCATCACCTCCACATGAAAATGTAAATTAGGATGCCAGATCATATGAATGGATTTTGGATTTCAAACCTATCATATACCATGCAAGTTAATTAAAAATGTTTAATTAGACTACACTCAAATTGGGGATGAAAAATGAATTAGATCTAATAATGTCCTTAGAGGGTGAAACTAGGGCCCAAAGACAGGGTGACTTTACAGATCTCACAACTGTCTAGGTTAACCAAAGACTTGCCAAGACTACCAGGTAAGAACTAAGAACTAAGAACCAAATCTTACTGGGAAATTATTATACACCAAGACTTAATAATCTTAATGTTAGTAGTTAATAAGTTCATGTCATTCAATGATCCATTGCTTTGGCAAATTGATTACGGTTTTTTTTTTAAATTCAGGGAAAAATATTTTAAAATGAGGACTCAAATTTACCTCCATGGATATATTTATTTAAGTAGTACTTTTCCAAAACCCTAACATCAGAGTAGGTGGGGGCCGGCGGGGGATGGGCCCCACGCAGTATAAAGCCCGTTGTCGCTCTTCCGCCAGAACGCCATCGCAAGGAACCGTGCCCTTCTGTTCTCTTGTGCTCTTCGCCTTCTGTCTCGCTCGCTCTCTCTCTCTCTCCTTCCTCGCGGAACTTTTCTTTTTTTTCCCTCTCTCTCTCTACCAGTGTCTTGCTTGTTTCTTTGTTCAATTCTCGAAATTCATCAGAGTCACCATGTCAGCCTACGATACGGAACATGCAAATGCTCCCGTGAGTAAAATCGTAAAAACATTTCTGTGTCGTCGTCCCCGGGCAGACCTAATATCTTCTTCTGCACCCGTGCGCCCACTTTCCTCTTCCATCAGGGTTTGTGTTTGTTTGTTAGATTGTTTGTGCGCTGCATATACAATTGATCACGATTGTTGTTGAGAAGATTCTCAGTATGCTTTCTTTTTTTCCCGTTGATTCTTCAATGGGTAGTAGTAATGGGGGTGCCATGAACATGCCTTGCATTCAAATGGGGACTTACGGGATTAGATTTTATTTTTGTTTTTGGTAACGCATGTGAATTGCTGACTCCCACGCTCCTTCGCTCTCTGTGTGCAGATGCAACAGGAACTTGGGTTTCGAGGATCGCGCTTCTGACACGAGGTAAATGTAACGTCTAGTGCTGTCGTCATTTCTAGTTAGCTACTTCCGTCTGTCCGTCCTGGTCCACGACGCATTGTAGATCTTGTACCATGTGTGTAATCCTTACTTAAATCTAAGCTAGAGTTGTATCAATACTACAACCAACCCAATTATTAATATTGTGATCACGAGCCGCGGCTGCTCACACATTGATTTTATCATCAGCAAAGAAAAAAATGAATATTGTTGCAAAGCAGTCCCAGCTTCTCAGCCAATCAACACCCACAAAGAAGATCACTCCTGGAGCCTAAGAATTACCTGCAGCCATCTACCTCAACCATATACTTCTTCTTGCGGGTGTTGTGTGGCGGAGAAGCTCGGACTGTTGCGGCATTCATTTCATTTTAATCTGTGCTGATGATCAAATGAATGTTTGAGCAACGGGGCAACAACAACTCATGATCATATAATTACGTTGGGTTGTAATATTATCGACACAACTAGTCTCTAGATCGAGATCATGTCTAGATACTTCTTTGATTCCCGCATGAAGTCGATTTACACATATACTTTTCTATATAAGAACTGCATGCTTCTTAAGAACGTCAGATCAGTGCATTCTTGTTTTCTTCTTCTGCACAACAAAGAAGTCTTCTCCCTCTTTTTCTTCGCGGGTGTGCGCGGAGAGACAGGAAACACTCATGCTGCTGCAAGTGGTGCTAAGGACCTCGTCGGGAACTGCAATGGGTTCTTCTCTATGGCCTCTGGTGCTAGTGCTAAGGACCTCTTCGGAAATTTCATTGGGTTAGTTTCTAATGAGACCTGAAAGGACTGACTGGAAAAAAAAAAAAAGTGCAGTAATATTAAATGGACGGACTGAAAAAATCAACCCCAACCCCCATTAATAAGACCTCTGTTCTTTGTCCAAATCTCTACAGGTCCCTAAACAAGGTTCAAAGAAGGGTCCTTGAATTACAGTTGCAATAAATTATGTTTGGGGGATAAAAAATTAGGAACCAGGAATTTTCCAGTGTTTTTCTGAAGGATTTTGTGATGTGGCCAATTTAGTGTGGCAATCATCAAGGAAATAATTTAGCCAATTTTTTGCTACATGTATGCCAGATAAAATCTTTAAAATAAATAAAACAGAATCCTTCTATTTTTCTTGCAGCAATGACATTGGACTGAAATCCGGACTCCCCCATATTCCTTGGACCCAAATCTACAAAAGTCCCTAAAATTGTCCTTGGAATAAACATATTTTTGAGTTACAACAAGGCAATTATTACACCTTAGGAGTCCTAGTGTTTTTCTTAAGAATTTTGTGACGTAGCCAATTTAGTGGCCATCATCCAAAAAATAATTTAGCCAAATTCTTGTCACATGTATACCAGATATGAAAGTTTTAAATCAACAAAACAAGATCATTCTATTTTCTTGTGGCAATAATGGGCCGAAATTAGCAAAATTTCCTTCCAAGACAGTTACCATAATAATTGTAAGGTAATATTTAAATAAGATTTTGTGATGTAGCCAAAGAGTGGCATTGATCCAGAAAATAATTTAGCAATTACAGGGCTACATGTATACCAGATATGAAAGTACAAAATAAATAAAACAGAATTCTTTTATATTCCTCTAGCAATAAAAATGAACTGAAATCAACCCCCCTTGTGTTCCTTGTGCAAATTTCTAGAGGTCCTTAAATTGTCCTTGAGACAGTTACAATAATATGTTTAGGGTTATAATCCTAGGCCCTAGGAGTCCCATCCTCTTTTTTTAAAAGAATTTTATCATGTAGCCAAAATGGGGAAATTTTGAAAATCTTTTAGCAAAAATTTGGTTGCATACCAGATATGAAAGTTTTAAAAAACAAAATCCAAGTCTACAATTCGTGCTTCTATTATGAACACACACAAAAATGGAACCCTGGATCGGGTTCTGGTCTGGTTCTTGAAAAAATCACAATTCAGGTTCTGGTTATGGAAATCTGACCTAATTCTAGTTCCAATTTGAGGTAACCTGGTCTGAAACCAGTGGTAAACTGCTGGTTAAACCCCCAACTCCAGACTTTTTTTTCCCCCCAAAAATAATTATTTTTCAAAAATTTCAGTTTTGATTCTAGAACTAGATTTGGGTTTGGTTCTAGTTTTAGAACAAAAGTTGATGATAGATAGCAATTTTGAAATAATTTTTCTTTACATAGTTTAAACTTGTAACTAAAAAATGCATATAATTCCTTTTGTTTTACTTGGGCTCTATGTTGTTGTGCACTGTCAATGATGATCAACCGATGAATTGAAGAAAAAAATGAATTGATTTTGTGAAAATTAAGTTTCATTCGAATGAAGATATTAAATAACATTGGACGTGCCTGGAATGCAATTGAATTTTTTAAAAAAGAAAAAGGGATGCAAACTGATGCAGAAGATATTGAAAGTTTGCTTGCAAATATGATGTTGGAAAAAAACTTTAAAAAGCCACAAATCTGATAGAACAACTTTGCATACATTTTTATTTTTTGGCAATGGGTTAAACAAATTTCACACTAAAATTTGATACGGTGAAATACAATTATTGGATTGAATTGTTATCACTATAATTAGTTTCTTTATGATTATTTTAAATTCTTAGAAAACAAGGAGTATTTCAAAGGCTAAATTCAAATTTTTTGTAACGCTGAAATGTTGTGAAAAATTGGTACAATACATTTTAATGAGTTGCAATACACATCTATAAATAATTTGACTTTTTAGAAACAACACGGGTTTCCAAAATGGTTTCAAATACCATTTGTTTGTGAAGCATGTAATTGTTTTCAATCATTCCATGTCATCTATAAAATAAGATGGAACATTCTTCATGTTCAATCAAATATAAGTAATAATTTTGAAGTTCAAAATTCAACGTTTTCATGTATCTTGAACATTCCAGCGAAGTTCCTTATGAAGAAAGTTCTTAAGTATCCATTATGGATGAGTTTGTCTAAAAACTCATTTAAAGAATAAAAACTTATACATGCTTCTTATGTTACTAGTAAATGTTAATCTTTGCACATTATATTAACTCAAAAATATGTTTTTTTAGCATGTTAATCTTCAATTACAAAAATTTGTATTCAAACAACTACAAAAGCCAATGTAAAATTTAAACCAAAAAAAATCATAGTATAAAAATTTGCACACTTCTGTATTTGCAATCAGTTTGCAACAACTCCAATTTGCATATTCTTGGAAAACACACAAAATATGGAAAAGAACACACCCAAAAATGCACAACAAAACATACTAAAGTAATCATGTTCTTTCTCATCAAAAAAATTCTTTAATTTCTTTATATTTTCCAAATTCTTCACTAAAACAATCCCACAAAAACTCAACTGCATTCTAATTCAATTTTCATAAAACTAATTTGAATCCAGTCTTAGTAGTTTTAATCGTACCTATTCATTTTTTACTTTTGTCCACCTTGTCCAACAAAGACAACACAGTTCTTGTTCACTACTTCCATCCAATATAGTTTGTCCAACAATGACAATACATTTCCTTACCATCATCCCCCTATACTTTGGATTTTGTCTTCAAAATCTTGTTATGTATAACTATACTAAAAGGACAACTAATCTAGAAAATGGACTACCCCTTCTTCTTAACTTACTTTTGCAATTGCCTATTTTGCATCTAAGATTTCCTATTCCACAACTTGTTACCCTTCTACTACATTGGTTTCTTCAATCTGTAGTGGGTTTTGTGGTTGCATCTGTTGTTATCTACAATGGTCTTTGTATGACCATTATTTCCCTCATCCTATGATGTTGTCTTTAGTATAGTTGTTGTAACAAATTTTGTTGATGGAAAAATTACAATTGATGTGGCATACTTAGTTGACTTTATATGTGCAGACATTTGGTGTACATTTTGTATTGCCAAACTTCTTCTGTGACTTACTCCTTTATATGAATCATTATCTACTCCCCCATAACCTCTCTTGTATTAACTTTTTCCCTTCAACTTTGTAGGTGCATTTGATTGAACCTTTGGGACTTCTCCATTTGGACCAACGCCATATGGATTGAAGTTTGATGGGTGAAAGCACACTACAGTGGAGTACATAATCCTACCACTATTTGTTGGATTATCAATCATGGGCCATGGAACAAAATATAAATGAATAATATGTAAAAAGAATTCAAAAGAATTATATTACATGGAGTGATATGAGCACATTGTATGAATTTCATGAATAGATTTTAAATTACCATACATATTGGACTTTTGAAATGCCAAAACCCAACATCACAATCCATATCATACGGTTAGTTGAATGATTGTTTTTACATAGAATCTAATGTGATGCCATGGATACAAAGTAAGATAGTTTGGAAAGATTTTGAGAACCATGGATTGAAATATGGATTTTTCATAAATTCCTTTATTCATTTGAATTAATAATTCAACTTTTTTTTATGTAAAATTTTAATACAATTATTTTAAATTGATAAAGTTTAGAAGTTTTTAAAAAATTGTTTAGCCTTTCCATATGATGTGCAATATAATTTATTCTAGTACAATGTAAAATGAACTTTTATTTTAAGAGTAGTATGGACACCACATATGTCAAAAAGTACTCCACCTTAGTGTGCTTTCACTTAATGTATCAAAATTATCTTTAGGGGTCATTGAAAATGATTCATACTTAAATTCTAGATATGTTTATTTGTAATCTTTTAGTTTTTTCCTATAACTAGTTTCAACTACCATATGTTCATCAAATAAAGTTTATATGTCCATTTACAACATTCCGCCATTTATAAATTCCACAATTCATCCACATCAAAAACTTGTAGTTATGGTGACTTTTGTTTGGTCCTCAAAATTATATTTTAAATTAGAAGATTATCATATTCCCTCAACTTGTGTTTGGACAAGTATGGCTCCATGATTATAAATGAATTCACAACCTTATGCATCCTCTTAATACCCTATTGTAATTTTAGATGGACTTGTTACATGTGGCTTGAATTTTGTCCTTTTTTTGGGTATCTTCATCGCTTTGATGTATAATGACTTGAATCTCCTCCTTGAGCTTGAAGATTTCCTTCTCCTATACTTGCACCTATCCTTGTAAACTATCCTTGTCCCATTACAAAGCTACAGATTGATTTTCCAAATCATTTGCCTATTTTTTCATTACCCAATACCTTGCATCCTCTTTCTCCTAATTCATCTTCAACAAGTCTTTCTCCTCCTTGGTAATGTTAGAAGAATGCAACTTCTATTCCAAATTCCCCCCACTTTGATTTAACATAATGATCTCCAATTGTAATTTATTCAACTCCCTTTCCTTAGCCCGAAGCACCAATAATACCAAGTGAGCAAGAATGTGAGCAAGAAAAATTCTTAAGGAATATTCCATGCCACATCATGGAATATAACTAATATATTCGTCTGCCACATGGAAATACTATATGATGTGGCAAAATATTCCATACCTTGTCATGGAATATTTTGCCACATCACATGCCTAATTTGTTAGGGAATCAACAATGATTTATTGATTTTAAACATGGATTTAATTAACATAGTTGTCAATAGTAACATCATGTGAAGGTTTAAAGTCAAAAGAAAACATAAAGGTGCATATATCATTCTTGGTGCAACCAATGTTCTAATTATCCAAGGCTCTTATTATACCTTGAATATTTTCAAAACTATTGAAATGACGAGAAACAACATGCCTAAGAAATATTTAATGAATTTAAACTTATAAATATGTAAGTTCTTCAACAAAGATGTGTTGTGATGGCAAGGTGTTACGGTATTCTACAAAATAAGACAATATACATTAAAGCACATTATGACTATCAATGGATTTATTATAAAAAATGTATAAAATTTTATCAAGTCACATACTTTGATGCCACCATTTATGTATAATCACCAAAAATAATAATATATACATCTCATAACAATGATTGAAATAATACATAGTGGAATTTTTTTTGGTAAGCCATAATTGGAAAATAAACTTCTTATATAATGGAGGTAATTACTAACAAATTTTATGAATGAGAAAAACACAATTGATTTGAAAAAGATGAAATTGTTATATATTATCATTAGAATCCAAAAGTTTTAGAGTGTTTTAATAAACAGGTAAAAGCATGTTAGGGTGGATAATTTTCAGCAGATCACTATTTTTTTTTAAAGTCCTTGGTTTAAAAAAATGGCACACATCCAAATGCATAAAAAACCTGGTCCACCGGATTTTGTCAAGTTTAGGCCCTATATAAACCTAAGTACACACATGGGATCGTGAATGCAAAAAAAATGTGCACAAGTTTTTTTTTAAGTCCATATTTTTGCATTGCAAAAACAAGTCATCTCTCCAATGACGGAGATGGTTTTCTTATTCTAGATTTTCAAGTTTATTAATAATCTACGTATTGCCAACACACAAGTTTTCTAACCAATTTTATACTCTTTAGAACACTTGACTTTTTTTGATTGTGAACTAAATAACTTGTAATTTTGTGGGGAAAATGACCAAGCCTTCTTCACAACTTATACCTTTCTAACCTCCTCCACCTCCTCATGCTTTCAAGAGAGGAGTGAAACTTGAGCCAAGCTAGTTCCAAACCTTTAAGTTTCATGCTCCTTTGTACATTGAACCACTTGCAATCAGAGATGGTGGTCCCATTACACAAAAGGAGTTTGCAAAGAGGTTTGCTCTCCATGCAATAGGCATGAATTTGAAACACATCAAGATTCCATGAAATATATCAGCAAAAGAAATGGCTAAGTATTTAAAACCCAATGTTAGCAAGAACGGTCATAACTTCTTTTATGTTAGGATCTTATGTTGATTGAGAAAGTTCAAAAATTATGGATGGTCATTCATTAAAAACGTTGTGTTCTTGTTACATGGGTGGTTTCTTTGGGCTTTGTTAGAGGGCCGGTTATGCAAATTGTAAGGAAGCAAATGAACTGAGCTTTATATGCAAAATGGACAAACTAAGAATAACAATGACAAGAAAAGGGCGTTTTAGAACTCTTTAGTGATGCTAAGGAGGAGAAAAAGGTTATAGATGACGCAGATCCTCTTGCAAGTAATGATTGCACAGAACCATCATCTGTGCAAGAAAAGGTTTCGCGGTATGTAGAGTTTGCAAACAATTTGGTTTTTGAGTTTAAAGTTCAAGAAGGTCTTGCAAGAGGTGTTCATGACAATGTGCAAAAGATAAACATGCAAGCCCAAGGCCTAATGGATGATTGGATTAATAACTTGAAGCTGACAAATGAAAAGCTTGGCACTTTGGTTTTAACATTGGACACAATGGTTGTAGAGTGGAGAAATTGGACGAGACTCAAGGTGGTAGGGATGAATTGCATAAGGAAGTGGAAGGGTTGTAAAAGAGGGTGGATTACCAAAACTGTCAAATAGAGGATTATCATGAACTTGCAAAGGAGGGGAAGGTGAAGTTTGAAAAAGTTTGCCAAGATTTTGAAATTTTGAGCAATAGGGTTTTGGGTGAAAAAAAGAAGGTTTTTTTTTGCTAAAAGGAATTTTCATGTTGCTAGAATATTACCTTCCAACTTTCAAAGAGGCTTATCCTATCAAAATCTCGTTGCAGCATTGCCTTCAAATTTGGTCGATACATTAGGGCTTGAAGAGTCCTTATTGATTGGGCTTTGTCCATTTTGTGGGCTTGGTTTTGCACCTTTATGGGTAGGCACATAATTTCTTACAAGCATGTATATCATTGTTGGTGAGTTGATTTGCATTTCGACACTTCCACTAAACACATTCAAGCAAGGTGTGTAAAGGACATGCATGAAGCGTGGTGGCATTTTGAAGGAATCAAAAAGCCAAAAGATGCTGCAATTTTATACTATAGTTTGGTGAAAAATACAATTACAAGATCAAGGCACCAACCCCCACACACAATATTTTTCAAAGGTATAATTTTCAGCTTTCAAACTTGCTTCTCAAAT
This sequence comes from Sphagnum contortum, assembly GCA_963920785.1. Taxonomy (NCBI): domain Eukaryota; kingdom Viridiplantae; phylum Streptophyta; class Sphagnopsida; order Sphagnales; family Sphagnaceae; genus Sphagnum; species Sphagnum contortum. The sequence goes on from OY987281.1 coordinate 6,280,505, forward strand.
TTTGAATGCATTGTAATTTCAATAGTTTTCATATTATTCCCAATTGTTTGTTGGACTTTGCCACAACATTCCATTTTGTGATGGTAGATTTGAAGATGGTATTTCTTTCCTAGTTGATTTTGCAATCTATGTTGTTTCCACAATACTCCATTAGTATGGCTACAAGTTTGGAAAAGGTGTTTGATACGTTATTATTTGTTCACTTGAATCTTATTTTTCTTTTCTACATCCATAAAATCCATAGATAATAATTTTTAGTCCATGGAAGTCTTCATGATTTGTTTGTCACTCCATATATATGCATTATGTTATACATTATTGTCTAGTCAAGTCCATGGAGACAATGGGCTTTAATGTAATTTTGTAGAAAATGTTTTATTTGTCCCTCCTAGTGCACATGAGTCTTTATTATTAATATCATACATTCATATTTGTCCATCATATATGTGTATAAGTCATTAATACTTCATCAATCTTCACAACAATATGTTAGATTTATGTTCTTACTCCATTAGTTTTCCCTAACACTCTAAAATTTTGTAGTTTATTTCCATAGAACTACATATGTGGTCCCTAACATTCCAATAAGTTGTAGTGTCCACATAAGTCCATATGAATTCACATGATGCCTTCTTTGTCCTTAAAAGCCATTTCAACTTACTTTACATTTATGTTATTACTCCATTAATTCGCCTTCACATTGTCCAATTATACAATTTGTGTCCATCAAAGTGCATATGTAACCCCAACATTCCAATAAGTTAGAGTATCCATAAAAGTGCACACGAATCCACATAATGCCTTCTTTGTACCTATAAGCCATTTAGAATGTTTATAATGTTTCATAACTTTCTTTTGGGTTCATGCAAAACTGTCAAATACTACATAATTGTTTATAACCAAGTGCCATTGGGCTAGTCATTATTTCACTTCAAAGTTAATTTTGTTAATTAATTTGTACAATGTAAGACATTTTGACCCTTCATTGTGATTGATAATTGGGTTCTATTGGAGATATTATTGTGAATATCCTACCAAAATGGGTATCTAAGTTTTAGCATTCAAATGTTCATCATTCCATATTGAAAGTGACATGTGCAATTTGCACCAACACCTAAGATATCAATCCAAGTATCAATAGTTTCTATGTTCCAACTCCAAAAGAAGTGGATAGTTGTAAGGAGCTTATTGAAATATCATCTCCCCGCAAGTAGATTACCTCACCACTTCTATCGAAATCCAAAGCATTTGATGTTGCAAATCTTGCCATTAGGAAAGAGCGCAAGCTTGTAGATCAAATAGGTGAAGAAACAAATGGTGGAAATAGTGATCAAAATGGCATTGGTGATGTTGCAATGGAACACATAGAAGATGAAGTTAATGAGTAGGAAAAACATGATGAAGAACATAAAAAGCTTGATGATGAGCTTCAACCTTCTACTAAGAAAACGAAGGGTACTCTTGCCCATACACAAAGAAAACCAAGAATTGAGATCAAAGGACATTAGTAGCAATGAAAAGTTAAATCAACTACAACACTACAATAATCACTAGACGCAATGTAACCATAAAGAACATTCAACATTCAAAATGCTTAGAATTATTGTCAATGTTTTTTTGCATATGTTCATATAGAGTTTACTTCAATTTATGCCTAGGCAATTGAACATCTCCATTTCTAGTAACAAACTAAGCAAGTATAATTCCCATATTTTTCCTTGAAAACATATGAACAAGAATTACAAACTTGCATTTTTGTACATGTTGTAGAGTTTTGAATTTTGATTGTTGGAATATTATGCTTTCTTGTAAAGGGTAGCAAGAAGCTTATAGTCCATTTTGAATTGGCATTTTGGTTTATGGCAACATTGGATCTAGATAATATTCTTTTCTTTGAACCATATTTGAATTTCAATTCTATGTTGGCAGCTATGGTCAAAAGTTTTGTCCTTTTCATGGAAGCTGGATTATATCAGCCTAACTTGTTTTTGGTATGCTTCCAAGTAGAGCAAGAAATGAGTTCCTATCATTATTGTGATGTTAGTTCTTGTTTGGTCTGGTGGTATGGAAAGTCTTAAATTTGGGGAAAGTGGATGTGAGGTTTATTTTTGGCATCTAGGTTTGGTGTGATTGTCCCAAAGGTTGTGGATTAGGCTTTACTATGTAACTGAGTTCAGTCTCCACCTGCTATTTTACTGCCTGGAACTTTTGACCTATATGAACTTGTGTTGTACCTTGAGATTAATAATGTTTTTGGATATTATTAATCTAGAAGATCAAGAATGTTGTAGCTTATAATAAATACTTATGGTCAACACATAGTTTATTATTAATCCATTTCATACCAAATGCGTTTTGAATATATTTGGTGTAGTTCAGACTAAAAACAACTTAGTTTTGTTGTAGGTTATATAGTTAGTTTTAAGAGATTTGAAATTCAAATAACATCCTTTGATTTTGGCACACTAATATACATAGAATTGTCTTATGGAGGCACAAGTTGTTATGTTTGCCTAGTGTACTTGATCATCAAGCAAGTCACTTCAACAATAGATATATAAAAGATATCAAATAGTCCATTGATTTAATTAGCATGCATTATAATTCAAATTGTCTTAAGGGTGTAACCTATAGTTGATTGATTGATTGGAAACACATGAAGTTTACCAATGAGATATTATTATTAGAGACGTGGGTTATTGTATGAGTTTCTAAACAAAATTGCAACTTGCAACTTGCAAAGTGCCTCACATCCCATTTGACATTCTCATCAAAATTTGGCATCATTTCATTATGATGATGCCCACAAGAGTTTCCAAAATTGTATGTTTTCTTTTATGCATATTCAAGTTGTTCTTTGCTAAGGAAGAATACATTCATTTGAGGAAAAAATATTTAGTGTAGGGATGGTTAAGTTTACAAATGCAAGCTATCAATGCAATTAGATGCAAGAGAGATTAGGTTAGTTTAGATTCTAAATGGGCTTAAACATTGCCATGAAGGAGCTAATCCAAAATGAAAAAAATAGTTGATACTAAAGGGAATATGCTTGGAAATTTAAATTTCACTCTACAACTAGAGTTTAAAGTTATTATGTACTCTGAAGTGGTAGATTTCTTAATAGTGTATAACTAAATTTAGGAGCACATTACTTTAGTGAAAGCAAGTTGTCAAGTTGTGCACATTTATCCATGGGTATTATGCATTTTCACTTTTTACCATTTGACACACATGCATCCTAGATTTTGACTTTGATAAGATGGGATTGAACCAGAGGAAGCTCACAACTCCCTTTTTTTAAAAAGAAATCATTAAATATTTGGAATTTGAGTGTGTCCTAATATCAAATTGCTAGAACTTTAGCATTTGAGTGTGCCCAAGTACTAAAGTTTTCTATGGGCATTTGTCCTGATAAAATATAAGTGTCCATTCTTTTGTTTATTAATTTGATTGTTTTTTAACCTAAACTAAATTTGGGATATGTCATTTTTTGGTCATTGATATCGTTTATCCATTAAGTAAACACTTGTATTTTTGGAGTCATGGTTTTTCTTTTGAAGAATAGAAAGGCCCTTTCATGAGACTGAGATTCTAACACAACTTTTTGGTCAAGGAACCATATTGAATTCACCATTTCCACTACATATTGTATTATGCACAACATTCAACATGTAATCCATTTTATAAAATTACCATTTCTGGATACCCAATTTTCTTGAATCCATATTTGTATATCCAATTTCCTCTAATGGAGTCCATTTTAGGGAATCACAATGTCCATAGTTCATATTTGGATATTGAAACCAAATCCCAATCTAATCTATAATTCTGCCATAACTGAATATAAAGAGGCCACATACTAGAAATTGCCAAATTTGGACATTGGTTGGAAATTGGAAACAATTAAGTTCAAGTTCATGAATTGATTCACAAGACTAATTAGTAAAAACAAGGATTCCTAGTTTGTTACATTCAAATTTGTACATCCAATGTCCATACATACATGTCTATAACATAAATAGATAGTCCATTTTATTGAATAAGAATGTCCATATCTGCATATTGAAACCAATCCATTCATGATCTAACCATAAAAGTCCCAATCTAATCTACAACTCTACCACAACTGAATGCAAAGAGGTTGCACATTAGACTGCCAAATTTGGACAATGGATAAAAATTAAAAATCATAAATTTTACTCAAGCTCATGAATTGAATTGATTCATAACACTAATTGGTTAAAACAAGGATGAACCTAGTATGTTGCATTCAAAACAATCCACATTTGTACATCCAATGTCCACACAATATATGTTGGCAACATGTTGGATTAACAAGTGGACATTGGCTAAAAATTAGATTTCCAAGTGGACATAATTGGTAGCATGTTAAACTACCGAATGGACATTGGTAGCATTCTGGACTGCCAAGTACATTGGCTAAAAATTGGAAACAATGACTCATGCAAGCACATTAAATTAAACTGCATTCCCAACTATAATGAAAACAAGAACTCAAAGTGAAGCTCATTCAAAGTAGTCCATACTTGTACACCTAATTTCCACTATGTAATACATATACAACATGTAAACATATAGTCCATTTCACACTTTACTACAATGTCTATACCCATAATGAAATCAACAAAAAAATAAATAAAAGTCTATACCAAGAATAATCACCCCAACTTTCCTTTCATTTTTTTTGGCAAAACTAAATAATAGTCCATATCTAACTCCTAGAATACTTGAATTGAAAAATCTTTAGATCCATAATGGTAAGTTTATGAATTTGGCAAGTCCAAAATCACTTTCCTTTCATTGTGATTTCAATGTAATAATCATTGGAAAGGCTCTACACTTGCTATACTGATTGGATTAATTGAAAACCAACTAAATGTTATTTACAACATGCCATTTGAACTTTGTCACTTACCATACATAAAGCTTTAGTTTGGACATATTCTTGCATGAACTTGTCACAACAAATTTCCAAAGCAAATCACCATATGCCCCTCCAACACTAAAACACATAACATACAAAAACACATTACTCCATTCTAAACACATATGCACATAATGAAAAAATTGAAAAATATTAAACTTTTAGTCCTTGACACTGACCAAAGTAGGACCATTCAGGTTATGTAGTCCATATTGAAATGATTCCATTTCTACGTCCAAGTAAATCGCTCAAGTAGATTGATTTAGACCTATTCTTCAACATCCAAAAAAGTAATGACATCATTTATGCTTCACAAAGTTTCCTTTGGAAATTCATAAATTGCATCATTCCCAATTTTTGTGGTTCCTAGGAGGCATCAATAATTTCACTACCCTTATTAGATGGGAATAGACATAGACTTTATTTGAATTTTTGAGGAAGACATAAGAGTTGTCATTATTTCCCCACTTTTGATAATATAGACCTCTTACAACATCATTAGTACTCCCCAAGTTTTCGGTAAAAGGCATTTTTACCTTATGCAATGGCTCAATGCACAATATCAACAAAAAGATGCATTTTCATCATTCCTTTCCTTTGCATTGACTATGAAGTTGTCAGCAACCTCTAACACTACAACCAACTCATCCCCTACATAGGAAATTATAACTTTTGAAACTACAAATAGAATAAAACAAAAACAAAAAAGTTCATCAAATAAACCAATTATAGGAATATTATTACATTTGAAGACACACTTTATAGCCGATATTGCCAGTCTCCGTTCCAACCTTCATAGATTGCTTCTTGCACATAATGAGTATTTTTGTCCCAACCATTAGCCTTGGGCTTGCGACCAAGGCAAGGGTTTGCAATGGTGTGGGCGAAGAGTGAATATCGAGAGTCACATTTCATGCTCCTAGGAGTGTAAGAGAGTGTGGGGGAATGAACCTCCACACTCTCTTACATTCATTTTCAAGTGAATTCCCACTTTGGGAGTCAAAACCCTAATGGATTCCCGAATTTTCAGAGGGCAATTTCAAGGTCAAAAATTCATAGGATTAAAACATTCCTTATACCATTGTAAAGATCGTGAAACATAGATGTTTAAAATGGGTTCAGATGACTATTTGGGTACTCAAAACATAAGTTATGGCCAAAGGAAGGGCTAGGAGTCAAATTGTCAATTTGATTCTTGACCATTAAAAATTAGGAATGACCCTGATTTACTTGTGTGCAGGTGGCATGCAACATACCATTGGAAAGTTCTTAACAAAGGCTATGACTTTTCTTTAGACTTCACATCAATCATAGGTTTGCAAAAAAAATTATGGGCCTCCAAAATTGCAAGAGTCCCAATTTTGGGAATTTTGGGAATCCCAATTTGGGAGTCCCAGGACAAAATGACATTTGAGTGCAAGCCCTGTGAACATCGCATAAAATGTTATAAGAGGGAAGGTGGTGGCTTCCCTCAAGTCCGAAACATGGTGAGTCTTGTGAGTTCGTATTTGCCCATGGTTCGTTTGTGCACCAAAAGTGTTCCAACTACGCACTAACTAATTTTTGTTTGGTTTGTGCATGTCTATGTGAATAATTGACTCACTTGTCACTCATCTTAGTCCACATTTTGGAGCTCTAGCATGCCCCTCTACCCTTATGAACTAGGAAGCGTACCCTAACTTTTTATCCTTCTATTGTTTTCACCTCTAGACTCACAATTGAGTTTACCAAGGAGTTTCAATGCGTTTAAAAGTAAAAAAGTATTGTATGTTTCCAAAAGAAGTGGTTTTTGCACAACCCTAAACATTGCAATGAGCTAACCCAAGGATCCTATAGTTGCAAGCCTATATGAAAACAACTTAGAGATGATTATGATTGTTAAAAGATTCAAAACATATGTTTTCTTGGGGAATAATCATGTCCTCGGGGAGAAGGAGCTTAAGTTGCCCCAATGAACAACTTAAACCTTTTTTTTTGGAGGAATAGTCATGTCCTCAAAGAGAAAAAAAAACATGGTTGCTCCTTCGGGCAACTTAAGTCTTGTTCTTTTGGGAACATGGTTGTTCCTTGGGGAACAACTTAAACCCATTTTTATTTTGGGAATTTGTTTTCATTCATTTCATTTGTGAATGAAAAGATAATTCAACAAAAGTTTCAAATTCAAAACATGGGCTATAAAGGGGATTCTAAGCAATGCATTAGTTTATATCCTTTGAAAATAATATAAAAAATATTTCAAAACTATTCCCCATTGTGCAATACAATAAAAAAAAGATTTGAATTTTTTTGTTTATTAGGAATTTTACTATAGTATAATTGTGTTGAGCATGGTATCACATTTAATTCATTGTGCTTATTTAGTGCTTGCCTGTCAAAATGTGTAAGTGCTAATGTTAACTCAAAATGGGTCAATCCAACATGATAAATACATATTTCTATTATTTAAAATTTTAAAACTTGATTTTAAGGTTACATGGCATGGTATAGATAATGGTATTAACAATCAAAATTAGTTTGATACTTGATTATGAAATATTAGGGTGACAACATGTATTAAATGAGTGTTGTACAAATTTTATCATGCTCTCAATTTTATTTTGATGCTAATGCAACAATTTTGTTTTGCTAGATTCATACCAACAATGTTAGGGACCATAAGATCTATGTGTAATCTTACATGACCAATCTTGAATTGAGTGCTGTGAAAGCTAGCTAGGGTATTTGTACAAAGCTTTAACCTAACCTCTAGGGTTTGAATCAAACCTTCTAAAAATTAATACCATCATTTGCCAAGGTAGTGTCAAAGAGATTAACCTACTTTTTATTTTTAAGTTATTGGGTCTTAGCTAGGATTTAGGTTGTTCACCACTACAATCAATAACATTAGAGGTGTTTGGAGCTTTAGAAAATAGGTAACGCAACAATGTGTTTTAGACCATGACCCAATAAATCAAGAAAAGTGTGGTTGATCTTAGTGTTATGGGTGACTAATTTTCATTTTTTTAGGGTTCCTTTGAAATGATTTTTCTAAAGAAATTAAAAAGGGAAAAAAAATGTTGGGCAAATACCTAGGTATCTACATATGGTGTAGTCATATATCAATCTAGGTATCCCCTAGGTCCCCCTTGTCAATTGTGTGGCCAGGCTACTTGTGTGATGTTCCCCTAGTAGTTCTCCGATGTTCCCAAGGAGTTCCCTACCGTTGAAAACCAGGAAATTGGCCCATGTCTGGCGCATGCTACCGAGTGCAGTACTATCTGCAAACCTTCTCTTGCTGTAGTGTTCGCTCTTGCAGGGTTTGACGCGGCTCCGTGGTGGTGGTGCTTCACCATTTTGTTTGCGCTCCCCATCTCGCCGCGTTTGACGACAATTCGACGCCGTGAAATCACCCACTGTTCAATCATGGTACGCCAGTAATGCCGATCCTAGATGCTTTTAAATCGTCTTTGCGTTTCCGCGTCGTCTTTTTTTTTTTTTTTTGGGGTGGGGGTTGGTTTCGGGAACCGACGAACACCATATCGAAGTACAAACACGAGATTAACACCATGGTCTGAAGATCCCAACACGACAACTCCGATAGCAAGTCTGGTGTATTCATTTACTGCTCTTTTGTTTCATTTTGTGTTTTAAAGCGAGGATGATGACGTCATTCTCTCTGTGAACCAATGTCTCTCTCCGGTAAAAGCATCGATGAGTTTTCTGAGAAGTGGTGGAAGAATTGGCTCGGTTTTATGCAGCTTGAGCTTGAATCTGGATTCGTTTGCAACCTACGACACACTCTTGCCAGCTAGAGTTTCTGTGTGTGTTGCAGAAAGGATTTTCTCAAGTAGCTAACTTCATTCGGCTTTCAGATGCCAGTTTTCCTGAAAACCTAAATTTGTTTTTTCAGGTCATTCCTGTATAGGTTTTTCTGGTTGTGGTAGTTTTGGCACAATGTGGACCATAATGCCTTCTGTGTTCATTGTTCGACTTGAATTTGAACTGATGATGCTTTTGTGCAACAGAGTTTCCGAAAGACCCCGGCTGTCAAGCGAGATAGAAACAGGGGCCGTCCCCAAGGTCTTACGGACGAACAGAAGCAAGAGATTCGTGAAGCTTTCGATCTTTTTGACACTGATCGCTCTGGTACTACTTAAAAAGCTTAGCCCTATACATTATGTTATTGGAAACTGTGTTATCATAAGACTCTAAAACTTCTTTATCTGAACAGCACAAGGTTATCATCTCAAAGGATCTGTGGTTTCTCTGTTTTGCTTATCAAAGAAGGTTTCTCTTTGGAGTCTCTGCCTTCAGAATATTCAAAATGCTTGTTTCAAAGTTTTCTCATTCCTAAGTGGGGAGCCTGTCTCAGGGAGCCATTTCCTGTAAAGTTCCTCTTGAAGTCCTTTTTTTCTCTGTGTTTTCTTTCCTTTTCTATTTCCTTTTGGGATTTTTCTTTTCTGGGACTTTCCCCTTTCTATGTCAGTCTTTTTTCTCGAGGTCTTTTGATACTCTTTTTCTTGAAATAGCTAGAATTATTGTGTGTAACAGAAACTCAGTAACTCGGTATTGAGTTAATGTTTGATAAATGGTTAATGCTTGACATTAGCCTGCAGCTATTGCTAGGAATTGATGAAGTTGGTGGAGTTGTTACAGTAACTTGTCAATGCCATGCACTGTTGCTGTTGAAGGTCCTGAACATGAATATGATCAACACTGTCATTCAAACCGCTCATTAATTCTGTTTTCTTTAGGGTGGGGTGTTTCTCTTTTCCATAGTTGCTGGTTTTTTTATCAGTTCCAAATTCTTTTCAGGTTGCCAAGAATTGCAAGTATTGAGAAATTTGCTGTATTTATGAAGATGTTTATTTGATTGGCAGGAAGCATTGATGCAAACGAGCTCAAAGTAGCAATGAGGTATGAGATGTGCTTTGTTATCTTTATCATTCTTCACTCCTGTCTCTTTTGGAGTGAGACAATGTTCAATGTTCCTCTTCTACTGCTTGTTTTAACATCATCTAATATATCAAGGAAAATTCTTGTGACAGGGCTCTTGGATTTGAATCAAAGAAAGAGGTTAGTCATGGGTCACCCTATCAATCCTATTCATTCATGGTGTTCTGTTACAGGGAGGAGACCCTTGAAAAAAGTTGACTGGGAGTTTATAACTATCAGTTAGTGCTCGTCTGCCTTGGGTACAGGCAAAATGAGTACAATGTATTGAGTGTTGTGATTTACATCTCTGATCCAAGCCTTCATCTCTCATATCACAGGAGATCAAGAAGATGCTAGACAAAATTGACGAGGATGGCAGTGGGGTGATTGAATTTGATGAATTCGTGAAAATGATGACTGCCAAGATGGGGGAGCGGGAATCTAAAGAGGAAATCAAGAGAGCATTTCGCTTGTTTGACATTGATGAAACTGTAAGTCTGCAAATCAATTCTATATGTTGTTTAGTGTTGCTACTTCATAGTTATGGACTTCAAGATCTGATGTGTCATGTTCTTGAATTGCTTAGGGCCTGGTTTGGTAGGAGTATGGATATATGCAGGGAGAGATTAAGTTCAAAGTCTGTAGTTTTTAGATTAGTCAAAGCATGGTGATGACCTAGATTCAGGGACGAGGAAGTGTGTAAAGACATATCTGTTTCTGTTATGTCATACATTGGCAACAGGGAAGAATTTCCTTTCCAAATCTGAAGCAGATTGTTCTTCCTGAGAGAGGGGTCCTAGATGTTTCCCAGTTGCCAGCAAACTCTTTAGGTGTGCTTCCTTGTGTGTTTCACGGACTGCCTTTGCCTGCAAACCCACACAAGAAATGCCTGCGGTTACGAGGGCTGAAGGAAAAGATAGATTTCGACATATTTGTCAACACATAGTATTGCAAGAGAAATTGTCATCAGCAACTTTTTACGTAACTGATTCTCGCATGCCTGCATTTCATCTTCTTGCAACAACACATAACCCATGAATGTAGTGAAAAGAACTCATGCCTCTTTCCTGAGAGCCCTTGCCTCCTCTTGATGATTCTTGTCACGCTCCTCTGTTTCAGCGATCACTGATTCAATGTAGTCTCTTGTAATCCTGCAGACACTATTTGTGTCAGTAACACAACAGGCATTTCTAAACAACCCTGAAGCTAGTGCATAATATTGGGACTGCAAGAGTGGAAAGACAATTGCGGCAAAAGTGACAACCTTTCAGGCTGATAATTGCATCTACCACCCACATCCTTAATAAATCCCCTTGTCACAGTTCCTGTGGACAGGAAAGTGAGGGACAGACAGGCCTTACGAAGTGGAGAGTGAATCATTGCAGAGAATGTTAAGAAGTTGCAACTTCTCATTGACTTGAAGATCCACATAACCTTCAACTCCACGCTCTAATGCAGCAATAATGCTGTCTAATCCATCTTCAAACAGTAATGTGGAAGTATAATGACCCTGTGATTGATCATCTGCATTCTTTGGCTTACGTTCCTTCAGTAAAAATTCATCTTTTCTCTGCAGATATTTCTTCAGAGACTCAAGCCAAGAGTTCTTGCTCGTTAAAGAGTATGCAATATTACATCTGCATAAAAAAATCAAGAAAAATGCATTACAAAAAAGTGAAGTCTTAATCAACTCATGTCAAAATGTTAACACTCCTGTGTGGTCACAGTTTGGAGTTCCCAAGAATTGAAATTCCTGTATTGAAAGCCTACTTAAGCTGACTGAGAATTTTACTTCTAAATATGCATATCCTCATGAACCTCACAATCTTCTTGGAACAACTTGGGAGAAACATGAATGTGAATCTCTGTCTTCAGTTGGCATTTATAGCTAGAGTGACACTTTTTGGACAGCAGCATGAGAAGAGATTGGATTTTCCTTCATTTTCATTGCCAGAACAATCCATTATGTCCAAAATTTGAAGTTCCATCAGACAGTGCCTCATGTCATAACTTGTACAGAGTACTTACGGCTCATCGCTTTCAGCAAGTATCAAAGTCAACAGCCGTACTTGAAATTGTATAACCTGGGACTGAGATCCACGCTTCATATTGCAGCCTTTGACAATTTCCTGTAATATCTTCACTGCTGCACCTTTCTTGATACCAAGGGGCTGCACAGTCCAACTGGGCTATCAGAAGCAAAATACTAACAAATACCAGTCTGCAGAAATCACTATTGTCAATGTCACAGATAAGGCTCTGTCATGGATGAAACTCTCCTAGATGCAGAACATACAATGCTAAGCCACGCCAGTCTCAGTGACTATAGATTGTCACCTAAGACAGGCACATAAAGAAGACCACTCCAGACAATCCTTTGCATTTTCTGGCCATTTCATTCTACCTTAGAAAATGCACAACAGAACTCCAGTAGTTGCAAAGCAGGTCCAACAGCATTCTGAGCGATCTCTATGCCACCAACAGTGATGAGTGAACTCCCTGTTGGCAACACAATTTCCTTCTCCACTGCAAGCTCTTCCTGCACCTCCACTCTCTGTACCTGACAACAAATCAGCTTGCATTAGTTAATCAATTTGCTCTTAAATGCTTCATTTAGTTTACCAACCTCCTCATCCAGACAAACTGAAACAATGAAACTTAAAAACTCCACCTCTGCTAAGCAATAAGCAGAAGGTGGAAAATATAGTATCCACAGAGCCAAATCAAATTGCAAAACAAGGGTGAGTTGCACCTGATATATTGGAGGTGGGGCCACTGGGACAACAACCTCATTAACACTTGCCAGCAGTCCTCCAGGAACCCAGCGCGCCCTCCTAGGCATTCTCATAGTCTGGATTGGTCCATGATTGGTCCCGTCAACAGCTGGTGTTTGTACACCAACTGCATCCTTGATAGCATCTTTAACACCTGGACTTGCCAATCCATTTGAAGCAAGTTGTGCTTCATGTCTCATCCCAGCGCCCTCACCCATCCCATTCCTTGCTCTTGCTTCTATTGATTGTGCAAAATGAGATACTGTAACCCCATTGTATTCAGATTTTGCCATTGCTCTTTGAATTGGAGGACCTGAGTTATCCTAATGGCACACATAAGATGCAATTCAGCAGATAGTTTTGCTGTGGCACATGTCGCCTTTGATATAAATCCACCACTGTAATCTGCTTCCTTTCATCATGACATTCCCCATTCAAGTGATACACAGCTAAAACCCTCAATGAAACATGTGATCAAAGATCTAATATCACAAGTTATCTGATGAAAGATGAGAAGGTAGAAACCCTAAACCCAAAGGCCTTGCCCCTCCTGCACTGGTTGATGCCTCAGATGTACCAGTTTCATTTAATAAGGGATTGCAAGAGGTAAAATTTGGCATGATATTCTTGATAGCACTTGAACAAGATGTAGAATTCATGGACTTTGTGCCATGTGAGCATGATCACCTGAGCACATGGATGCTGCTCAAGAAGCTCAGCAACAGATCCATACCCAATAGCCTTAGCTGTGTGGGCAAGAATTCCTGTGGGAGGGCGTCCTTGCTTCTTCCTGCAATATAACACCAACCGTGAGTAAACTTTGGATGTTGACTTTGCTTGTTTAAGTACAGAAAGGTTTGAATATAGTGAAGATTCCATCTCCCACATGTAGCTGCTGGTACTCCAATATATGGCTTTTGCATTGAGTAAGATCTGACAGACTTTGTAAGTTGTATTCGAGTTTGTTTCTCCAGATATACAAGTCCAAACAATCCAATGCTGCTACATATTGTAAGCAACCTCAAATCCAACAGCTAACATATACCATCATATGTCAAAACCCAACACACTCACATGCAAATACTGCAATTGCAGTTTCCTCTACAGCGGGGACAGCACCAAGACTCATTGGAAGCAGAATCTCCCACCATTTCTCCATACCTTCACATTCAAAATGAAGCACTCATTAGTCTTGTATCTGCTAATTTGTCCAGGATCAGAATGTTGAGATGAGTAACACCTAAGACCTTAGAAGAATCCAAACTGTTTAACACAATCCTTGCATTACTGCTCTAGAAGTTTTCCAACATTTGGGGTTGCTGGACAGGACCACTGACTCAGCAAACAATAGAAGCCCAGAAGAAGAATTAAACAGACCTGTTGAACAGGCACTTGGGACAAAACTTTTGCGTGCAATTTTTGCTCCTGCAAACTGCCATGAACTCCAGTGTTTTCTGCCGGCACTGCCACCAAGTCTCATTGAATCAATATGTTCTCTATGTCTCTTACATGTTAGAAAGCGTGGTCTTCAATGAGATACATGCCAAGGAACTCTAGCTTGCATAAATGAACAGATGTATTCTCAGTTCAATCCAGCAGAAGAAACTCAACATCACTATGTCAACTACCAAGCACAATGACCAAGTCTCTTCCCAAGGTACTGATTTCCTGGGTTCATTAAGGCAGAAGGAAATGTCACCTGGTGACATGTTTGGCCATTCTCAGAATCATAAATGCGAGTTCCAACCATGCGAACTGCAGGGAATTTGCGACGCTTATGACCAGCTGGCTGCAGACTTGTGTCTTCAGGTGATGTTGTTCTAATGGTCTTGGTGTCAAGCAATTCTTCACCAGTTTGTAATTTCCCTCCTCTGCCACTTGGAACATCATCCTGTTCAGGCGACTCGAAGCTACCGTCTGTAGACATACTGCTCATGGCCATAGAAGCTTTTGCCTCCATATTTGCAGTGGATGATGGCTTGAGAACACTTTGTTTGGCAAGCTTTCCATCTGACAAAGCAATTGCCTTGGCCTGTGTTACTTTGATCTTTCTGCTAGAAACCCTTGGCTTCTCAGGAACCATACCCTTAGATTCTGTACCTTTCGAAGTGGGCTGAAGGCGACCCAGAATACCATCTTCAGAAGTGAACCCTCCACTGGCCAATTCACTAGCCGATTTCAAGGTCTCACTATCGTTTTCGGAACTATTTTCTGCAGTGAGATCTACCAGATTAGACCGTTCATTCGCTCCTTGCAGAGACAGACGTTGCGGCCGGACTTTCTCATAAGGACCAGTGGAGTGATTGTTTGGCGTACGTGACTCTCCGTTTCGCCTCTGATACTTGCAAGGGGACGGCGCATCCTGGACGTCATCAGAGGATTCTTTCAGCGATGCCCTGGTCACCCTTCGTTGAGGAGGAGAAGCTGATAATCGAGTTTTGTGAATCGATGCCTCCATCAAGCTACTTCTCAGAGCTTTTGCGGGAGATTCACCAGTCAGGTATTGCTTCCTCTTCCTAGCTTTCTGTTCACAACCAAAACATAACGAACAGAGAGCAGCAATCAATAATGCAAAATCAACCTGGTTGACATATCAGCCACCTTCTTCACAACATCAAAAAGCGCAGGCAACGTAAACGGCAACACCTCAGCAGATCGTAACAAACAGAAGAATACAGACAAAAGCGAGAACGCGATCACGCACTTCTTAGACTGAAAAGGTCATACGTTTTACGACGGCGAAATTGGAGCAATCAACCAAGGAAGCGAGAAAGTCCGAAAGAGAAGAAGAAGAAGAAGAAGAAGAAGAAGAGGTACTCACTGGATGCGGAGGGGAACGCAAAGCAGAAGAGGTCGGTGAAAGTTGCAGATTGGCAGCGCCATTGCGTGTCGTTTTCAAGCCCTCCTTTGCCATGCCTGCTGCTGCAACTCTGCTGGATAAGTCGGCGAAAGAAGAGAATTACAGCACTACAATTTGGAGGTTAACAGAAATCAAAAGAAAAATCGATTGAACCGGATCCAGCAATTGACGATCGGTCTCGCGCGGGAGACCGAATGCCGACGAGTTCCCGCCGGTTTTGAATTGCATTTTCCCGGGATGGCCTCGAGGAGAAGAGAGAGAGAGAGGGATCACAAGCAGCCGTAGGGTTTAGAGTACGAAGCGGGATCTTTGAATGAAAAGTTTCTAGGCTCATTTGTGAAAACGAAAAGTTGATTTCGGTTATAAAGGTCTTGGGATGAAAAGTGAGTTTTGCTTTCATTATGAAATGGGTGGAGCGAGAGAGAGACGTCACAAGCAGTAGGGTTTAGGGTTTCGCGTATTGAAGTGTTTGGATGAAAAGTTAATCTTGTTTCATTTGTGGAAAGGACAAGTTGAATTGGATGTTAGAGGTCTTTAGGATGAAAAGTAAGTTTAGCTTTCATTGTGAAATGAGAGAACTTCTCTCAAGTTCAAGTTGTGATGCATTTTCTAAGTCCATGTGAGCTTATTATGGCTTGTTTGTGAACCAAATTGATTTTAATATTGCTTTCATGGTTTGTGCAATTTGAATATATATGTTCATGAATTCAATTTGAAGAGTTCATCTTAATCTTATACAAGAATTCTAATAACACATTCTTTTCTCACCATGAGGAGTTGGGGAGTGTGTTCAAGCTTACAAGTTTTTCATAATGCATTGTATTGAAAAAACTATTTTAATACCTTATGGCTAAGCATTTGAGGATGTGTCGAGTAGGAATCAAAAGTGAGTCCATAAAGAAAATAAAAATTATGTCAAATTATGAACTATTATATTATACAATTTTGACAACTAAGTACATTTATTGTGACTTTTACAAAAGGAAAAATATTTTGTTCATGGTAGGAATATGTGTGTTTCAAATTCATTCTTCTATTGCAAATGTGAATTAAGTTAGTTAGATTTTATCTTTTAAATCAAGTAAATTGTGTCCTATCAATTGTTTTTGGCCAAAAACCACATTGATTATTAATCCATAAATAAGGTAGGTAAACAAAAAGTTGAAAATAATGAAAGGTTAATGAATCATTCTTAACATTGTTTATTCAAAGCAACTTGGACCAACATAGTGTAATAATTCTTAACAAGTTGGGATGTACAACTTAATGAGACATTACAAACTAACTACCATAATATTTTTACCATTTTGGTAACAAACAATCAAATAATTATTTAATTTGAAATTTTAACTTCAGCACTTGGTTTTTAGTTTTGAGATTTTTGATAAATAATGATTATAAAAAATAATAACCATGGTTTTATTGATGTTGTGGAACAATATAATGTGTTTAGATTGCTTCACTTATAAATCACTTTCATGGAAGGTTTCTGATTCAAATCCTAACGTTTGAATTTTTAAATTTATTAAGATTTCGGCACAAATAATGAATATTTTTAAGAAGTTCAGCAGAATGAAAAATAATTTAATTATGCCAAAATGGTAAGATACTACAATATTGTTGGCCAATTTTCTAAATTAGTTCTTAGACAAATTGAAAACCAAAATATGAAAATCTAACTATTTTTTATCAAAATTTCCATTGTGTTAGCGATTGAAACTTTAACAAATCAATTCATTTTCAAAATTTTGATTCTTAATTTTTCTTTTAGGTGAAAATTCTCTAAATAAAAAAGTTTGTGTGTATCATAAATCTTCATCATTTATGTTTCATTTTGAGTGATTTAAAATGTTATGGGAACACTACCTCAAGCTCTAGAAAAGACCTTGAAGTGCAAATGAAAAAGAATATTAAAAAAAAATAAGAACAAAAATAAACTTTTCAACTCACACAACATGTTTTTTCCCTTTTTTTTCTTTTTTTTAAACCCCTCTCACTTTCAAAGCTTTTAACTTTTTCATTTCTTGTTCATTTAAAACAAATTAAAGTGCTATAAGAGGCCACTTTCAATTTTACAAATCATCTTTCAACTCTAATAACAATAGAACAACATATACATTGTTTTTTGGGTAATCAGGAAATGTTATTAGAACAACATATAAGAGATTTTTTGGATAATTAGGAATTGGCTTTGTAATGTTTGGTGATTTGTTTTTTTTGAGTTCTTATCCCCTCTACTTTGGTGGGCCATAACTTTTTCACTTTTACTCTTTTTTGACAATTTTTAATGTGCTAGTTACGTCGATAAGATAGGAGGGGTTAAACTTTTTTTGGACACTACAAACAATGGAGCCTTCTCCTTGGATTTAGTCCACCGTGAATGCTTAAGTGATTGCTCATAGGTTGTTTTATCCTAATGCAATCAAGCTACCTACACGTGTTTGACCTTTGATTTTAACGACTCTTTCTAGTAATCAAGAATGTAAATAACAATGCGTATCTTGAAAACACCTCACAACTTGGTAGAAATGAATGAGAGTGTTCACATGTCTGCTTAAGCTTAAGAACATAGAGAGACTTGAAGGAGGAAGCCTTCACCAACATAATGCACATTTGATATTTTGAAAAGACATGCAGATCAAAAATTGAAAAGACATGAACAATTGGCCAAAAGGCCATTTGTAAATTGAAGGAATCACAAGAATTGCCACACTGCCCATCATGGGTTAGAGGTACGTTAGATAACAAAGGTGAAAATTGTACAATGTGTTATGTGAAAACCCTATAGAGAGGGCATTCTCAAAATAAGAAGCCTAGGATGAGACGATAAGTGAAGTCCAACCTCACATTTTATGAATGTTCCTCACCCATGGGCTTTACTTATTGCAAGGCACGAGACAAAATTTGTCATAAACCAAACCTACTTATATCACAAAGCCTATGAGTTAGATGGTTCTTATGCCTAATCCTAAATAGTGGGCGGATTCTTATACCTACGAGTAGGCATAAGTTCTCTTCCATCCTTGAATGAAAGGGTTCTTATGCCTAGTCCTACATAGTGGGAGGGTTCTTAAACCTACAAGTAGGCATAATTTCGCTCCCATCCTTGAGAGGTAAAGCATAATATCCCTCCCAATTTGTAGGAGGGAAATAAATGGATATAAGGTGTGCCCTCCACATACACGACAAATTTTCTCTGGGTGCTTTAGGTGTAGGTGTGAGAGAGAAGCATTAGCCAGTGTGAAAAGACCTATGAGAATGACATCCATTTGGATGATAAATATTCAACACAAATTGGAAAGACATGGTGGTTAGCATGGTGAAACCTAAGTGAATCCTTCAAGGCCTAAGCCCTAAAGCTTACATGAGTTCACACTATCGTCAGGCAAGAAGTCGATCGGTAGCGGTGTGGCTTCTCGCCCGTGCGCAATCATCTGGCACGGATTTGAGCAGAGCTGCGAGGAGAATCGAACGGAACATGTTATGTAGGGGACATTTCTCAACTCATTTCATCTGCTCGGGAGTTGTGCAGCGAGCAGTGAGTTGAGATAATCTGCTGAAGAAGCTGTTTTGGTTTCCGATACGCTCTGCTCACTGGTGACTTTGTCATTGAGGCGCCAGCGAATTCCAAAACTGTTGGGGAGGTTGCTTGGTTTTTTTTTCCCTTGGCTTTTTCTTCGTGACATATCATGGCAGTGCGCCAACAAATTACCCTTGGCTCGCGCCGCCGCTTTGGTCTTATCTTGCGTGAGTGACAGACTTTCCCTCTACTTCTGCTTCTGTTCTCAGCAATTTTGTTTGTCCCGATGTGCCGTATGTGATGTCGATTAGTTCACATTTGGGCAAGGTCTTGAGGTGTTCAGTGGTCTTTCATTATGCGAGTTTTCCGACTCCTGAAGCAGCATGTAGCTCTAAGGATTTAGTGTGACACTCAGAGTCCTGCTCGGTTCGGCAAGCTTCGCGTCATTCTTCTCTTTCATCATGTGTACGTATTAATCTATAGCTTGGTAAAGAGTCGGGATCGGGCGATTTCTCTGAATCATTGGACAATATGAATCGCACGTGACAGGTTCTGGCCACAGGGCCCTCGCCTCTTGTGGTGGAGATGTTGGAACAACTGCAGCAGGTCAGTTCTCAGGCTTGGGTTTTTGAATGAATGTCGATGCTAATAAATGCTGAGTAATCTAGTTATGCAATGTCTTACTTTAAACCCTCTCTGGCACAATCTATATTTATCTGAATCTACGAGATCTAATACAATCCATGCAAGATCTGTCAGAGATGGAAGAAGCATGATGGCCTGCATGCATGGGGTGACATCAAACTGAACTGAAATTTTGAAGTTATTTTTTGTCTCCAATTCTGAACATACATATATTGCACAGATCTTCACTAAAAAATATCCATGGGATTGTGCAAATTGGAGGAGGCCATAACAACTGCACTTGCTGAAGCTTTTCGAAATTAAATGCTTGATTGAATTGTAAACTGATAGTGTATGTAAGTGCAATCTCCAGCATTGTGGCTCATAGAAGAACATAGTAGATGCCATGCTATGATGAAAGTCCATGTGAGGTTGCATGCATTTGATTGGTTACTCCAGTCTATGCAGGCCAGAGAGAAAAACTTTGGCGGAAATTCTTTTCAGATCCTTCACAGTGGTGGGATAACAGACCAGAGAAGGTGAATACTTCTTGTCCCAATTTCCTGATGCAGGATGTCAATATGGTTTCCTCAGTCCTTACAGCATGGTCTGCCTGAGCTGTGAGGTAGCCATGGCTGATTAGCTTGATTTGAATTTTTGGGAGTTTTGGTAATAGGTGAATGCAAGGTACCCTGATTTCAAGCATAAAAAGACAAAAGAGGCACTCTGGCTTCTGGACTGACAAAACCCTCCATGGGTAGCAACAGAGATGGTGGCAATAGCACCAGGGACTTTACAATTGGACAGTTTTTCATGGAATAAAAGGCTTGCAAGATCTGTCAAGGCTGGTCAATATGAAAACACAATCAAGCTTTTCCAACAGATGCAACAAGAAGGTACATGTCCTGACAAATTCACTTTTGTTCAAGTACTTAATGCATGTGCTAACTTACGAGCACTTGAAGACGGGAGGCGTGCTCATGAACAGACCATTCAAAGTGGATGCGTGTCTGATATCTTTGTGGGCAGTAGCCTAGTTCACATGTATGTCAAATGCGGGTGCATGGAGGATGCTATGAGAGTATTCAGCCAGATGCCCTCACGTGATGTGGTATCATGGACTGTCATGATATTTGGACACATAAGATGTGGGCAAGGGCAGAAGGCCTTGGAGCTGTTTCAACAAATGCAACAGGAAGGTGTGCAACCGAACCCTGTGACTTCTGTGGGGGTCGTGAATGCATGTGCAAGTTTGATGGCACTTGAAGAAGGCAGGTGTGCTCATGAGCAGATCATTCAAAGTGGTTGCGAGTCTGATGTCTCTGTAGGGAATAGCCTTATTGACATGTATGGGAAATGTGGGAGCATGGAGGATGCACGAAGAGTGTTCAATGAGATGCCCTCACACAATGTGGTCTCTTGGACTACCATTATATTTGGATATGTGAAATCTGGACAGGGGCAAAAGGCATTGGAATTATTTCAACAAATGCAACAGGAAGGTGTGAAACCAAATCTGGTCACTTTTGTGGGGGTCCTGAATGCCTGTGCGAGTGTACTGGCACTTGAAGAGGGCAGATGTGCTCATGAACAGATCATTCAAAATGGTTGGGAATCAGATGTTTCTATAGGAAGTAGCCTTGTTGACATGTACGCCAAATGTGGGAGCATGGAGGATGCTTGGGGAGTATTCAACAAGATGCCATCACGGGATGTAGTCTCTTGGACTGCTATGATATTTGGACATGTGAAATATGGGCAAGGACTTAAGGCATTGGAATTATTTCGACAGATGCAACAGGAGGGTGTGCAGCCAAACACTGTGACTTTCATGGGGGTCCTAAATGCATGTGCTAGTCTAGTGGCACTTGAAGAGGGAAGATGTGCTCATGAGCAGATCATTCAAAGTGGCTGCGAGTCAGATGTATCTGTAGGGAGTAGCCTCATTGACATGTACGCCAAATGTGGGAGCATGGATGATGCTTGCAGAGTGTTTGACAAGATGGTGTCCCATGATGTAGTCTCTTGGACTGTCATGATGTTGGGGCATGTGAAATGTGGACAAGGACAGAAGGCATTGGGACTATTTCGGCAAATGCAACAGGAAGGTGTGCTACCAAATGCTGTGACTTTCATGGTGGTCTTAAATGCATGTGCCAGTGTGGTGGCACTTGAAGAGGGAAGGCGTGTTCATGAACAAATCATTCAAACTAGTTGTGAGTCTGATGTCTTTGTGGGTAATAGTCTAATTGACATGTATGCCAAATGTGGGAGCATGGAGGATGCCTGGAGAGTATTTAACACAATGCCGTCACGAGATGTGGTCTCTTGGAATGCTATGCTTGGAGGATTTGCATTGCATGGGCATGGTGAGGAAGCTCTGGCACATTTTGAAAGAATGTGTGAAGAAGGTATAGAGGTAGATAATGTCTCTTTTGTTTGTCTTCTGTCCGCTTGTAGTCATGCAGGCCTGTTGTGTGAAGGCCTGCGCTCTTTTGATTCCATGAGCACAGTTCACAAGATTTCTGGAAAATTGGAACACTACACCTGCATGGTTGACCTTCTTGGGCGTGCCGGCCATCTGCATGAGGCAGAGGATATGATCAAGATGATGCCCTGTAAACCAGATGTGACTGTGTGGATGGCCTTGCTTGGTGCCTGCAGAATTCATGGTAATATGGAAATGGGAGAACGCATTGCAAAGCACATTCTGGAAGTGGACCCTGGAAACGCTGCAGGGTATGTGCTGCTATCAAACATCTACGCTGCTGCTGGCAAGTGGGATCTCAGTGAGAAAGTTCAATCACAGAGAAAGGAAAGGGGTGTGAAGAAACAGCCAGGTCGTACCTGGATTGAAGTTAATAATGAGGTGCATACATTTGTAGTAGATGATCAAGATCATCCCCAAATCATAGAAATCCATGCAGAACTGAAGCAATTGTACGGGCAGATGCAAGAGGCTGGGTATGTGCCAGATACAAAATTTGTGCTACATGATGTGGAGGAAGAAGAAAAGGTGTATCATTTGTGTCACCATAGTGAGAAACTGGCAATTGCATTCGGGCTCATCAGCACACCTCCTGGCACTACACTCCGGATTTTCAAGAATCTCCGAGTATGTGGGGACTGCCACACTTCCACCAAGTTCATTGCAAAAATAGGGGGAGAGCAATCATAGTCAGGGATGCCAATCGCTTCCATCACTTTGAGTGTGGTGTTTGTTCTTGCAGGGATTATTGGTGATGCCAACAATCTTTTCTTCAATTGCTTGGTCACATTCCTTCGCTTGAGCATGCAGAGTATTTGTGCACTGGGATATTTCAACATTGATGGTGTCCATGACGGAGACCCTTTGGTAAAGTAGTGCACACTTGTGGTAAGTAGAGGAACTTCAATAGTCTAGAACTAGAAGAATTGAAGACATGAGAATGTTTGGGAAGTTGATGAGAAGAATTGTCATTGATTCATATTGTTTGTGTCAGAGCTTCACTTCCATTTTCATCACACTATGGATGGAGGTTCAATATTCTATCTTATCAGTGGAATTCTGGGAAATCTGATAGTTCAAATATGACCATGGAAAACAACTTGTTAGTAGTATTTCTTTGATTCGCAATAGAATTCTGTTGGTTTGTGGCAAATGGAAGAATGTCTCTACTTGCTCTCAATGCCAACAGGTAACATAACTCAGCCAACATCCACAACTGTTTTCAGTGGGAAAGACAAGTTAGAATGGCAGCACATACCTTGGGAACGTTCTTGAGCTTGGATGCTTTTATCAAATCATCAGAGCAAGAAATACAAATAGATTCAAGGAGAAGAAGAAATATGAGGACAACAGTGGATGCGGATTTGTACCTAGCATGGTTCTTACAATTCCCACTGAAAAATACAGCATACCTGCAAGACTCAATAGTGATCAAAGTCAAGCTTTGTGTGGTGTCAATTCTTGCTATGGTAATCCATACAGTCTGATAGAAACTCCAATATCAGAAGCTGTGACAGAAGCCACTGTATTGTGCCTATGATGCTAAAGCCTTGTTTTTTTCAAATGTCTTTTTTTTTCCAAATGTGCATCAATCCTTTTGAAAATTGAAGAGGATTTTAACATTGATAATTAGGATTTGAAGTAATGATTTTTTTTTAATAAACCATTCAAGCACATTTCACTCAAAAATGTTTTTGACCTTGAAAATTATGGATTTTAATAATGTGGCTTCAACAAAATTGAATTAAGATTTATGAGTGTGTACAAGACATTGTATATGGAAAATGCCACTTGATAAAATTACATACATAATATGAATAAATAAACTAAAATAACTTGGTGCATTTCTTGTACAAATCAATGGTTATTAATAGTCTATTGGGATACTGACATGTTTAACAATCCAAATTGTCCTATCATAAATAGAAAGATCTTTGCATGGATCTTGTATTGAATAAAAATGACCCCTCTATGTACTCATGATTGAAGTTTGTGATATTTTCATTATTGTTTTGGAGATTCATTGATTAAAAACTCAATTTAAATCATCATTATTTATATGGGTAGATGATCAACATTGTTATCATTACAAATGTCATTAGTTGATGATAAATCCTAATAAATTTAAAATATAAAAATGAGTGATTTCCTATTATATGAATTTAAAATATCCTTGCAACTTATGAAAACCCTAATAATTATTATTGACATTACTAAATAGGATAGAAGATGAAAACGTTGTCATGAAACAAGTATGATTCCACCACATGAAATGATTTGTATGTTTTTTGAAACTCATTTGTTAATCCTTGTCCATTATGCAGATATGACCTACTAAAAACAATTCCAAATCTTGTTTGTTGCATAATTTAATGTACATGAATGTCACTTTTATATTTACATTATTTATTGTTGTAGAACCTTGGCATCTTTAACACTAGTTACATTATTTTTAAGAATTTTATAATTTTCAGATTTAAATTTTTCAAAGATTTATTTTTTGAAAATACATAGTCTTTTGGAATGTTCAAAAATGTTTTATTCTTGACATGAAAATTTCAATTTCATTAATTATTCTACAAACATGTGTTGAAGTTACCTTTGGACTATATTAATAAAAAATGTTTAAGCAGTTTTGAAAGTATTATGAATGTATTAAATCATGTTTGTTTTTTTAGATCCCATGAATATGTTGAAATGTTACAACTTTTTCTCAACATTTGAATTAAATGCATGGGAGGATACATGAATTGTTGCCATAAAAGCTTTACAAGAAGGAAAAATGAAAGAGAACAAAGTAGGAAAAGAAAAAGTGATATAATTTGTGGGCAATACATCAATACTTTCAAATTAGGTGCAAATTGAAATAAGCAAGATTTCAAAAATCATAAAAATTGATCACAACAATTTTTAATTTTTAATTTTCCCTTTTTTATTTAGTTGAAATATTTTCAAAGTTTAGCTTTTGATTTCAAATTCTATATTACTCACAAATTTAATATTTTGGTTAAATGAATTATAATTTAATCATAAATCACATGTCTCTCAACCTACTTTCACTATGTATCACGACTTGAAAACCTTGAGATTTTTTTTTGCGTGTTGTTATTTAAGAATGCATGATAATTCATATTCACCACCATGTATGGCCAAGAAAAATTACAAGTTGGAACAATGAACTACAAGAGGGAATGGCTGCTACCCAAGAGTTTGATGGGATCTAGAATGGGATTTTGAAGAAGATCCAAACTGGGATTTGTGTCAATATTTAAAAGCTGCCTCCTTCCATGGATAGTTCGAGACTATAGAGCTTCTGGGTTTGGAATGGCCTCCTCTTAGTCTAGATCCTCATCATCTTGTTTGTCATTTGAAGGTCCAGCCGATTGGTCTTTGGTCTTCTTCAACTTCTTGACATTGTGTCTCCTTGTCCCAACCCTAAAATTAGAATCGGTTGAAGTGGGCTTGTCAAGATGTGCATCCTCAAACTTCTCCCTTAACTTGCACTTTGATTCTGGGGTATTGTCAAGTGTGCAGTCTAAGTACCACCCATAGGATGCCAAGTGGCCATTCAACCACTCCTTCAAAAGGTCCTTCTTATACATGGTGCTTTAGATTGCTTTAGGATCACACTAGATGCTTAGAAGCAAAGGGAGGCTATGAATAGCCTTTTTCGTAAGGAGAACAGAGGATAAATACTTGTGGCAAGGAAATGGGGTCAAATGTGTGGAGTATTGATCTTGAAGACAAGTACACAATTATTCTGGAACATGGAAATGAAGATATATCCATTACATGTAAATCATGCATCACAAACTTGCCCCCTCTTTGTAGGAATGCTTTTACAACACCTTAACAATATGTTCCACGTTCAATGTTGATACAATCATTGATATGATGTTAAGGTGACACTGTAACACCATGTCTTGAAATGGCATTGATATAATACTAAAACATTTGACATCTTATCAATATTAAATCAATGAAAAAAATATGACCAACATTGGCACAACATACAATAATAAGTCATCAAATTGATGACTATATGTTGAAGATTCAATGCTAATATGGTCATTGATACAATATGTTGATGGCATTATAACAATATATATTGAGTTAACATGGGGAATGTTTTGGCATAATTTACATTTTTTCAACATGCATTCAATGGATAAGATCTTATCAATGCTGAGACAACACAAATTGATTAGCTATTGAATTGATGTTGTTACAACATTCATAAAGGTGGATTTTCAATGTTGTTGCATATCACATAAAATCAACACATTAAAAATGTTAAAAACAATGGTACTCATTGTCACAACAATAATACAATCCTATGAGATGCTACAATATCAAATGGACAAATAACAAGCATTGATTCAATATAAATCAAATCTTGCATTTGATAAGTGTTGAAACAACTAGTAACATTGTTTTGACGTTGATTCATAGCAAATCAATACAACATTGCATTTATATTGTTCCATATAAATTATATAAACTATTCATGTATTATATATAGGTAAAGTGAAAAAAAACTCCAAGTCTTACACTTGAATTGATATATAAATAAAGTTTTGAACTAAAGTTCCAACAATAGGAAGAACAATAGGAAGAAGTTCCACACCGTGACATGCCATCAAATGTACTAGAGGTAGGCAGTTTGCCAATTGTTCCACATCCAACACATGGGCATCATCACCTTTGTGAGGTTTTGTATTGTGTATCTCATCACATTTTCACAATTTGGGAAATTGGTAAAAAAAATAATCAAATAAATAAATAAATAAATGTGATGATATGAAACATCATGTAGCAAGATGATCCACACATGTAGAAGGAACTAGAAGCTCTACAATGGTTCCCTCTTTGGAAATATTGATCTTGCCGTGCAAGTATTGTAGTAACTCCTCACTAAACTTGTAACTAGCAGTTCATGAGTGCACTAGATCAAAATCCAAAAACTCTTATGAGACAACAACACTTGCAATCTAATCAAATGGGAGGCAAGATGGAAGCAAAATCCTAATCATAGAAAGTAAAAACAACAAAAACCCATAAGAGTTAACCTCAACAACACTGCATTGCAAATCATGTGATTTTGAGAATTCAATATACTACAACAAAGATACGAGAGAATCTCAGCCTCAACCATGAAATCCTCATCAGAAATAAGAAATGGCACCTAGGGTACCACAAGTCTTCCCTAAAACAAATGGTGAATGATGTTTATTGTGTAATTGTTATCTCCAAAATCATACCAAATATGACTGAGAAGCATGCTTCATTGTGAGCATGTAGAAAACCAATTATTGATGGAGCCAAGCAACTAGGGCATAAAGTATTGCACCTTACAGGAACATCACTACAATGCTTGGCATTCTAAAGGTTTCCAGTGGATGTTGAGTTCATTTTAAATGACTTTTTCTTCAAAGTGATTCTGAATGCATCCGGCTCTGCATAATGCTTGACAGGTTATGAATATA
The DNA here is from genome assembly GCA_963920785.1 of Sphagnum contortum. Lineage (NCBI taxonomy): Eukaryota > Viridiplantae > Streptophyta > Sphagnopsida > Sphagnales > Sphagnaceae > Sphagnum > Sphagnum contortum. The sequence continues at coordinate 6,308,116 of OY987281.1, forward strand.
GCCCTCCATGGCCTTCATCTTCTCTCCATCCTCACCTTCAAAGACCCCAGCTATAGGCTTCAGAAAACTTGGAATTGGGGGTATTGAAATTGGAGTTTGTTTCACCCCATTTTTCAGTGCATTTTGTGAGAGACCCCTATTTCCTACTAAAGACTTTCCACCCGGTCAAACCTTCTTCATTTGATTTCATTGAACTAACTAATTTTTCCTCAGGTGACAACTTGACACCCCATTATTCGTCCACAATATCATTGAATTTGATTTTTCAATATGGTTCTTTGTAGCCATAGTTTCCATTGTCACGACCATTTTTTGCCTTGTCATCATTGCCTTCAATCCTTTTCTAGATGTATTCAATCAGTGGTTTCTTGTTTACATTTAATGGTGCTTCCTAGATAGAGTTTCGATGAGTTGCAAAATTTGGATTATGACAAGATACCTATTCAAAAAGTCCAATTCTTGCTAATTGTTTTTTATGGGGATGTTTTGTTTGAATTGTTGTCTCTCCTTCCTAATGTTCATGACTCTTCAAAAATGCAAGGCATGGATAGAAAGAATGATGGCCATGTTTGGTGTAAGGTGATCGCCACTAATATAAAAAATAATTTTGGGTTGAACTTCAAGAAGACTTGTTGCTTGGGTCACCTATGTTGTGTGGAGGATGATTGTGAAAATTTTGTGCGCTCTGCCTCTCATAATGGAACCTTCTAGTGTGATGAAAACATTCATATTCTAGTCATAGGTCAAATGTAACTAACTTTGTCTGCTTCTTCGCTTGGATGCAAATTTTGTCAAGCTCTTCCCCTTTGCATCGTTGGTTGCAATGGGAGAATCTATTATGTTGTGCATAAATTCTAATTTTTGTTAAAAGTGGCGATTGATTTTGGGGTACACAACCATCTTGTTGTGAAATGGCAAGTGCATGGAGTTTTTAGAGGAGATTAGAAGGTTGATTGTAGAGGAGGTCGTTCGCATGCCGAAAGTGAAGATGTTTGTGATTTCCATGAATGCTAGTAAGACCTTTTTGGTTAAGCATCTGCTCAATGATTATAATCATGGTAAAGTGGAGGTTTTCAAAGGTGAGTAGTTGGAACAAATCCAGGACAGGTTCTATAAATTGAACTCTCCTAACATTTGTAACGTTGTTGTTTTTTTCAAGCATTGTCCAAATGGTGCCTACATTGATAGCATCCTTGAATTGAAATCCAAGAGTTGATATGACTATATCCAAGAATATTACTTGCCTGGACAAGTTTTTGGACAAAAGGTGTTCATTTTCTAGATGTCCATAAATGGTGTGGGGAGTGGAATGAATTTTGTCACACGAATGCAATTTGCAAGGGATTTGCAAAATGCTTGGATCATGTTTGATCATGTGAAGCATGTGGTTGGTTGGACAACTATGGCTTGTCATGTGTACAATTCGACATACTGCAAAATGATGACCATTGTGATTTGTGACATGTAGTATGAGGACATGGAGGTTCAATAAGTAATGTGGAAAAAGTTCAATGACATGATGCAGAAGCACAACTTTTCAAAATCAAATTTCAAAGGATTCATGGCTGATATCGCATAAACCAATTGGAATGCCATTGGAATTGATTATGGATTGGGGGACCCCTTTGCGAGGATGACTACTAAGGAGTGCACATGTTTATTCCATTGGATTCAATTGCTTGACAAACACACCAAACAAATGATCAAATTCAAATTTCAAAATCAACACATCTTTCTTTGCCACCAATATAAGGGCACGAAATCCCTTGGGGAGGCTAATAATCTATATGCTCTAATTTGTTGTTGGTGGCTTCTTTAGGGCTACTTTTGAGGCAAGTGTCCATGAACTTGGCAATTGGCTTAGCTTTTGGCATTTTTGTGTTAGACAATAGGGAGGGTTCATGGTCCATGTGAATATTTCATCTCTCAACTATTTATGACTTTCTTTTTCTTATTTGTATTGAACACATGAATTCCATTTGCTCTCCAATTCCATTACATTCTGGCTCCAATTATATTGTGACATTTTACATTTTGCTAACATTTTCTTTCCTTTGACCTATAGAAGTTCAATTATGAGGAGCAAATGGACATGCCCATTTGTAATCTGGCAAAAACTATGCATAACATCTGGTTGTAGCAGTTGGGAAAATGTAGCACTTGTCTGTACACAATGACATTCAATGACTATGTTCGTGCTTTCAAACAATTTATGTTGTATATGGTATTTGTTCTAGTTGTTAAACTCGATATTGTGGAGGATGTACATGTTTAACAATTACTACCAACTGGTTCTAATGATTTGTTGTCTTTGTTATTTTAAGGTGGATTGGAGTTGAAGGAAATTATTTGTGTTGATGGCTAGTGGTGTATTGAATGTTGTCCACCCAAATTTGTAATTCAATGTTTTGCACTCCAAAAAACCACAATGTTCAAATGTAAAGCAAGGATCAACCTTTACAAATCAGTAAATGGAACTCATGCTCCATGTTATTCAAATTTTTGGGTTGAATATCATAGTGGACTACTCAAACACCATAAACACTAATTTTGATGATTTGAGCCGTTGTGTGGGTGGAACAATTTGAAAACTTGGAGTTGTTAGGCATGCAGTTCCAACCATATGGCCCATCCAAAAAGGTCACAACTGTAGAAGAGACAAGGTTTCCCTTTGATCACTTGTGTAGAAACGATGTTCGAAGTTTATTTGGCTTCCAATCTTCTAGTTCAAGCAATTCCCATGTGCCTCTTGTGAGTTGTCACAACCTTGTGAGGTTGTCTGATGCAAGTTGTTGGCCTACAACTCGTGGCGGCAAGAAGGTGAAAAGGCCTTCCATGTTCAAAATAACACAATTGCATATGAACAATTGAGAAGCTGGCAGGTTACTTCTCCAATGCATTGTTTTCCCTGATGTTGATGTTCCACCACTTGGGTATGGACAAATTTACAAATATTTTTTTTGATGACAATTGATATGATGTCACTATTGGCAATTTCCTTGGATATTCATGTGTCTATTTTGTTAGAATGCTGGTAGGTTCTTTGGGTGGCCATGGGGCATATGTGCAATGTAAACATGGTGTATCACATCTTTCAAACAATTATGTTTAGTGGGCTCACATAAAAGTTCATTCATTACTACATGTGGAGTTGGGATGAAGTTCATCGTTTATTAGAACACTCTAAAGCCTTTGGACTTTCATGATAGTACATAATAATTACATCTATTTCAAATCAATTATGTTTTCTCATTCATCAAGCTTGTTGTAGTTGCCTGCACTATGTAGGAAGTTTTGTTTTTAATTACGATTAAACAATTTTTTTTGCACTATGTATTATTTCAATTGTTCTTATGAGATGTATATGTTATTTTGTTCTAGTGAATATCCATTAATTGTGTGGCATCAAAGTATGTGATTTGATAAAACTTTATACATTTTATTTGCAATAAACCCATTGATAATCATGACGTGTTTTCATGTGTATTGTTTTATTCTATAAAATACCATAGTACCTTGCCATCACGACACATGTTTGTCGAAAAACCAATATATTTATTAGTTTAAATTCATCAAATATTCTTTACGCATGTAGTTTTTCGTCATTTCAACAATTTTGAAAATATTGAAGGTATTGTATAAGAGCCCTATATATTTGGAGCATTGGTTGCACCAAGAATGATAATATGTTTAAAGTCAATAAATCATTGTTGATTCCCCAACAAATCGTGTTTGTGATGTGTTAGAATATTCCATGATAAGGTGTGGAATATTTTGCCACATCATATATTAATATCACATGGAAATTTTTGGGGAATATTCCATGATGTGGCAAGGAATATTAAAAAGATTCCTTCCTACTCATGCTCACCTACTCACCCACTCACTTGCTAGTGTCGTTCCACATTTTACCCCAATCTTAACTCCAATATGTGCATTCAATCTAAATGCAACTTGTTGCCCCTTCTCATGGATTCTATTGTGATTTCACACATTTTCCCACACCTTCTAGCTACAACCCCTTCCCATAGTTTGGCACATGTGACAAACAAACAAGGCATGGTTTACAATTATTGCAAAAAATGTCTTTCGGAATGCATTGGAGATGGTGAGAGTAAACTATAGACCTTACCTTTTTCTATTGTTAAAATTGGTAGTTCAAGGATATGTTTTCAAAAATATTTTGAGCATGAGCTAAAATGTTTCAAGGTGTGTTTGGACATTGTTGACCTAAACCTTAACTTATGTGATTCATATTCAAAATCTTCAAATTATACTTATAGTGGATTACAATTTCATCAATAGAAAGATGTAAATTTCTTGGCAAATTTTGGTATGACAAATTTTGACCTTTCCATGGAGTTAGAAGCAAGTGACTACCATTCACCTACACGACATCATGTTTTAGTCACAACAAATCAGAAGGCAAAGGTGCCATAAAAAGACAAAACCCACAAACCACTAGCGGAGTATGTACAACTGAATACATCGGTAGCTATGTACAACCTTCATTTTGGGCACTATAATAAGGGCAAGAAATAGGTAACCCAATTTATTCATAATGTGGTATGGAAGAACATATATATTGTATACAAATTAAAGTATTCGAATTGTATTCTAAGAGGAAACACTAAAAGATCAACTGCGGAATTGAAAACAAGGACATCCAATGAGGATGACTTTGACAAAGTCGCTCTTCATTATGATGATGTTTTAGAAAAGTTGAAGACCACTGATGGACACACCTCTAGGAATGTTTTAAAGAAGCAACAATCCTTTATAGATGGTGTAGGACTCACACCTACAATTAGTATATTAGTAGACATTAAAATAGTTCATGTAGGGATTAGTGCCCCAAGTTTTCTATGAACTCTGAGTTCTATTACTCCAACTAGTGGGTACCCGTGACGGTATGACACAATCCGCCCGTGCCTGCCTTTTTTTTTTCCTTCACTCCTAATACCCTCTTCTTCTTTTTTTCAAAAAATTCTGGTATTAACCCTGGGCAGCCCGCCGGAAAAGGGCGGAAAAAAAAACAAAAAAACCTGCACCGTTTCCACCATAGAAAACTCTGCCAGAACTGTCACGTCACAGACGGACAGACGGACAAGGCATTTAATTACTCCAATTGAGAAGCTTGTTTAGCTTATGTCGAAGGCTGAAACACTTAGTCTATTAATATTGCATCCATGGCAAACAATTTCAGTCGAATAATGAAACTAAAGGTTCTTTATTATCGGCCTAGGTTGGCATTACCCAACAAAAAGATAACAAGGTCAAAATTGCAAATTTGAAGCAAGCTAAAGAAGTGGGTGTAATCTTCGAAGAGGATTTCAAAATGGAAGGAAAGTTTATCTTGGGCTTTTAGCATTTTATTTCAAATAAATCCAAAATCTCATTTGTCTATATAATCTCAATATTACAATAGGAAGTTTCCAAGATAAATTGGAATTTCCAAAAATAAAGACAAGTTTCAGACTTGTAATTTGAAATTCCAAAACTAATATTTCTTCCAAGAGGAAAATAAACAGATTTTAGATTAAAATAATAGTTTCAGGCTTGAAATTCCATATTACAAAAATAAAAAAGGTTTTTCCAGAGGTAAAAGAACAATCTCAGAATTGAAATTTTAGGTTGCAGTAATAAAAATGGTTTTTTAGAGGTAAAATAATAATTTCAGAATTGAAAATTTAGGTTGTAGTACTAAAAATGCCTATCAGAGGTAAAATAATAATTTCAGAATTAAAAATTCGGGTTGCAGTAATATAAATTATTTTTCTAGAGGTAAAATAGTAATTTTAGAATTGAAATTTCGGGTTGTAGTAAGAAAATGATTTTTCCAGAGGTAAATAATAATTTCAGACTTGACATTTCAAGTTGTAATAATAAAAATGAATTTCTCAAAGGAAGAATAATAATTTTATACTTGACATTTCAAGTTCAAAATAATAAAATGATTTTTCCAGAGGCAAAATAATAATTTCAAACTTGACATTTCCGGTTGTAGTAATAAAAATGATTTCCCTATATGCAAAATAAAAATTTCAGTCTTGATATTTTAAGTTGCAGTAAGAAAATGAACTTTCCAAAGATAAAAATAATAATTTCAAACTTGACATTTCAAATTGTAGAGGTGGATTATCAGTTTCACTCTAAAATTTTCAGATTACAAAAATCAAATTTAATTTCCCAAAAGGGAAAGTTGAAGAAATCTAGTAATAGAATTCACACTCCAAAATGAAATGAAACTTTCTGTAAACAAGTTTGAAGTTTTTCCCTTTTGTTTTTCCATTCTTTGCCTCTGCAGAAAAATGTAAGTAGGGTGGCATTATCATGAAACAAGTGGCTAGACTTGGGTTTGGCATAGTCAAACCTTTTCATTAACCTTTGCCACTTACTTTTGAGCCCCCCAATGCTTAACCCTATATCTCACATGCATCTTATTGTATGTTTTCATTGTGCCCAAGTCTGTATTCAGAAACAACTCATGCTGACCAATTAATCACATGATAAAACATTTTTTCACCCATGTAGCTTGGGTACCCAAGCAAATGTTCAAAAGTACTCATCCATGTGGGTGAAATGGTTATGCCAATTGGCATAAAGATTGGAATGCCACAATATGGTTACATCATGGTATGACCTTGGGTATCCAATGTTGATGTAAATGAAGAGACCTTGGTTGTCAATAATGATCATGTTGTTCATCAAATGGAATTTTTTCTACCATTGAACCAAGTCTGGTGCATCACATTATTTCAAAGCTTGCAGGTCTCCACCAAGGCTCCATCAATGAATCATGGGAGATCTCAGATCCCACTTGCGAAGGTAACCCTCTCCTTGACACTCGACCATTGGATCTCATTTGCAATAGCCTCATTAATGCATGACGAAATGAATAGTGTATCATCCCAAATAGAAGTCTTGGACCAATTCCACATGAATGTGTCATGCATGGTCTCGTTGTCATGCTTGAAGTATAGTATGAAATTTGAAAGGCATTGTTTTATGTCAATTTACATGGTCAACCGGAAAGCTTACAAACTTCTTTGGTTAATCTTGCATGGTTGATGATATTTGGCACCACAAGTGTTGCCAACTCTTGAAACTTGGCTAAAGTGAGTTTGTCAGGGTTCTAAATAATCTAGGTGTTGTGCGTAATGTTGCTAGGATGCCCAAACTCCAACATTTGGGTCTATTATCTGATTGACACCAAGCACCATCTTGGTCGGTTGTAATGAAAAATTCCTCCAAACTAGCTGTGGCAATTGAGGCTACTTGAAATAACATGAAAATTTCAGGATCCATGTCATCAATGAGCTCTTCAACATTAAACCCATTAGAGCTAGAAGAATATAATGTGCTAAACAAATCTGAAAAATTAGAAGATTTGACCATATTTGCTTTTATGTGAGGAATGGTCCATAGAGCGTCTATTCTCAAGCCAAAAAAAAATCTCGAAAGCCCTTTTCTTCAAGCTTAAATTATTCCAGAGAGTAACATTTGCTCTATCTTATAGAGACCAACTTTTCCTAAACCCACCCCAATGCTCCAAAAAAATATTTTGCCAAATCTAGAAAGACTTGATGCTTCTTGCTCATTAGAGACCTAGAGAGGATTTTGAAAGGAGGGATTCTTGCTCTTATAGGTTATTTACACACTTATATAATGTCACCCATTCTAAAAAGAAAAATATCAACTATGTGGCGCCTTTGGAATTTGTAGTACAAGGGGCGGCGTCAGCACATGCCCGTCAACTAATTTATTTATTTTGAAGATTTCATTTTGAAAACTAGAATGTTCCAAAATATTTAAAAATAGATTCTTGACTTTCTTTCACAAAGAGTGCTCAGCCCTGTGAGAACCAAGTGGTGGTTCCTCACAGGGCTGAGCAGGCTTGGCCACTCTTTGTGACCAACAGTGCTTGTTGAGGGTTGTCGTTTAGTCTCTTACCTACTACAATTTTACCCACCCAATCTAGAGATAATGTCCAAGTTGACTAATGCTTGAACAAAGTTCTGGATAAGCTCTCTTGCCATAATATCTTCTAAATTTCAATAGAAACAAAAACTTCTTTCGGCTTAGGTTTTCTTTGTTATCGTTCGATTGTCATTTTTCTAGCCATGAGTCCTCTTTGCAAAGGGTTTTTTTTGTTTATTGTTTGCTTTTGTTTTTTCTTCGGGTTGTTTCCCATCCTTGATTGGATACCTTGTTGAAATATTCAGAATTGGATGGTCATTGGTCTCATTAATGAGATTTTTGCCTCCAAAATGCAGAATGGTCCCATAAGTTCTATCTAATGTTGTAGGCTACTTAGCCTTTGTAAGTAATTAGGCAGTCTATCTAGCCCAAGTAGTTATATGTTTTAGGTAAGTGACTCCCTTTGTAAATTGATTTTTTCCAAAAATTAAATCATGGTTCCAAGTTGAAATTTTAAAATGCAGAAATAAAATGGATTTTCAAGATATTAAAACATGGTTCCAAGATGAAATTTCAAAATGCAAAAATAAAATGGATTTTTTCATAAATTAAACATGTTTCCAAGGTGAGATTTCATAATGCAAAAATAAAATGGAATTTTCTAGAAATTAAAACATGTTTTCCAAGGTGAAAATTTCAGAATGTAAAAATAAAATGCATGTTTTCAGAGATTAAAACATGGTTCCAAGGTGAAATTTCAGAATGCAAAAATAAAAAGGTTTTTTCTCAAAAATTAAAACATGGTTCCAAGGTGAAATTTTAAAATATAAAAATAAAATGATTTTCTCCACAAAAAAAAGGCAGTAAATAGACCCCTGAAGAGGAAGGTAAGTAGGTTGATAGAAGAAGGTAGGTAGGTAGGTTGACCCCTAAGAAGAGCCCTAGTTGTACTGGTAGTGTAGAAGAATCTGGCCCCCTATTCATGCCGTATTGGGAGTTTGGGTCCCACTTTAAGGAAAATTGCGAATTGAGCATCCAGTCACAAAGTCATGGTGAAAAGAGGCATCTAGGACTTTTAGGTTATCTGGGTGACTTTTAGGTTATCTTTATTACGTGGGAACCAAATTTGCATGAAATATGACTAGTTCAGAAAAAGAAAACCCGACTTTTAGTGCTTTGGCCCAAAGAAGTTACGTCATCAATTTATTCCTCGCCATTGAATAATGACAAGTTCAAATGTTCAAACATTAAGTAACATTAAAAATAAAATTTATTTATTTTTAAAATGCAGTATTTTATGTAGGGGAAGTTTCTGGATATGTAGGGCCTTTTGAGTTTTTGACCCATCCCCTCAGTCTACCACCCTTGGGATAGGACTTCAAGGTCCAAAGATTTTCCCCTTTTTATAAGGAAAATGCACATAGTTATCACAATTTATGACTTTGCCATCAGCCTACGCCAAAAATGATGTCCAACATTGTCAAAAGTCATACACACTGGTAGAGGCCAAGTGCAGTCAACATACATAGGCCAAAAGGAAATAGTACAAATATTTTATTATTGAAGTACACAACATGTCAATACCCTTCTCCTTTTCTTTTTCAAAGACACCAATCAAAATTTGAAATTAAAAATTAAACTACAACATAAAATAAAATTAGATTCGGGTGAGTCACATTGTGTGTACCCATATTGGTGTCAAAGTTGTGGGCCCTTTATGGACTTTTAATGCAACCACAAAGTTCAATCACCTTCCCCTTTATTAGGCTTTGGGCATTTCAACAAAGAGGTACATGTATATGTTGAGTTCTTACATGGTGATAGCCAAGGCATTCACCCACATCTTCTCTTCTTCTTGTAAGAATCTTTCTCATGTTGATTTTCTTCCATTGTGATAGGCAAGTACATTAATAACACAAGTGGAAATGAATGTAATGTATCTATGTATTCAAAAACACAAATACATTCTAAAAAATATTTAAATAATTTTTTAATTTTTATGAAAGTTGAAGGTATATTAAACCATGCCATTCCATATAATATGAACCATGTTTAAATACAATGTGATTAATTTAAAAACTTTTGGATAAAAAAGGGGGGTTTTCTACTAGTGAAAGAAAATTTCTTTTGATGTTTTGTGATGGGGATTGGAAGGCTAGGGCCCAATAGAAAAGAGGCAACGTATGCACATAAATGTGCAAGAACCCTAATTGATTTTTAATGCAAAAGTGTGAATTAAGGTAATTGAAAACAACTCCAAAGAACTTAAAATTGAGAAATTTATGAGCAATAAAAAAGGCACAAGCAAAAACATACTAAAATATACTAATTGGTCATCCCTAGATTTGAGAAGTAAAAATAAATTTGGAATCTTTTGTAATTTAGGCATTTAGTCATGCCATCAATTTTGGTTTGTACTTATCATATTGATTAAACCATATATGGTCATTCTTAATGTATTTTGTTACTCTCATTAATATATTCATTTTATTCCAAGTTTACTACTATAGTTAATATTGCACATTTTCCAAATCAAACAATTCAAATAATGTGTTATTAATGTTTAAGCCCTTACACACCTTGATGCACATTTTTATGAAAAATTACCATAATTCATACACTTGGAAAGATTAGTTGCCATTCATTGCATCCTTGGTTGTAAATGTTCAAAAAAGAAATTATCCCAATGAATAATAGCATGAAATATATGTTTTCTTCTCCTTTCTTGCTAAAGTCAGCAATGGAAATTAATGTATGGACAACATTGCAATTCTCAACTATAAACCTTCTATTGTTGTCTAATTACAACACTCTAGAATCAAGGTCATAAGATCAAAACTTCAACCATGACAAATATTGAAATTCATTCAATGTCCAAACAATGTTCAAGGTTTATGTGTATAGATTAGAATAATTTCCAATAACCACCTTCACCACTATATAATTATATCAATTTAGCTTTGAAAAGTAATGCAAAAAATAGTGAAGAAAAAAGAATGCACCCAAAAAACTTATATTATTTCTATAAAATCATATACATGATGTTCCTTTTATTCAAAGGCCCCAATATTTTGTTGCAACATTTTACATTTTGGGTTTATTTTACCATGCTTTCACCCAAGTATAATAAATTTGATTTTTTTTTTAAACAAGTGCATTATATTGATATTTAATAACAAAAGATACATTTGGATGTTGCAACATGTGAAAGCATGTGACCCATGGGTGTAATGCTTATGCTTATGCTTGTAATGCCCATATATGTTCCTCCTAGTTCATCTTATTTGTGCATGAAATTTCATATTTTTTCTTTTTGTTCAAAATTCATATTCTAGTCTCTATAGTCCCAACCAAGAATTATCATGAAAATTGAATGTCAAGAATTACCTCTCAATTGCCATGCTAAAACTTAAAAGAACATTCATGGTACAAATCAAATGATATTGTTATATCTAGGGGTAGTAGGATTTTTTTTGCCGGCCTTTAGAACGTGAAGGATGATATTAGAATTTCTTTAAATTGATACTAGATTTCATGCATGATTGGAAAGGATTGGCTTAGAGGAAAATTTGGAAAACAATTTCACATTTTTTAGTAAAAAATAATGAAAAAAACAAGGTGATAAATTAAAGGGGCTTATTACATTTATGGATAAGCCCAAATATTTTTCAATGAACAAAATTTACTACATGTATATATATATAAACATTCACTTCATTTATAAATAGATAAAAAAAAGTAACCTCCTTGAAGTCAAGAATCCATCTAGTTCAAAAAAAATTTAAATTAAAAATGTCATATTTTCATATGTTCAAGATAATCTTGGGATGTGTGAATTTGAAAAGATCAAATGCTCATAAAGCACAAATAGAAGCTATATCAAAATACCTTCAACCTAAGGAATTCTAAGTGGTTATAAAAGGTAAATTATTTCATAAAATGTGGACAATGTGGTTCAAATTTCAAATATTAATTTAGATTCATGTATAAATTATATATATATGTTCTAAATTCAAATGTTAGTTTAATTATTCATGTATATAGTAATGGTTGGGGTGAAAGAAAATACACCAATGTTTCAAGCATCATTAAAGCAATCTTTTCAACCACCGTATCAATATGGCTTCTCTTGTTTCATTGTTCAATAATAGGCCTTCTTTTCAACCCATCATTGGATATCAATCTATTATGGCACACCCATGGTAATGAATGTACATAGACTCATGATGTTATATGTCATGTCTTTGCATCCATTGCAAAAGAAGCCATTTTTAGTGCATGGTTTGGGAGCAATTACGTGTTCTTTTCTCTTTCACACTTCAAACATCCAAATGACACATCTACATTGTTCTTTCCAAGGATGGCATCTATATTTTCATAAGCATAGCCATTGTTGACCCCCCTTGTGCAAATCTTTTCTCTCGCACAATTTCTACACATGGTTTTCCAACTTAAAAGACAACCCAAACAAAAAAAACAAAATAATAAATATCAAAACTAAGAGAGTGTTTCCTTCCCCTAGTAATAAAAATCTTTACTTTTTTACACATACAAACTACCTACTCATTTCTTACATCTTTGTGCCACCAATGCATGGGATATGAAAGGTCCATCATTCTCATTCTTACTAATTTTATTCAAACAACAAGTTTCAGCAACTCTTCAAAAGATTCAAACCTTTACAATTCTAAGTTATGCAATAGTATTGGGGTTGGATATTTCTCAAGTTCAAATGCTTGTCAAACTTCGAACATTTTATATGTGGTAGATTGCTAAAAATAATGTACTCTAGTTGAGGTTTTGAGGTCTAAATAATTTAAACATGTAAAAGTTAGTCATTCATTCAAGATCTTTTCCTTCTTCTTCACTATTTTTTTTTTTTTTTTTTCTAATTTTTTTCTCTCATTTTTTTTTTGTTTGGGGAATAAAGTCTTGCATGTTTACGTTATCCTTTCATGACATCATTGATTCCCAAACATCACACAATGTCCCAAATTGGAGGAAAAAAACTTTGTTATAAATTGTTTTAGATGTATCAATCAACGTTGCAACTTTCATTAATAGTGTTTCATGTATGAAGGGCTTGCTATTAAGGTATTATGCCCTAGGAATGAAGGTCCAAGCTTAGGGCCAAAGGCATTCATTATTCCTTGGTAGCAAAACATCCCCACCACAAGGAAACTATGTGAAACGTCCTCACACCAACTTGGAGTAGGAAATTATGATTAGGGAGGTCTCCCGAAAAACAAAGGATTTTTTGGCTCGGATATTGAACAAATAGGATATGTTCAACTCTTTCTTCAACCTCTTTTCAAGCTATCTATCGACATATTAACATAAAAACGTTGAATACTTGGTCCTTGTTGCCTTGCATTTTTGAAAGGTAATTTTATCTTTTAGAATTGCCTTTTTTGTCAAGTCTCTTATAAGGGGTTAAAAACAAGTTCTTGTCATGATGTCAAATGCATTCTTGAACACAACAAATACTTACACATGATTGATTTTTTTGAAACAAACACCTATAAAGAGTCATTAAACTTGTAAGTGAATTGATTCATGAAAAATCATAATATCCAAAGTTGAACATGGTTCCTAATTGAAATGGCTCATTGGAAGAAATGTGACACAAGTGGAATTTTTTTGGTGTTGCAACAACATTTGATCTAGATAAAAAGTGTTCACATATATATTAGTGATGATGGTTTTTTTTACCCACAAAAGATTACAAAAATGTAATATTCACATTATAAATTCAAATGTTTGATTTTTGAAAGGTGATATTACTAAAATAATGACGTGATTGTTTCATCACAATTTCTATCATGAAAAATCCCATAGTTGGACCAAGCAATTCAACACATAATGTTTGCACTAAAAGATGCCAATTATTTTGTCATATGTTGTGTTATAGTGTATTTTTTAGAATTTTAAACCCCATGACAACATGCAAGTGATATTAAACATGCCATACCTATTTAATTTCACTTGAAATAAATAAATAATTTGAAAGTATAACCACTTCTTACATTTCAAATATACAAAGGTTGTGGTTGTGTGCATTCAAAAGTAATGAGGAAAGCCATAAGATGGGCTGGCTTGAATATTTGTGCAACTCAAGTAACTACTTTGTAATTTTGATATTTTAAATTAATTAATGGACATGACAAACATTATGTTGATGAAACAAAATGTTTGTAATATTTAAACCAAAAATATATGGCATAGACCAACAACACAACTTTCATACCATACTTGGCACACAAGGACAATAATGATTGATATTTTTGTCTTACACAATTATGTAGAGGTTCAATGATGTATGGAAACATTTAACTTCTCAACTAAACATGATTAAGTAGCTTTTCATTTTAACAAAGGTTATTACTTCCCTTTGAGGAGATTGCAAATTTTTGATTCGCATAAGTGGGGCAATATGTTTGTCTAACCTTCATTGAGGGTTCAATGACTCATTACTACAAATTGTGTCTTATTTTTTATTTTTCATCATTGAATTTTAATCAAAATACACCATTAGTTAAGGTGACACTATTGTCAATATGAACCAATCATTTACAAAAAGCATAAAATAGCACTTTAATCATATCATATATGATTGAGTGATTACTTGTGTTCATGTCATGTCTATTTTGACTAAAAATTGACATAATGCTAGCTAATGTGGACTAACAAATTATTTTGTTTGTTTTGACTAAAAGTTGACATAGGTGCTAGATGATGTAGACTAATAGGTAGCATTTCATGACTACAAATTAAAGTTTATTTATGAAAAGATTACAATTATCCAATGAGGTTAGTTGAGGATGCAAAATGTAAGATGTAGGCTTTTCAACATCTAATTTTGTAGCCCCCTTGAACATGTAGGCGTGTGGGTCCCCCCTAGGCATGGAGGATACATGTAAGCATGAAGGCATGAATAAAGGTATCACAAAAGAGCATTGAACCCCTCACACCTCAATGCCCACAAGACCGATACTCCTCATCCAACTTAATTAATAGAAATTAAAACCATGATAAATTGTGTAAGCACATAAGTATAAACATGAGTCCATTTCAAATCTTCTTACGTATATCCAAACTTTGAAATGAACTTTTGTTTTCATAACTTGTTCAAAAAAAACAAATGTGCACTTATTTTGGAAAAACTTTCAAAAAAAATCTATGCATTGAGTTATACAAAATGGTATTGAAAGAAGAAAAGACCCATGCGTAAGGGGGCGGGGGAGGTGAAATCTTTGGTTCTTTGGAGCTTGGCTTCATCAAGTTCTTTCCCAAAAACTTGCAGCAGTAATTGTACTGGTTCAGTTCAGTGAGGCTTGTGAGCAACACCACTGAACATCCTACTTTAAAAATCTTGAAGTGTGAGGGCTGTAGGCTCTTCCTACTGCTTGCTTCTAAGTGATGTAGAAAGTCAGCTGTCTAATGTCTTCTGCATTATCAACAAATGGTTGTCTAACAAATGAATCCCCAGCTTAACTAGAGGATTTACAAGGAGCCATTAGCTTTGCTACTGAAATTTATGACGAAGTAATTTGTAGCCTACAAGGATGTACTTCAAACCCTCCTGCCAGGACTGAGAAGTGGCCAGGACTGAGAAGTGACACAGTCCTTCAGCGTTTACTTATCTCTTCTACATATCTTATCCCACTTTGTCACATCATCGGAACCAGTGGTTTTTTCTTTTAAATTTGATTTCGCAAAAATGCTGACATTCTTAATGCTGAATGAACAAGTTTTTCAAAAAAAAGTCACAAATAGCGAAAACTCACCACCAAAAAAATCCAGTGATCAGGATTCATCATATCTCATGGATGCACAACCAGTCTTTGTTGAAATTAATGATTCCAGTGAATACATAAATCCTGAAATTCATTTGGTGGCTCTGAAAAATTGAATAGGTTAGAGCTTAGGCCTGAATTCATGTCATGCTTTTAGCAAAACCTATGGATACGCTCTGTTGTTTACACTCTTCATATAATAATAGCATGGTGTTGTAGGTTGCAATGTAATAATGAGTTCATGGGCCTGATTCAGGCAACACTTTCTCACTACAACAAAAGATGTCTCTGTACGCAAAGTGATTTCACTAATTTTCAGTGCCACTGTGAACAGGACTTAATGGAGATGGAGTGAATTGGATCCTGTTCATTCTTTTTGGCTGTTGAGATTTCGATACTACTGGAAAAATTCAAAGTGCAGTCTCGCTTCTGGTAATCTCCTCATCCAAGGGTCTTACCCAAGGTAAAGATATTGCCACAAATTTTAAACAGACCAAATGATCCACCGAAAATAGAAGATCACTTCAAAATCAGAATATCGCCCACAAAAGGGAAGATCCTTCCCAAAACAGAAGAACGCTTGAGGGAGAAACAAAAAAATTTCCTGAATGTATACCCGTCCTCCGCTAAGAGGATGCCCAGCGGCAACCCTCGATCAGTATTTAGCACATCCAGTGTGCCCTGTTTAGTTTGTCCCCCTTCCCCAGCCATGAACCTGAAAACATGGACTGTAAAAGATGAGAGTATATTATACTCTCACCACATGGGCCAATCATTAATTGTAGATGGCCATTGAGAAACACTCATTTCATGCAAGATATGTCTCCACCTGGGCATTGTGAACGTCTGCATTTTTATTAGCCCAAACAAAATCCACGGAGTTTTTCTGTAACTTTTCATCCATGTAGAACTGGAAAGGCCAATTTTACTGCTGCCATTGGGCACACTCTACCACTACACATTTTTAGCAGGTCTTTAGTAGCTGTGTAAATTCCATGGGTCGATGGACTTACCTAAAATGTGGGGTGCATAACTGTTACTCTTACCCTTTATTTTAGGACTCCGTCCATCCTAGCGTTTGCCTTGGGTGAACAAGCACCACATTGGTACTGTGGTAAAAATCTCAAAATTCATTTAAATTATTATGACATATTACCAATATGCCTTGGCTAGTATAAATCAGTGTCTCTGAGTTCAAATCTAACATTTTTGGGGCTTAATATGCCACTACAGCTCCCTTTACATTAGAAGTCAGGGCCAAAAATACTTGGGGCCAACTTCGAGGTTTTGGACTTGTTATTTGGCCCCAAGTTACTAATAAATGCTAGAACATTGACCTCAAGATATTAACAAATGCTGGAACATTGGGCCCAAGGGTTGCAAATTGGCTTCCCGAATTTGGTGGCATCCCTTTTTTCAGCCTTGGGGCCAATACAAGGCCATAAAGTTCAGCATTTATTAGTAGCTTGGGGCAGATTGAAAATACTTTTTCTATTTCAGCCTTCACTCCTAGTGTAAAAACCCTTGGGGCCGATTTCAACTTTTGCATCAATAGGAATGCTTGATTTGGGTTGAACATCAACCCTGATGACTCCTAGGGTAAACTTGGCCTAAGAGGCCTCCCTCAAAAAGGTCAAGGTACCAACATGGGTTCACCCTGTCTCTAGCCTTTTACCAACAAACAATCCCCATTTACCATAAGCTGTTTAAGAGTATCTCCACCCCACACCTCCAAACACCCTTTTTCATTAAACCTTGCAGCAAGATAGCTTAAATCCTGCTGCGCTCCTGTATTGCTGTCCATTTTTCAGTGGTCATTTCAACCCCTTTAAAATCTTCCATTTGGACATACAGTGACTATTACTCGTCAAGATGTAAAGACACAAATGGTCATTGAGTGTTTATAAGGACTTTTATGACGTTTGCGGGTGGGGACAGTGATCATTGAACACTATTTTATTTTAAAGTGGAGTAGTTCTTTACAGTTTTGTGTGGGAGATGCTCTAAGTGCACTGATGTCGCCTACTAGAGTCTCGTATATCTCTTGTCAAAGACACCTTAATCATAATGAAATCAAAGACAAAATCATAACAACAAATTCACTTGACATTTATTGTCTAGAAACGAGTGTAGTACACTTTGGTGGCACAGTTCCAACATCACACATGCCAGGATACATGCAGTCACTTTACTTCAACGGCATGGACTGAGCATATTGGAGCTGGCTGCACTATAGAAACAAGTTTAATACACTTGCAGCTATTCATCACTAGTTATTACTTACAAACATTATATCAAGAACTCGTCAAGAAGGGGCTGCATCATGATCAGCAAAATGTTGATCATGATGCTGGAACAAACAAATTACGATACTAGTTGAAGATAGGTACTTTGACATGCAGATCATGATCATGATCAACTCAGAAGTACTTATGTTGGTGATAATCAGGTCAAGTAGTAGTGATCTACTGCGCAATCATGAGCAACTCGGACCTGGGCAAAGAACTCCGCCACAATTGACGTAGAAGTCATTCACATAGCCAACACCGCAGCCATTGCTAGAATATGCCACGTAATTCCATTGATAATCAGCGTTGATGACATCGCCGCTCGCTACGCATTTTATGGATACTTGTGTCCCTGCCGGAATTGTGGCGAGAGAGTGACAGCTGGTAGAGGCACAGGCGTATGCTTTCGCGCCGGACTTGACGGGGTAACAGGTCACGTATAAAGCCGGGGTCGTCATCAGAAGAAATGCTATGACAACCGGTAAGAGGCCGGCAGGCAGTGATGATCTGCACATATAATATCCAACCTTAATTTTTAGTTTCCAGAAGACCAAACCCCCTTCAACTCTCATATCCGCGACATGAAATTTCTCACCACTCCTGATTAAAGCTTGAAATATGCTACATGAAAAGAAAATTTTCGAAACGAACAATGTAACAGAAACGATCACAGTTACTGAGAGTGCAGCTGGTTACGGCTGGTTTGTCTAGTGACACCGGTCTTATATGTGTCAAGCTGCAATGTTAATATTTATGCAATGTTCATGACAACTTCAATTGAAATCTATTTAATGCAAGGACTACCGTCATCGTTCTCTATGTAAGTATCAGATCGACTTGTCTGTCCAAAACGCCACAAATGCATTAGTACCCTACTCTGCACGTACACGTTTGGCAGCTATAGTCAGATGGACCCTGGTTATGGTACTTCAGCGTTTGCTCATTATCGAAATGTATTTAGGGGAAATACTAATCTCGAAGTCTTGTTCATGGAGATGAGTTGATGTCAAAAAAACTTGTGTGAGAAACATAGAACAACGATCAAGCGCAACAACTTAGCAACATCACGAGCAGCTACAGTGCACAGCAGGAGATAACTAGCTAGCTGTAGTATAGAAACAGCCAGTTATGCAGCATCGACGTACTTGACTGTTGTTGTTGCCATGTTGTGGACGTCGTCTCCCGGCAGCGCTGGATAAAGAACACTAAGCAGCAACAATTGAACTGCAAAAATAGAAGGAAGTGGAGCTGAGGGACGAAGGAGTGAAACAGATGTTCTACGAGCTCATGTGTATGTTGCAACTTGCACACGATGCACACAGCTGCTGCTTAGAGAGCTGGTATTTAAACTAGTCCTTGAGGCTTGAAGCAGCGCCTTCAGGACTCTACTAAACTTGTTCTTCTTCTTTTTTTAATTGGCGAGATTTTGCCAAAAACCGACATTACAATTTGAAATTCAGCCAAATAAGTGATTTTGGACGTTTTCAGTCGCCAAAAGTGAGGGGGAGAAACGGTAAAAACAAACCACCAGGTTAAATTTTATCTAATTCTGGCTTTCATTGTGTTACTAGCCAAAAATATAAAGGAGGATTAAAGATTTGTATGAACTTATGTGGTTTATAGCCAGATGTTGACTAAATCTTTCTACCTATGATTGCCACTTTTTCTACGTCTTTCTGGCGATGATCCTCACTTTGGCTACAAACAAAAAAAATTCCTGGAAAAAACACTGAGCTGCTGCATCGTCACGCAAGTTCTCAAGTAGACCAAATCGCCTATTTTAGGACTATCACATCATTAATTTCTTTTCACTCTAGCCCACTTGTTCGGCCACAGTGAACCAGCACCCACGAGTGCACCATGAAGGATGAATGATAAGTGGTCAGGAAACATTTTTCTGTTGGGTTTCAGTTCCTTAGCTAACATCATCAAACACAAACTGATCAATCCATATCTTGGTATGTACCCAACGTTTGTAGATGTATATATTCGCACAGTCGGTAAAAGACTATCCTGTTCATAGTCTGCCAGCAACAGTGAACCAGCAACCCAGCAGTACAACTACCACTGAATAGTCTGTTATGACGTATCAGTTGTGGATGAATGTCCTCGACGGAGTCATGGTGCGCAGCTGGTGGGTGATATAGTTCACTGATCTTATGGCCCTAGCCTAATTGCCCAGCGTCACTTGCAACTTGCTGCCGTGTCCCACCAGCTAAAACAATGCCATTAATTTCCTTTCCCCCATTTTCTTGAGAGCATCGGGACACGGTATATTCAGATCTCTTATTCAATTTCTTCACAGCTTCGGTGCCAAATTTGTGAACTCTGTGCCAGGAAACTGATGCAACTTGCGGCCACGTCCCACCAGCGAAAACAATGCCATTAATTTCCTTTCCCCCATTTTCTTGAGAGCATCGGGACACGGTATAATCCGATCTCTTACTGAATTTCTTCACAGCTTTGGTGCCAACTTTGTCAACTCGTATAATTCGATCTCTTACTGAATTTCTTCACAGCTTTGGTGCCAACTTTGTCAACTCCGTGAATCAATTAATGATTTTCCACATCTTTTCAATGTTCAACATGTGTGCATGAGTTGAACCATTCACTTTTAATATATTAAAACTATTATTCCCAAGTTGCATCTTAGAATATTAAAACATACTGAAACATATGTAAATTGATGCTTTGCAATTATACTTGAATGATTTAGTGAGTTTTTTCACATTTCTTGAACTTTCAACATCTATACATGAGTTTAATCATCCATTTTGAGAATTGTCATTTTTTGCACATTTGATGTGTCATTCAAAAATGTAGAAGACTTCTTTTTTTGGGTGATCAAAACATGGATGGAAATTTCCAACAATTGTCTATTTAATTAGAACAATTTTAAGCACACATGATAGTCAAATTTAAACAAAAAAACATTTTTTAATGTAGAGATTATCATTTGTCTTTGTCCGTGTCAACTTGGTGCAAAGAACTTGGGCCTCCTAGTTTTTATTATTAAAAATTAGTCCGACAATCTCATTATTGGTGTTGAGGTTAAAAGAAGACCTAAGGATGTGGATGGGTTTGGTGAAGACAAGGAAAACATATTGAGATTTGATGGATGTTGAGTTTCTTAATGAAGTTGAAAATCACTTAAAAAATTGTGTGCAAAATTAGGACATGTATCCATGATCTTGATAACATTTTATTCATAATGCACATAATTTTTTAAAATTTTCATTCAACTGCTATGCATCTATTACCACTTTTTAAATGTGTCAATTCAATGATCACCTTGAACATTATAAATCAATAATTTTTAGCGTTTCATGTGAATGAAATCCAAGTTTTGCATGTTATGGCACATTTTTTGTTTAACTTTTTTTTCATTTGAAAGGTTATGTAAGTGTAAAAGTTTTTACACTATTGAAATCATTCTCAAATGTTGGATATTGCACTTATTAGTATATATTCAAACACACAACAATTTAATACTTCATGTTTATACTTGCACATGTTATTGGTGTTATTCAAGAATCTTATTCATAAGAAATTTTGCCATGTTTTAGCTACATACCATACATGGAAGTATAAAATTGTTAAAATCATTTTCTATTTTGGCTACAAGTCCTAAAACCTATTGTTGTATTTTTAAATTCCATTTAAGTTTTTTTAACTTTCATTTTTGAATTTTTAAAAAATTGTTGTGGTTGATGGCCCCAAAAGGCTTTAATCCAACTATTTAATGCCTAATTTTCACCAAA
The DNA here is from genome assembly GCA_963920785.1 of Sphagnum contortum. NCBI lineage: Eukaryota > Viridiplantae > Streptophyta > Sphagnopsida > Sphagnales > Sphagnaceae > Sphagnum > Sphagnum contortum. The sequence goes on from OY987281.1 coordinate 6,329,881, forward strand.
TTATGTTTTTTGTACTTCTACAAAAGAAATGGGGTAAATATATTATTACATCATTTGAAAAACTAGTAATAAAATATGTTGTGGTACTTTTTTCAAAGTTGTGTAATTAATCATTTATATTAATGTATGATTTATGTTGTCAAACAAATATGGTTTTCATCTAATGGGTTATATTGATGTTCTTTCTTGTCTCCATTTTTTTCCAATTTAAAGGGGCAACAACATCAACAAAGTTTTTTTTTTAAAAAGTCAAATGGTGTCAATTTTAAAAAATTATATCATGAAATTTTTACAATAGGTTAATAGTAAATAGCCATAATATTGAAGGATTTAAACACGTTTCCAATTCTAGAACTTGTCTACAAGCAAACATGGCCAAATCTTCTTGTGAATCATTGCCATTTAAACAACATAAAAAAAGTGGAAAAAGAAAACAACTTTATACCTAATCATATTGGGAAAAATAAAAACTTACAATTTTTCAAAAAATGGACATGTATTTTACATAATGAAAATAACATTGTTAAAGACTTATTGAGCATATTTTTTAATGCAAATTGAATTAAATCACATTTACAAAGATTGTGGGTAAATAATCAATTTTTTAAAAAATATATATGTATTTGATTTATTCATAACATAATATTTTAAGTTTTTCAAAAACCCTTTAAAATGATTATTTAGATTTTATATTATCATGTCCAAAGGTAGTATACAAATATGTACATACACTACATGGGTCCGAAACATGTCCATTTCATTATGAAAACAAAAAAAAGAATTTGGACTTAGTACATCACTAGAGGTTCACTTTGGGTTCACAATTTCACTATCTCATTTTGCTTCAAAGGGGATTAGGCCACCATACCTTTGAACCATTTCTTTTTTTCCAAAAACTTGATTTATTCAAGTTCACCTTTAGTAGACACAATTGATGAATATGAGAACTCACTAAAGTAATTCACTAGTTACATCAATTTTTTATATTATTCAAATCATTATTCAATTTTAAAATAAAACCTTACAATATGTGATTAATTTATATATTGCACTATAATTATGTATATTATGATTAAATTTATGTATATTAAATATGATTTACATTTCATGTCTTTGTGTCTAATATATGACATAAATAATAATCAAATAATACCATTTAAAAAATAATAATAAACCCCATATTAATATTTTAAATTACATTATGCAATAATCAATGTAAATTTCAAGCTTATATTATTAAGGTTAAATGGTTTTGATATTATAGTTCCTTTATAGTTAAAAGTTTAGAATTACTAAATGATTATTATTTTTACTTAATTACAATTAATAACCATTAATTAATGTATAATTTAGTAATTATTAGCTAGTTGAAAATTGATAGTTAATAGTCACATTTTTAAAAAAATAAATTTGATAATTAATTAATCACATAAAATTTATTTAAAAATAATGATGAATTATTATTATTAACTAGTTAATTATTTGATGATAATTTTTATATAATAATAATTGCTATTACTAAAGCCATTATAGATAATGGAATAACAAAATAGGTAAGTAGGTAAATGAGTAGGTGACTTGTTAATTGTTTGTTAGGTGATTAATTTATTAGTTAGTTAGTCTTATTTATTTACTTACTTATTGACTTTATTTACTTACTTAAAGTAGAACCACTCATCACCAATCACTATTTTATAATCGAACATTTATTCATATTTTTCTCATATTTTTTACATTTTGAGTCATTTGAAAAGTTATGTGATCATTAATTTAATGTTTATGAATCATCCTTGACCTACCAAGGAAAAGGAATAATGAAGAAATAATAGGGGAAAAACAATATTTTCAAGTTACAAACACATTTTTTTCTTTTTAGACCCCTCCTACTTTCAAAGTTCATAACAGTTTTATTTTTTATTCAATTTGAGTGATTTAAAATGATATGGGAACATCACCTTAAGCTTGGCAAATCATCTTTGAGGTACAAAGGCAACAAAACAACTTCCAACGAAATTTTAGTTGATTAGTTGTAATCTTTTAGCTATTTGGTTGTTTTCCAGTTCTATTTTTTGACCCCGCCCCCTCGCCCTCACTTTGGGAAGTCATAACTTTCTCATATTTGATTCATTTTCAACAATTTTTAACTTTCTCATATTTGATTCATTTTCAACAATTTTTAGTGCTTTAAATACGTCAAGAGGAAAGCTTCAATTCCTTTGGACACCACAAGTAAAGGAAAAAACTTAATGACAACTAAAAGGTGAAAGCACACTACGGTGACCACCTTTGGAGCACTTGTAAACCAAATATTGTAGTACATATAACATAATTGTTCCAAAAGCATGGTACATTTAATTTTGGGTATCAATTTTGATTTTTGGGCCTTATAATAATTATTTAAAATTTTTAATTTTATGTAATATTATTTAATAAAAATAAATTTCATTATTTATATTGAAGGATCCATGAATATATTTATAATATACATTGGTATAAAAGGGCCACAATCTCGTTTTGACTACATTAACTTTAGGGTTTCATTAGTCATTAAAATAATCAATTTCAATGAATTAAAAAAATGGCACATCTAATTATGCTTGTCATCTTCTATGTGAATGTGATTACTCGTCAAAATTTCAATTTACCACACATTTATCGCATCCTTGTTGGAAAAACTCATTTTTTGAAATGAAAAATTTCAAATTAATCACATTGTATTTAAACATGGTTCATATTATGTGAAATGACATGGTTTAATATACCTTCAACTTTCATAAAGACTAAAAATCATTTAAATATTTTTTAGAATATATTTGTGTTTTTGAATACATAGATACATTACATTCATTTCCACTTGTGTTATTAATGTACTTGCATATCACAATGGAAGAAAATCAACATGAGAAAGATTCTTACAAGAAGAAGAGAAGATGTGGGTGAGTGCTTTTGGGCTATCACGATGTAAGAACTCAACATATACACGTACCTCTTTGTTGAAATAAATGCCCAAAGCCTAATAAAGGGGAAGGTGATTGAACTTTGTGGTTGCATTAGAAGTCCATAAAGGCCCCACAACTTTGAGACCAATATGGGTACACACAATGTGACTCACCCTAATCTTATCGACAATGTATGACTTTTGACAATGTTGGACATCATTTTTGGCGTAGGCTGATGGCAAACTCATAAATTGTGATAACTATGTGCATTTTTCCTTATAAAGAGGGGTTTGGACCTTATTGGAGGAAAAGGTGTATAGGAGAACGGTTCCGAAGATAGGGCGTTTCCGATTTGAAGATAGGGCCTTTCTGATTTGAGGTCCTATCCAAGGGTGGTAGACCCAGGGGATGGGTCAAAAACTCAAAAGGCCCTACATATCCAGAAAACTTCCCCTACATAAAATACTGCATTTTAAAAATAAATAAATTACTTAATGTTTGAACATTTGAACCTGTCATTATAGACATTACTTAATGTTTGAACATTTGAACTTGTCATAATTCAATGGCGAGGAATAAATTGATGTCATAACTTCTTTGGGCCAAAGCACCAAAAGTTGGGTTTTCTTTTTCTGAACTAGTCATATTTCATGCAAATTTGTTTCCCACGTAACAAAGATAACCTAAAAGTCCTAGATGCCTCTTTTCACCATGACTTTGTGACTGGATGCTCAATTCGCAATTTTCCTTAAAGTGGGACCCAAACTCCCAATACGGTATGAATAGGGGGTCAGATTTTTCTACACTACCAGTACAACTAGGGGTCTTCTTAGAGGTCAACCTACCTACCTTCTTCTATCAACCTACTTACAGTAAATTCTCTTTAAATTAATATCCTTGGGATCGGCCAGAAGATATTATTGTATGGAGGATATTAGTTTACACAAATTATATGGGGGTAACAAAAGTCATTTCGGAACTTGTCAGAGCAGCATGGAAGGTCGTGGATATATTGATAGGTTCTTCTAGCACATCTAGCTTTGTACTTTCGAAGGTGTTTCCTTTGATTTCATCGCTTTTTTGGTGCCATATGTATGATGTATTAGTTTATAAAATGTTATGGGACCGGAAAAAAAATATTGAATATCAGTTTATGGAGAATTATTAGATTAAGTATGAGGCCCGCCCCGTGCCTGTACTTGCATATTAGTTTAGAGAGAATATTAGTTTACACAGTATTACTTTAGAGAGAGTTTATTGTACCTTCCTTTTCACGGGTCTATTTATTGCCTTTTTTTGTGTGGAGAAAATCATTTTATTTTTATATTTTTATATTTCACCTTGGAACCATTTTTTAATTTTTTGAGAAAATCCTTTTTATTTTTGCATTCTGAAATTTCACCTTGGACCCATGTTTTAATTTCTGAAAAAATACATTTTTTATTTTTACATTCTGAAATTTTCACCTTGGAAATATGTTTTAATTTCTAGAAAATTCCATTTTATTTTTGCATTATGAAATTTCACCTTGGAAACATGTTTAATTTATGAGAAAATTCCATTTTATTTTTTCATTTTGAAATTTCATCTTGGAACCATGTTTTAATATCTTGAAAATCCATTTTATTTCTGCATTTTAAAATTTCAACTTGGAACCATGATTTAATTTCTGGAAAAAATCAATTTACAAAGGGAGTCACTTACCTAAAAAATAAAACTACTTGGGCTAGATAGACTGCCTAATTACTTACAAAGGCTAAGTAGCCTACAACATTAGATAGAACTTATGGGACCATTCTGCATTTTGGAGGCAAAAATCTCATTAATGAGACCAATGACCATCCAATTCTGAATATTTCAACAAGGTATCCAATCAAGGATGGGAAACAACCCCAAGAAAAAACAAAAGCAAACAATAAACAAAAAAAACCCTTTGCAAAGAGGACACATGGCTAAAAAATGACAATCAATCAAACGAAAACAATAAAAAACCTAAGCCGAAAGAAGTTTTTGTTTCTATTGAAATTTAGAAGATATTATGGCAAGAGAGCTTATCCAGAACTTTGTTCAAGCATTAGTCAACTTGGACATTATCTCTAGATTGGGTAGGTAAAATTGTAGTAGGTAAGAGACTAAACGACAACCCTCAACAAGCACTGTTGGTCACAAAGAGTGGCCAAGCCTGCTCAGCCCTGTGAGGAACCACCACTTGGTTCTCACAGGGCTGAGCACTCTTTGTGAAAGAAAGTCAAGAATCTATTTTTAAATATTTTGGAACATTCTAGTTTTCAAAATGAAATCTTCAAAATAAATAAATTAGTTGACAGGCATGTGCTGACGCCGCCCCTTGTACTACAAATTCCAAAGGCGCCACATAGTTGATATTTTTCTTTTTAGAATGGGTGACATTATATCTCCAACATAATAATATCCGTGGTGTCCGTCTGTCCGGTGGTGTTGGTCCTCCTTTCCATCCGTCCCGTCATCCGTCCCGTCATCCGTCCATCCATCCAAATTTTTCATCCCGGAAGAAGAAGATGATGGAAGAGTCTACTCCTATAAAGAAATTGGTGTCGGTGTCTTGATGCAGTTATTCCTGATTGGCTGGAGCCCCCCCCTCCCCCACATCCATTGAGGGCCCCAGCCAAGGTGAGCGGATGGTGAGATGGTCAACATAGTGGGAACCAGGGAAAACTGAAAAATATCCTCCATTAAATGCCCCGCCCCCCAAATTTAAAAGGAAAAAATGCAAGGCACATTCAGTGTGTGCTTGGGCCTTCCCATGGGCTGCATGAAATTTCTCCTCCCAAAAACGTTCATCACCATTTTTGGCCTGACCTTTATCCCTCACAAGTCCAACTTTTTTTTATTGAATTTGATTGGCCTCGGCATAAAATAATTGAAACTATGAAGGCTCACAAAAATTGAAGATTCTATGGATAGATGGAGTGCCTCCCCCTTTGGCCCATCGATATATGTGAGAAGGGGAGGACTTTGAGCAAAACATATGGGATTAAAGCAAGGTGCGATTGGGAATACCCATGGGGAACACATTGGGAACGTGGGGAACATTTTGGGAACCCATTAAGCACTTAAAGGGAACACCGTGGGAATACAATAGGAAACAGGAAAACTGAAAAAAAATCTTCCATCCCCCCCTAGCTTAAAAGAAATAAGTCGACTTCACAGTGCCCAAAGGTCACGGGTACCCATCTTGCCCAGGAGAGGCATGCTCCCGGTTTAAAGAAAATAAATACGATTTAAAGAAAGGGGGGGACTTGAGAGTGTCCGAAAGTTACGGGTACCCACGCTTGCGGTGGTGTCCGGTCGTCTTTTCCATCTATCCGTCCCGCCATCCGTCCCGTCATTCATCCATCCAAGTTCCGCATCCTGGAAGAAGAAAATGATGGTACAGGAGGAGGAGGACGACTCATGACGGCAGCCGCAGTTTATCCAAATGAGAAACAAGAGAAGAAATCTTTTTGAAACAACACAAGAAATTTCAAATTAAAAAAGAAGAAAAAAAATAGTAATAAATAAATAAAATGAAACAAAGTTGTAACAAAAAAGAAAAAAACAGAACAAAAAAATTTTTAAAGGGAAAAAACTAGAAAAAAAAATAAAAACAGAAAAACACTTTAACAATTAGAAACTTTTTTAAAACACGTAGAAATAGAAACAAATGAAAACATATAAAATAAATATATTTAAACATGAAACAAAAAAGGGAAATACAGTAAAATAATCTTAAAAGAAAATTGAAAACTAGATGACAAAAAATAAGAAACAAAACAGAGAGCAAAAGAAAGAGAAAAAAAACCATACTTGAAAAAAAAATGAGGTTTGTCTTCTTTTTCCAAACTTCAAACCTGCATCTAATCAAACAAAAATACAAAAGTTTTTTTAAATTATTTTCATTATAAAACATATAAGAAAAACTAGAATCTTTTTGAAAAAGAAAATAGAAAATAAATAAATAAATAAATGCATAAAAATAGGAAAAAAATGAAGATAGACAAAATAAGAATAGAAAAAATTAAAACATGAAACAAACATAAACAAACAAAAAAAGTAAAAACGCAAAACTATAAAAAAAGGAATGGAAACAAATGAAACAAGGAAAGGGAAATACAGTAAAAAAAAATTAAAGAAAAAAAATTACAAAAATGAAGAAACCAAATAAAGAGTAAAAAATAAGAAAAAATAAAACTTATAATATTGAAGAAAAAACCCTACTTGAAAAAGAATGAGGTGTGTCTTCTTTCTCCAAACTTCAAACTTGCATCCAAATAAATATATATATAAAAGTGAAAAAGAAACACTTTATTTTTATTATACAAAATAATAATAAAAACATAAAACACATAAAAATAAAAAAAGATAAAAGTTTCTAGAAAAAACTAAAACATGAACCAAGTTTAAAGAAACCGGGGGACTTCCCAGTGCCCGAAGGTCACCGGTACCCACTAGTACATGTATAAAACTTATATATAATTACAACATGTGTGTGCGTCCGTCCCTGCGTCCGACGACGGTTCCGCGCTTTAATTGACTGGCGGAACCGGCCCGGACAGTCGGATTCCGAGACCGGAAACCAGCCCGGACAGTCGGATTCCGAAAACGGGAACCCAGGGTTTCGGGACCTCGACGGACCGGACCTCGGACAGGACGTCTTCTTTTTTTTTTCTTTTTTTTTTTTGCCGCCCTAAACTGCCGTCGTCGACGGACAGTGTCCGACCTCTTCTTTTCTTTTTTTTCTTTTTTTTTTCTTTTTTTTGCCGTGTCCGAAGGTCAAGAGCAAGAATTCCTCCTTTCAAAATCCTCTCTAGGTCTCTAATGAGCAACAAGCATCAAGTCTTTCTAGATTTGGCAAAATATTTTTTTGGAGCATTGCGGCGGGTTTAGGAAAAGTTGGTCTCTATAAGATAGAGCAAATGTTACTCTCTGGAATAATTTAAGCTTGAAGAAAAAGGCTTTCAAGATTTTTTTTTGGCTTGAGAATAGACGCTCTATGGACCATTCCTCACATAAAAGCAAATATGGTCAAATCTTCTAATTTTTCAGATTTGTTTAGCACCTTATATTCTTCTAGCTCTGATGGGTTTAATGTTCAAGAGCGCATTGATGACATGGATCCTGAAATTTTCATGTTATTTCAAGTAGCCTCAATTGCCACAGCTAGTTTGGAGGAATTTTTCATTACAACCGACCAAGATGGTGCTTGGTGTCAATCAGATAATAGACCCAAATGTTGGAGTTTGGGCATCCTAGCAACATTACGCACAACACCTAGATTATTTAGAACCCTGACAAACTCACTTTAGCCAAGTTTCAAGAGTTGGCAACACTTGTGGTGCCAAATATCATCAACCATGCAAGATTAACCAAAGAAGTTTGTAAGCTTTCCGGTTGACCATGTAAATTGACATAAAACAATGCCTTTCAAATTTCATACTATACTTCAAGCATGACAACGAGACCATGCATGACACATTCATGTGGAATTGGTCCAAGACTTCTATTTGCGATGATACACTATTCATTTCGTCATGCATTAATGAGGCTATTGCAAATGAGATCCAATGGTCGATTGTAAAGGAGAGGGTTACCTTCGCAAGTGGGATCTGAGATCTCCCATGATTCATTGATGGAACCTTAGTGGAGACCTGCAAGCTTTGAAATAATGTGATGCACCAGACTTGGTTCAATGGTAGAAAAAAATCCATTTGATGAACAACATGATCATTATTGACAACCAAGGTCTCTTCATTTACATCAACATTGGATACCCAAGGTCATACCATGATGTAACCATATTGTGGCATTCCAATCTTTATGCCAATTGGCATAACCATTTCACCCACATGGATGAGTACTTTTGAACATTTGCTTGGGTACCCAAGCTACATGGGTGAAAAAATGTTTTATCATGTGATTTATCGGTCAGCATGAGTTGTTTCTGAATACAGACTTGGGCACAATGAAAGCATACAATAAGATGCATGTGAGATATAGGGTTAAGCATTGGGGGGCTCAAAAGTAAGTGGCAAAAAAGGTTTGACTATGCCAAACCCAAGTCTAGCCACTTGTTTCATAATGCCACCCTACTTACATTTTTCTGCAGAGGCAAAGAATGGAAAAACAAAAGGGGAAAACTTCAAACTTGTTTACAGAAAGTTTTATTTCATTTTGGAGTGTGAATTCTATTACTAGATTTCTTAAACTTTCCCTTTTGGAAAATTAAATTTGATTTTTGTAATCTGAAAATTTTAGAGTGAAACTGATAGTCCACCTCTACAATTTGAAATGTCAAGTTTGAAATTATTATTTTTATCTTTGGAAAATTCATTTTTTTACTGATTTTTTAAAATATCAAGACTGAAATTTTTATTTTGCATATAGGGAAATCATTTTTATTACTACAACCTGAAATGTCAAGTTTGAAATTATTATTTTGCCTCTGGAAAAATCATTTTATTATTTTAACTTGAAATGTCAAGTATAAAATTATTATTCTTCCTTTGAGAAATTCATTTTTATTATTACAACTTGAAATGTCAAGTCTGAAATTATTATTTACCTCTGGAAAAATCATTTTCTTACTACAACCTGAAATTTCAATTCTAAAATTACTATTTTACCTCTAGAAAAATAATTTATATTACTGCAACCCGAATTTTTAATTCTGAAATTATTATTTTACCTCTGAAAGGCATTTTTAGTACTACAACCTAAATTTTCAATTCTGAAATTATTATTTTATCTCTGGAAAAACCTTTTTTATTTTTGTAATATGGAATTTCAAGCCTGAAACTATTATTTTAATCTAAAATCTGTTTATTTTCCTCTTGGAAGAAAATATTAGTTTTGGAATTTCAAATTACAAGTCTGAAACTTGTCTTTATTTTTGGAAATTCCAATTTATCTTGGAAACTTCCTATTGTAATATTGAGATTATATAGACAAATGAGATTTTGGATTTATTTGAAATAAAATGCTAAAAACCCAAAATAAACTTTCCTTCCATTTTGAAATCCTCTTCGAAGATTACACCCACTTCTTTAGCTTGCTTCAAATTTGCAATTTTGACCTTGTTATCTTTTTGTTGGGTAATGCCAACCTAGGCCGATAATAAAGAACCTTTAGTTTCATTATTCGACTGAAATTGTTTGCCATGGATGCAATATTAATAGACTAAGTCTTTCAGCCTTCGACATAAGCTAAACAAGCTTCTCAATTGGAGTAATAGAACTCAGAGTTCATAGAAAACTTGGGGCACTAATCTCTACATGAACTATTTTAATGTCTACTAATATACTAATTGTAGGTGTGAGTCCTACACCATCTATAAAGGATTGTTGCTTCTTTAAAACATTCCTAGAGGTGTGTCCATCAGTGGTCTTCAACTTTTCTAAAACATCATCATAATGAAGAGCGACTTTGTCAGAGTCATCCTCATTGGATGTCCTTGTTTTCAATTCCTTCAATTTTCTCGCAATCGATCTTTTAAAGTTTCCTCTTAGAATACAATTCGAATACTTTAATTTGTATACAATATATATGTTCTTCCATACCACATTATGAATAAATTGGGTTACCTATTTCTTGCCCTTATTATAGTGCCCAAAATGAAGGTTGTACATTGTAGGTGAATGGTAGTCACTTGCTTCAAACTCCATGAAAAGGTCAAAATTTGTCATACCAAAATTTGCCAAGAAATTTACGTCTTTCTATTGATGAAATTGTAATCCACTATAAGTATAATTTGAAGATTTTGAATATGAATCACATAAGTTAAGGTTTAGGTCAACAATGTCCAAACACACCTTGAAACATTTTAGCTCAAACTCAAAATATTTTTGAAAACATATCCTTGAACTACCAATTTTAACAATAGAAAAAGGTAAGGTCTATAGTTTACTCTCACCATCTCCAATGCATTCTGAAAGACATTTTTTGCAATAACCGTAAACCATGTGTTGTTTATTTGTCACATGTGCCAAACTATGGGAAGGGGTCATAGCTAGAAGGTGTGGGAAAATGTGTGAAATCACAATAGAATCCACGAGAAGGGGCAACAAGTTGCATTTAGATTGAATGCACATATTGGAGTTAAGATTGGGGTAAAATGTGGAACGACACTGGCAAATGAGTGGGTGAGTAGGTGAGCATGAGTAGGAAGGAATCTTTTTAATATTCCTTGCCACATCATGGAATATTCCCCCAAAATTTCCATGTGGTATTAATATATGATGTGGCAAAATATTCCACACCTTATCATGGAATATTCTAACACATCACAAACACGATTTGTTGGGGAATCAACAATGATTTATTGACTTTAAACATATTATCATTCTTGGTGCAACCAATGTTCCAAATATATAGGGCTTTTATACAATACATTCAATATTTTCAAAATTGTTGAAATGACGAAAAATTACATGCCTAAGAAATATTTGATGAATTTAAACTAATAAATATATTAGTTTTTGGACAAACATGTGTTGTGATGACAAGGTACTATGGTATTCTATAGAATAAAAAAATACACATGAAAACATGTCATGATTATCAATGGGTTTATTGCAAATAAAATGTATAAAGTTTTATCAAATCACATACTTTGATGCCACACAATTAATGAATATTCACTAGAACAAAATAACATATACATCTCACAAAAACAATTGAAATAATACATAGTGCAAAAAAATTGTTTAGTCGTAATTAAAAACAAAACTTCCTACATAATGCAGGCAACTACAAGCTTGATGAATGAGAAAACATAATTGATTTGAAATAGATGCAATTATTATGTACTATCATGAAAGTTCAAAGGCTTTAGAGTGTTCTAATAAACGATGAACTTCATCCCAACTCCACGTGTAGTAATGAATGAACTCTTATGTGAGCCCACTGTAATTGTTTGAAAGATGTGATACACCATGTTTACATTGCACATATGCCCCATGGCCACCCAAAGAACCTACTAGCATTCTAACAAAATAGACACATGAATATCCAAGGAAATTGCCAATAGTGACATCATATCGATTGTCATCACAAAGAATATTTGTAAATTTGTCCATACCCAAGTGGTGGAACATCAACATCAGGGAAAACAATGCATTAGAGAAGTAACATGCCAGCTTCTCAATTGTTCGTATGCAATTGTGTTATTTTGAACATGGAAGGCCTTCTCACCTTTTTGCCACCACGAGTTGTAGGCCAACAACTTGCATCAGACAACTTCACAAGGTTGTGACAACTCACAAGAAGCACATGGGAATTGCTTGAACTAGAAGATTGGAAGCCAAATAAACTTCGAACATTGTTTCTACACAAGTGATCAAGAGGAAACCTTGTCTCTTCTAGAGTTGTGGATTCCTTTTGGGTCAAATTAATACCTTCTTGGATGGGCCATATGGTTGGAACTACATGCGTAACAACTCCAAATTTTCAAATTGTTCCACCCACACAACGGCTCAAATCATCAAAACAAAATTAATGTTTATGGTGTTTGAGTAGTCCACTATGATATTCAACCCAGAAATTTGAATAACATGGAGCATGAGCTCCATTTACTGATTTGTAAAGGTTGATCCTTGTTTTACATTTGAACATTGTGGTTTTTTGGAGTGCAAAACATTGAATTACAAATTTGGGTGGACAACATTCAATACACCACTAGCCATCAACACAAATAATTTCCTTCAACTCCAAGCCACCTTAAAATAACAAAGACAACAAATCATTAGAACCAGTTGGTGGTAATTGTTGAACATGTACATCCTCCACAATATCGAGTTTAACAACTAGAACAAATACCCATAGACAAAAGAAATTCACATGGTCAAGATGATGGGAATCTTCGTTTATGCCTAGAAGATAATCAATACGTCGCTTGGCAAACCCAAACACCTCTTCTCCCTTGAGGTGTGGAAGGTGATTTGTGAAAGATGACCTAGATGTGTAATTTGCCACATCAGCCACAAGTTTAATACACTCGATCCTTATGCCCTCCTCAACAACAATTCATTTTTATCAGGTCCATGACTAGTTGGACCACCTTGCAAGTATTATCTATACAACATAAATTGTTTGAAAGCACGAACATAGTCATCAAATGTCATTGTGTACAAGCAAGTGCCACATTTTCCCAACTGCAACAACTAGATGTTATGCATAGTTTTTGCCAGATTACAAATGGGCATGTCCATTTGCTCCTCATAATTGAACTTCTATAGGTCAAAGGAAAGAAAATGTTAGCAAAATCTAAAATGTCATAATAGAATTGGAGCCAAAATGTAATGGAATTGGAGAGCAAATGGACTTCATGTGTTCAATACAAATAAGAAAAAGAAGGTCATAAATAGTTGAGAGATGAAATATTCACATGGACCATGAACTCTCCCTATTGTCTAACACAAAAATGTCAAAAGTTAAGCCAATTGCCAAGTTCATGGACACTTGCCTCAAAAGTAGCCCTAAAGAAGCCACCAACAACAAATTAGAGCATATAGATTGTTAGCCTCCCCAAGGGATTTTGTGCCCTTGTATTGGTGGCAAAGAAAAATGTGTTGATTTTGAAATTTGAATTTGATCATTTGTTTGGTGTGTTTGTCGAGCAATTGAATCCAATGGAATAAACATGTGCACTCCTTATTAATCATCCTCACAAAGGGGTCCCCCAATCCATAAACAATTATAATGGCATTCTAATTGGTTTATGCGATATTAGCCATGAATCCTTTGAAATTTGATTTTGGAAAATTGTGCTTCTGCATCATGTCATTGAACTTTTTCCACATTACTTATTGAACCTCCATGTCCTCATACTACATGTCAAAAATCACAATGGTCATCATTTTGCAGTATGTCTAATTGTACACATGACAAGCCATAGTTGTCCAACCAACCACATGCTTCACATGATCAAACATGATCCAAGCATTTTACAAATCCCTTGCAAGTTGCATTCGTGTGACAAAACTCACTCCACTCCCCACACCATTTATGGACATCTTGAAAATGAACACCTTTTGTCCAAAAACTTGTCTAGGCAAGTAATATTCTTGGATATAATCATATCGACTCTTGGATTTCAATTGAAGGATGCTATCAATGTAGGCACCATTTGGATGATGCTTGAAAAAAACAACAACGTTATGAACGTTAGGAGAGTTCAATTTAGAGAACTTGTCCTGGATTTGTTCCAACTACTCACCTTTGAAAAACTCCACTTTACCATCATTATAATCATTGAGCAGAAGCTTAACCAAAAAGGTCTTACTAGCATTCATGGAAATCACAAACATCTTCACTTTAAGCATGCAAACGACCTCCTCTACAATCAACCTTCTAGTCTCTTCTAAAAACTCCATGCACTTGCCATTCAGAACAAGATGGTTGTGTACCCCAAAATGAATCGCCACTCTTAACAAAAATTAGAATTTATGCACAACATAATAGATTCTCCCATTGCAACCAACAATGCAAAGGGGAAGAGCATGACAAAATTTGCATCCAAGTGAAGAAGCGGACAAAGTCAATTACATTTGACCTATGACTAGAATATGAATGTTCTCATCACACCAGAAGGTTCCATTATGAAAGGCATAGCGCACAAAATTTTCACAATCATCCTCCACACAACATAGGTGACCCAAGCAACAAGTCTTCTTGAAGTTCAACCCAAAATTTTATATTAGTGGCGATCACCTTACACCAAGCATGGCCATCATTCTTTCTATCCATGCTTTGCATTTTTGAAGAGCCATGAGCATTAGGAAGGAGAGACAACAATTCAAACAAAACATCCCCATAAAAAACAATTAGCAAGAATTGGACTTTTTGAGGTATCTTGTCATAATCCAAATTTCGCAACTCATCGGAGCTCTATCTAGGAAGCACCATTAAATGTAAACAAGAAACCACTGATTGAATACTTCTAGAAGAGGATGAAGGCTATGATGACAAGGCAAAAAATGGTCGTGACAATGGAAACTATGGCTACAAAGAACCATATTGAAAAATCAAATTCAATGATATTGTGGATGAATAATGGGGTGTCTAGTTGTCACCTGAGGAAAAATTAAATAGTTCAATGAAATCAAATGAAGAAGGTTTGACCGGGTGGAAAGTCTTTAGCAGGAAGTAGGGGTCTCTCACAAAGTGCACTAAAAAATGGGGTGAAACAAACACCAGTTTCAATACCCCCAATTCCAAGCTTTTTGAAGCCTATAGTTGGGGTCTTTGAAGGTGAGGATGGAGAGAAGATGAAGGCCATGGAGGGCCATATTCATAACCTGCCAAGCATTATGCAGAGCCGGATGCATTCAGAATCACTTTGAAGAAAAAATCATTTAGAATGAACCCAACATCCACTGGAAACCTTTAAAATGCCAAGCATTGTAGTGATGTTCCTATACGGTGCAATATTTTATGCCCTAGTTGTTTGGCTCCATCAATAATTGGTTTTCTACATGCTCACAATGAAGCATGCTTCTCAGTCATATTTGGTATGATTTTGGAGATAATAATTACACAATAAACATCATTCACCATTTGTTTTAAGGAAGACTTGTGGTACCCTAAATGCCATTTCTTATTTATAATGAGGATTTCATGGATGACGCTGGGATTATCTCGTATCTTTGTTGTAGTAGATTGAATTTTCAAAATCACATGATTTGCAATGCAGTGCTGTTGAGGTTAACTCTTATGGGTTTTTGTTGTTTTTACTTTCTGTGATTAGGATTTTGCTTCCATTTTGCCTCCAATTTGATTAGATTGCAGGTGTTGTTGTCTCATAAGAGTTTTTGGATTTTGATCTAGTGCACTCATGAACTACTAGTTGCAAGTTTAGTGAGGAGTTACTACAATACTTGCAAGGCAAGATCAATATTTCCAAAGAGGGAACTATTGTAGAGCTTTTAGTTCCTTCTACATGTGTGGATCATCTTGTTACATGATGTTTCATATCATCACATTTATTTATTTATTTAATTGATTATTTCTTTTACCAATTTCCCAAATTGTGAAAATGTGATGAGATAAACAATACAAAACCTCACAAAGGTGATGATGCCCATGTGTTGGATGTGGAACAATTGGCAAACTGCCTACCTCTAGTACATTTGATGGCATGTCATGGTGTGGAACTTCTTCCTATTGTTGGAACTTTAGTTCAAAACTTTATTTATATATCAATTCAAGTGCAAGACTTGGAGTTTTTTTTCACTTTACCTATATATAATACATGAATAGTTTATATAATTTATATGGAACAATATAAATGCAATGTTGTATTGATTTGCTATGAATCAACGTCAAAACAATGCTACTAGTTGTTTCAACACTTATCAAATGCAAGATTTGATTTATATTGAATCAATGCTTGTTATTTGTCCATTTGATATTGTAGCATCTAATAGGATTGTATTATTGTTGTGACAATGAGTACCATTGTTTTAACATTTTTAATGTGTTGATTTTATGTGATATGCAACAACATTAAAAATCCACCTTTATGAATGTTGTAACAACATCAATTCAATAGCTAATCAATTTGTGTTGTCTCAGCTTTGATAAGATCTTATCCATTGAATGCATGTTGAGAAAATGTAAATTATGCCAAAACATTCCCCATGTTAATTCAATACATATTTTTATAATACCATCAACATATTGTATCAATGACCATATTAGCATTGAATCTTCAACATATAGTCATCAATTTGATGACTTATTAATGTATGTTGTGCCAATGTTGGTCATATTTTTTTCATTGATTTAATATTGATAAGATGTCAAATGTTTTAGTATTATATCAATGCCATTTCAAGACATGGTGTTACAGCGTCACCTTAACATCATATCAATGATTGTATCAACATTGAACGTGGAACATATTGTTAAGGTGTTGTAAAAGCACTCCTAGAAAGAAGGGGCAAGTTTGTGATGCATGATTTACATGTAATGGATATATCTTCATTTCCGTGTTCCAGAATAATTGTGTACTTGTTTTCAAGATCAATATTCCACACATTTGACCCCATTTCCTTGCCACAAGTATTTATCCTCTATTCTCCTTACGAAAAAGGCTATTCATAGCCTCCCTTTGCTTCTAAGAATCTAGTGTGATCCTAAAGCAATCTAAAGCACCATGTGTAAGAAGGACCTCTTTAAGGAGTGGTTAAATGGCCACTTGGCATCCTATGGGTGGTACTTAGACTGCACACTTGACAATACCCCAGAATCAAAGTGCAAGTTAAGGGAGAAGTTTGAGGATGCACATCTTGACAAGCCCACTTCAACCGATTTTAATTTTAGGGTTGGGACAAGGAGCCACAATGCCAAGAAGTTGAAGAAAACCAAAGACCAATCGGTTGGACCTTCAAGTGATAAACAAGATTATGAGGATCTAGAGTAAGAGGAGACCATTCCAAACCCAGAAGCTCTATAGTCTCGGACTATCCATGGAAGGAGGCATCTTTTAAATATTGACACAAATCCTAGTTTGGATCTTCTTCAAAATCCCATTCTAGATCCCATCGAACTCTTGGGTAGTAGCCATTCCCTCTTGTAGTTCATTGTTCCAACTTGTAATCTTTCTTGGCCAGACATGGTGGTGAATATGAATTATCATGCATTCTTAAACAACAACATGCAAAAAGCAATCTCAAGGTTTTCAAGGCATGATACATAGTGAAAGTAGGTTGAGAGACATGTGATTTATGATTAAACTATAATTGATTTAACCAAAATATTAAATTTGTGAGTAATATAGAATTTGAAATCAAAAGCTAAACTTTGAAAATATTTCAACTAAATAAAAAAGGGAAAATTAAAAATTAAAAATTGTTGTGGTCAATTTTTATGATTTTTGAAATTTTGCTTATTTCAATTTGCACCTAATTTGTAAGTATTGATGTATTGCCCACAAATTACATCACTTTTTCTTTTCCTACTTTGTTCTTTTTCATTTTTCCTTCTTGTAAAGCTTCTATGGCAACAATTCATGTATCCTCCCATGCATTTAATTCAAATGTTGAGAAAAAGTTGTAACATTTCAACATATTCATGGGATCCAAAAAACAAACATGATTTAATACATTCATAATATTTTCAAAATTGCTTAAACATTTTTTTTTAATATACTCCAAAGGTAACTTCAACACATGTTTGTAGAATAATTAATGAAATTGAAAATTTCATGTCAAGAATAAAACATTTTTGAACATTCCAAAAGACTATTTATTTTCAAAAAACAAATCTTTGAAAAATTTAAATCTGGAAATTATAAAATTCTCAAAAATAATGTAACTAGTGTTAAAGATGCCAAGGTACTACAACAATAAATAATGTAAATATAAAAGTGACATTCATGTACATTAAATTATGCAACAAACAAGATTTGGAATTTTTTTTAGTACGTCATATCTGCATAATGGACAAGGATTAACAAATGAGTTTCAAAAAACATACAAATCATTTCATGTGGTGGAATCATACTTGTTTCATGACAACATTTTCATTTTCTATCCTATTTAGTAATGTCAATAATAATTATTAGGGTTTTCATAAGTTGCAAGGATATTTTAAATCTTATATATAATTACAACAGTGTGTCTGTCTGTCCGTCCGTCCGTCCGACGACGGTTCCGCGTTTGAATGGACCGGCGGAACCGGCCCGGACGGTCGGATTCCGAAATCGGGAATCGGCCCGGACAGCCGGATTCCGAAACCTGTGGCAGCAGGGGGGGGTGGGGGGGGGGCCAGGGAGGAGGTTTTCTTTTTTTTTTTTTTTCGGCCGCCCTAAACTGCCGTCGTCGACGGACAGTGTCCGACCTCTTCTTTCTTTTTCTTTTTCTTTTTTTTTTTCTTTGCCGTGCCCGAAGGTCACGGGCACCCACTAGTTCATATAATAGAAAATCACTGAATTTTATATTTTAAATTTATTAGGATTTATCATCAACTAATGACATTTGTAATGATAACAATGTTGATCATCTACCCATATAAATAATGATGATTTAAATTGAGTTTTTAATCAATGAATCTCCAAAACAATAATGAAAATATCACAAACTTCAATCATGAGTACATAGAGGGGTCATTTTTATTCAATACAAGATCCATGCAAAGATCTTTCTATTTATCATAGGACAATTTGGATTGTTAAACATGTCATTATCCCAATAGACTATTAATAACCATTGATTTGTACAAGAAATGCACCAAGTTATTTTAGTTTATTTATTCATATTATGTATGTAATTTTATCAAGTGGCATTTTCCATATACAATGTCTTGTACACACTCATAAATCCTAATTCAATTTTGTTGAAGCCACATTATTAAAATCCATAATTTTCAAGGTCAAAAACATTTTTGAGTGAAATGGGTTATTAAAAAGAATCATTAGTTCAAATCCCAATTATCAATGTTAAAATCCTCTTCAATTTTCAAAAGGATTGATGCACATTTGGAAAAAAAGAAGACATTTGAAAAAAACAAGGCTTTAGCATCATAGGCACAATACAGTGACTTGTGTCACAGCTTCTGATATTGGAGTTTCTATCAGACTGTATGGATTACCATAGCAAGAATTGACACCACATAAAGCTTGACTTTGATCACTATTGAGTCTTGCAGGTATGTTGTATTTTTCAGTGGGAATTGTAAGAACCATGCTAGGTACAAATCCGCATCCACTGTTGTACTCATATTTCTTCTTCTCCTTGAATCTATTTGTATTTCTTGCTCTGATGATTTGATAAAAGCATCCAAGCTCAAGAACGTTCCCAAGGTATGTGCTGCCATTCTAACTTGTCTTTCCCACTGAAAACAGTTGTGGGTGTTGGCTGAGTTATGTTACCTGTTGGCATTGAGAGCAAGTAGAGACATTCTTCCATTTGCCACAAACCAACAGAATTCTATTGCAAATCAAAGAAATACTACTAAAAAGTTGTTTTCCATGGTCATATTTGAACTATCAGATTTCCCAGAATTCCACTGATAAGATAGAATATTGAACCTCCATCCATAGTGTGATGAAAATGGAAGTGAAGCTCTGACACAAACAATATGAATCAATGACAATTCTTCTCATCAACTTCCCAAACATTCTCATGTCTTCAAATCTTCTAGTTCTAGACTATTGAAGTTCCTCTACTTACCACAAGTGTGCACTACTTTACCAAAGGGTCTCTGTCATGGACACCATCAATGTTGAAATATCCCAGTGCACAAATACAACTCTGCATGCTCAAGGGAAGGAATGTGACCAAGCAATTGAAGAAAAGATTGTTGGCATCACCAATAATCCCTGCAAGAACAAACACCACACTCAAAGTGATGGAAGCGATTGGCATCCCTGACTATGATTGCTCTCCCAATTATTTTTGCAATGAACTTGGTGGAAGTGTGGCAGTCCCCACATACTCGGAGATTCTTGAAAATCCGGAGTGTAGTGCCAGGAGGTGTGCTGATGAGCCCAAATGCAATTGCCAGTTTCTCACTATGGTGACACAAATGATACACCTTTTCTTCTTCCTCCACATCATGTAGCACAAATTTTGTATCTGGCACATACCCAGCCTCTTGCATCTGCCCGTACAATCGCTTCAGTTCTGCATGGATTTCTATGATTTGGGGATGATCTTGATCATCTACTACAAATGTATGCACCTCATTATTAACTTCAATCCAGGTAAGACCTGGCTGTTTCTTCACACCCCTTTCCTTTCTCTGTGATTGAACTTTCTCACTCAGATCCCACTTGCCAGCAGCAGCGTAGATGTTTGATAGGAGCACATACCCTGCAGCGTTTCCAGGGTCCACTTCCAGAATGTGCTTTGCAATGCGTTCTCCCATTTCCACATTACCATGAATTCTGCAAGCACCAAGCAAGGCCATCCACACAGCCACATCTGGTTTACAGGGCATCATCTTGATCATATCCTCTGCCTCATGCAGATGGCCGGCACGCCCAAGAAGGTCAACCATGCAGGTGTAGTGTTCCAATTTTGCAGAAATCTTGTGAACTGTGCTCATGGAACCAAAAGAGCGCAGGCCTTCACACAACAGGCCTGCATGACTACAAGCGGACAGAAGACAAACAAAAGAGACATTATCTACCTCTATACCTTCTTCACACATTCTTTCAAAATGTGCCAGAGCTTCCTCACCATGCCCATGCAATGCAAATCCTCCAAGCATAGCATTCCAAGAGACCACATCTCGTGACGGCATTGTGTTAAACACTCTCCAGGCATCCTCCATGCTCCCACATTTGGCATACATGTCAATTAGACTATTACCCACAAAGACATCGGACTCACAACTAGTTTGAATGATTTGTTCATGAACACGCCTTCCCTCTTCAAGTGCCACCACACTGGCACATGCATTTAAGACCACCATGAAAGTCACAGCATTTGGTAGCACACCTTCCTGTTGCATTTGCTGAAATAGTCCCAACGCCTTCTGTCCTTGTCCACATTTCACATGCCCCAACATCATGATGGTCCAAGAGACTACATCACGGGACACCATCTTGTCAAACACTCTGCAAGCATCATCCATGCTCCCACATTTGGCATACATGTCAATGAGGCTACTCCCTACAGATACATCTGACTCGCAGCCACTTTGAATGATCTGCTCATGAGCACATCTTCCCTCTTCAAGTGCCACTAGACTAGCACATGCATTTAGGACCCCCATGAAAGTCACAGTGTTTGGCTGCACACCCTCCTGTTGCATCTGTCGAAATAATTCCAATGCCTTAAGTCCTTGCCCATATTTCACATGTCCAAATATCATAGCAGTCCAAGAGACTACATCCCGTGATGGCATCTTGTTGAATACTCCCCAAGCATCCTCCATGCTCCCACATTTGGCGTACATGTCAACAAGGCTACTTCCTATAGAAACATCTGATTCCCAACCATTTTGAATGATCTGTTCATGAGCACGTCTGCCCTCATCAAGTGCCAGTACACTCGCACAGGCATTCAGGACCCCCACAAAAGTGACCAGATTTGGTTTCACACCTTCCTGTTGCATTTGTTGAAATAATTCCAATGCCTTTTGCCCCTGTCCAGATTTCACATATCCAAATATAATGGTAGTCCAAGAGACCACATTGTGTGAGGGCATCTCATTGAACACTCTTCGTGCATCCTCCATGCTCCCACATTTCCCATACATGTCAATAAGGCTATTCCCTACAGAGACATCAGACTCGCAACCACTTTGAATGATCTGCTCATGAGCACACCTGCCTTCTTCAAGTGCCATCAAACTTGCACATGCATTCACGACCCCCACAAAAGTCACAGGGTTCGGTTGCACACCTTCCTGTTGCATTTGTTGAAACAGATCCAAGGCCTTCTGCCCTTGCCCACATCTTATGTGTCCAAATATCATGACAGTCCATGATACCACATCACGTGAGGGCATCTGGCTGAATACTCTCATAGCATCCTCCATGCACCCGCATTTGACATACATGTGAACTAGGCTACTGCCCACAAAGATATCAGACACGCATCCACTTTGAATGGTCTGTTCATGAGCACGCCTCCCGTCTTCAAGTGCTCGTAAGTTAGCACATGCATTAAGTACTTGAACAAAAGTGAATTTGTCAGGACATGTACCTTCTTGTTGCATCTGTTGGAAAAGCTTGATTGTGTTTTCATATTGACCAGCCTTCACAGATCTTGCAAGCCTTTTATTCCATGAAAAACTGTCCAATTGTAAAGTCCCTGGTGCTATTGCCACCATCTCTGTTGCTACCCATGGAGTGTTTTGTCGGTCCAGAAGCCAGAGTGCCTCTTTTGTCTTTTTATGCTTGAAATCAGGGTACCTTGCATTCACCTATTACCAAAACTCCCAAAAATTCAAATCAAGCTAATCAGCCATGGCTACCTCACAGCTCAGGCAGACCATGCTGTAAGGACTGAGGAAACCATATTGACATCCTGCATCAGGAAATTGGGACAAAAAGTATTCACCTTCTCTGATCTGTTATCCCACCACTGTGAAGGATCTGAAAAGAATTTCCGCCAAAGTTTTTCTCTCTGGCCTGCATAGACTGGAGTAACCAATCAAATGCATGCAACCTCACATGGACTTTCATCATAGCATGGCATCTACTATGTTCTTCTATGAGCCACAATGCTGGAGATTGCACTTACATACACTATCAGTTTACAATTCAATCAAGCATTTAATTTCGAAAAGCTTCAGCAAGTGCAGTTGTTATGGCCTCCTCCAATTTGCACAATCCCATGGATATTTTTTAGTGAAGATCTGTGCAATATATGTATGTTCAGAATTGGAGACAAAAAATAACTTCAAAATTTCAGTTCAGTTTGAGGTCACCCCATGCATGCAGGCCATCATGCTTCTTCCATCTCTGACAGATCTTGCATGGATTGTATTAGATCTCATAGATTCAGATAAATATAGATTGTGCCAGAGAGGGTTTAAGTAAGACATTGCATAACAAGATTACTCAGCATTTATTAGCATCGACATTCATTCAAAAACCCAAGCCCGAGAACTGACCTGCTGCAGTTGTTCCAACATCTCCACCGCAAGAGGCGAGGGCCCTGTGGCCAGAACCTGTCACGTGCGATTCATATCGTCCAATGCTTCAGAGAAATCGCCCGATCCCGACTCTTTACCAAGCTATAGATTATTACGTACACATGATGAACGAGAAGAATGACGCGAAGCTTGCCGAACCGAGCATGACTCTGAGTGTCGCACTAAATCCTTAGAGGTACATGCTGCTTCAGGAGTCGGAAAACTCGTATAATGAAAAACGACTGAACACCTCAAGACCTTGCTCAAATGTGAACTAATCGACATCACATACGGCACATCGGGACAAACAAAATTGCTGAGAAGAGAACCAGAAGTAGAGGGAAAGTCTGTCACTCACGCAAGATAAGACCAAAGCGGCGGCGCGAGCCAAGGGTGATTTGTTGGCGCACTGCCATGACATGTCACGAAGAAGAAACCGATCCAAACCAACCTCCCCAACAGTTTTGGAATTCGCTGGCGCCTCAATAACAAAGTCACCAGCGACCAAAGCGTATCGGAAACCAAACCAGCTTCTTCAGCAGACTCTCTCAACTCACTGCTCGCTGCACAACTCCCGAGCAGATGAAATGAGTTGAGAATGTCCCTACACAACATGTTCCGCTTGATTCTCCTCGCAGCTCTGCTCAAATCCGTGCCAGATGATTGCGCACGGGCGAGAAGCTACACCGCTACCGATCGACTTCTTGCCTGACGGTAGTGTGAACTCATGTAAGCTTTAGGGCTTGGGCCTTGAAGGATACACTTAGGTTTCACCATGCCAACCACCATGTGTTTCCAATTTAGTGTGTTGAATATTTATCATCCAAATGGATGTCATTCTCATAGGTCTTTACACACTGGCTAATGCTTCTCTCTCACACCTACACCTAAAGCACAAGTAGGCATAAGAACCCTCTCGTTCAAGTATGGGAGGGAAGTTATGCCTACTTGTAGGTGTAAGAAATCTCCCACTAGTTAGGAGTAGGCATAAGAACCCTTTCATTCAAGGTTGGGAGAGAAATTATGCCTACTTGTAGGTATAAGAACCCGCCCACTATTTAGGAATAGGCATAAAAACCCTCTAATTCATAGGCTTTGTGATCTACGTAGGTTTGGTTCATGACAAATTTTGTCTCGTGCTTTGCAATAAGTAAAGCCCATGGGTGAAGAACATTCCTAAAATGTGAGGTTGGACTTCACTTATCATCTCATCCTAGGCCCCTTATTTTGAAACTGCCTTCTCCATAGGGTTTTACCTTTCACATAATGCATTGTACAATTTCACCTTTGTTATCTAACTTACCTCTAACCCATGATGGGTGGTGTGGCAACTCTTGTGATTCCTTCAACTTACAAAGGGCCTTTTGGCCAATTGTTCATGTCTCTTCAATTTCGATCTGCATGTCTTTTCAAAATTTTAAATGTGCATTATGTTGGTGAAGGCTTCCTCCTTCAATTATCTCTATGTTCTTAAGTTTAAGTAGACATGTGAACACTTTCATTCATTTCTACCAGGTTGTGAGGTGTTTTCAAAATTTTAAATGTGCATTATGTTGGTGAAGGCTTCCTCTTTCAAGTCTCTTTATGTTCTTAAGCTTAAGCAAACATGTGAACACTCTCATTCATTTCTACCAAGTTGTGAGGTGTTTTCAAGATATGTGTTTTATTTACATTCTTGATTATTAGAAAGAGTCGTTAAAATCAAAGGTCAAACTAGTGTAGGTAACTTGATTGCATTAGGATAAAACAGCTTGTGAGGGATCACTTAAGCATTCAGGGTGGACTAAATCCAAGGAGAAGGCTCCATTGTTTCTAGTGTCCATTAACCCCTCCTATTGGTGCAACTAGCACATTAAAAATTGTCAAAAAATATTAAAATTGAAAAAGTTATGGCCCCCTAAAGTAGAGGGGGCCAAGAACTCAAAAAAAACGAATCACCAAACATTCCAAAGCCAATTCTTAATTACCCAAAAAATCCCTTGTATGTTGTTCTATTGTCATTAAAGTTGAAAGATGATTTGTAGAATTGAAAGTGGCCTCTTATAACACTTTAATTTGTTTTAAATGAACAAGAAATGAAAAAGTTAGAAGCTTTGAAAGTAAGAGGGGTCCAAAAAAAAGAAAAAAGGGAAAAAGCATGTTGTTGAGTTGGAAAGCTTATTTTTGTTCTTGTTTTTATTTCATTATTCTTTTTCATTTGCACTTTAAGATCTTTTCTAGAGCTTGAGGTAGTGCTCCCATAACATTTTAAATCACTCAAAAGGAAATGTAAATGATGAAGATCTATGATCACATACAAACTTTTTTAATTAGAGAATTTTCACCTAAAAGAAATTAAGAATCAAAATTTTGAAAATGAATTGATTTTTTAAAGTTTCAATCACCAACACAATGGAAATTTTGATTAAAATAGTTAGATTTTCATATTTTGGTTTTCAATTTGTCTAGGAACTATTAATTTAGGAAATTGGTCAACAATATTGTAGTACCTTTACCATTTTGGCATAAATTAAATTATTTTTCATTTTGTTAACCTTCTGAAAAAATATTCATTATTTGTGTCAAAATGTTAGTAAATTTAAAAATTCAACTGTTAGGATTTGAATCAAAGACCTTCCATGAAGGTGACTTAAAATTGAAACAGTCTAAACGCATTATATTGTTCCACAACATTAATAAAACCATGTTTATTATTTTTTATAATTATTATTTATCAAAAAATTTCAAAACTAAAAAACTAGGTGCCGAAGTTAAAATTTCAAATTTAAATAATTATTCAACAGTTTGTTCCCGAAATGATAAAGGTACTATGGTAGTAAGTTTGTAATGTCTCATTAAGTTGTACATGCCAACTTGTTAAGACTTATTACACTATGTTCGTCCAAGTTGCTTTGAATAAACAATGTTAAGATTGATTCATTAACCTTTCATTATTTTCAACTTTTTGTTTACCTACCTTATTTATGGATTAATAATCAATGTGGTTTTTGGCCAAAAGCAGTTAATAGGACACAATTTATTTGATTTAAAAGATAAAATCTAACTAACTTAATTCACATTTGCAATTGAATAATGAATTTGAACATAAAACGCACATATTCCCACCATGAACAAAATGTTTTTTCTTTTGTAAAAGTCACAATAAATGTACTTAGTTGTCAAAATTGTATAATATAATGGTTAATAATTTGACATAATTTTTATTTTCTTTATGGACTCACTTTTGATTCCTAGTTGACACATCTTCAAAGGCTTAGCCATAAGGTATTAAAATAGTTTTTTCAATACAATGCATTATGAAAAACTTGTAAGCTTGAACACACTCCCCAACTCTTCATGGTGAGAAAAGAATGTGTTATTAGAATTCTTGTATAAGATTAAGATGAACTCTTCAAATTGAATTCATGAACATATATATTCAAATTGCACAAACCATGAAAGCAATATTAAAATCAATTTGGTTCACAAACAAGCCATAATAAGCTCACATGGACTTAGAAAATGCATCACAACTTGAACTTGAGAGAAGTTCTCTCATTTCACAATGAAAGCTAAACTTACTTTTCATCCTAAAGACCTCTAACATCCAATTCAACTTGTGCTTTCCACAAATGAAACAAGATTAACTTTTCATCCAAACACTTCAATACGCGAAACCCTAAACCCTACTGCTTGTGACGTCTCTCTCTCTCTCCACCCATTTCATAATGAAAGCAAAACTCACTTTTCATCCCAAGACCTTTATAACCGAAATCAACTTTTCGTTTTCACAAATGAGCCTAGAAACTTTTCATCCAAAGATCCCGCTTGGTACTCTAAACCCTACGGCTGCTTGTGACCCCCCCCCCCACTCTCTCTCTCTCTCTCCTCTCTTCTCCTCGAGGCCATCCCGGGAAAATGCAATTCAAAACCGGCGGGAACTCGTCGGCATTCGGTCTCCCGCGCGAGACCGATCGTCAATTGCTGGATCCGGTTCAATCGATTTTTCTTTTGATTTCTGTTAAGCTCCTATTTGTAGTGCTGTAATTCTCTTCTTTCGCTGACTTATACAGCAGAGTTGCAGCAGCAGGGATGGCAAAGGAGGGCTTGAAAACGACACGCAACGGCGCGGCCAATCTGCAACTTTCACCGACCTCTTCCGCTTTGCGTTCCCCTCCGCATCCAGTGAGTACCTCTTCTTCTTCTTCTTCTCTTTCGGACTTTCTCGCTTCCTTGGTTGATTGCTCCAATTTCGCCGTCGTAAAACGCATGACCTTTTCAGTCTAAGAAGTGCGTGATTGCGTTCTCGCTTTTGTCTATATTCTTCTGTTTGTTACGATCTGCTGAGGTGTTGCGGTTTTCGTTGCCTGCGCTTTTTGATGTTGTGAAGAAGGTGGCTGATATGTCGACCAGGTTGATTTTGCATTATTGATTGCTGCTCTCTGTTCGTTATATTCTGGTTGTGAACAGAAAGCTAGGAAGAGGAAGCAATACCTGACTGGTGAATCTCCCGCAAAAGCTCTGAGAAGTAGCTTGATGGAGGCATCGATTCACAAAACTCGATTATCAGCTTCTCCTCAACGAAGGGTGACCAGGGCATCGCTGAAAGAATCCTCTGATGACGTCCAGGATGCGCCGTCCCCTTGCAAGTATCAGAGGCGAAACAGAGAGTCACGTACGCCAAACAATCACTCCACTGGTCCTCATGAGAAAGTCCGGCCGCAACGTCTGTCTCTTCAAGGAGCGAATGAACGGTCTAATCTGGTAGATCTCACTGCAGAAAATAGTTCCGAAAACGATAGTGAGACCTTGAAATCGGCTAGTGAATTGGCCAGTGGAGGGTTCACTTCTGAAGATGATATTCTGGGTCGCCTTCAGCCCACTTCGAAAGGTACAGAATCTAAGGGTATGGTTCCTGAGAAGCCAAGGGTTTCTAGCAGAAAGATCAAAGTAACACAGGCCAAGGCAATTGCTTTGTCAGATGGAAAGCTTGCCAAACAAAGTGTTCTCAAGCCGTCATCCACTGCAAATATGGAGGCAAAAGCCTCTATGGCCATGAGCAGAATGTCTACAGATGGTAGCTTCGAGTTGCCTGAACAGGATGATGTTCCAAGTGGCAGAGGAGGGAAATTACAAACTGGTGAAGAACTGCTTGACACCAAGACCATTAGAACAACATCACCTGAAGACACAAGTCTGCAGCCAGCTGGTCATAAGCGTCGCAAATTCCCTGCAGTTCGCATGGTTGGAACTCGCATTTATGATTCTGAGAATGGCCAAACATGTCACCAGGTGACATTTCCTTCTGCCTTAATGAACCCAGGAAATTGGTACCTTGGGAAGAGACTTGGTCATGGTGCTTGGTAGTTGACATAGTGATGTTGAGTTTCTTCTGCTGGATTGAACTCAGAATACATCTGTTCATTTATGCAAGCTACAGTTCCTTGGCATGTATCTCAATGAAGACCACGCTTTCTAACATATAAGAGACATAGAGAACATATTGATTCAATGAGACTTGGTGGCAGTGCCGGCAGAAAACACTGGAGTTCATGGCAGTTTGCAGGAGCAAAAATTGCACGCAAAAGTTTTGTCCCAAGTGCCTGTTCAACAGGTCTGTTTAATTCTTCTTCTGGGCTTCTATTGTTTGCTGAGTCAGTGGTCCTGTCCAGCAACCCCAAATGTTGGAAAGCTTCTAGAGCAGTAATGCAAGGATTGTGTTAAACAGTTTGGATTCTTCTAATGTCTTAGGTGTTACTCATCTCAACATTCTAATCCTGGACTCTGCCATTGTGGACAAATTAGCAGATACAAGTCTAATGAGTGCTTCACTTTGAATGTGAAGGTATGGAGAAATGGTGGGAGATTCTGCTTCCAATGAGTCTTGGTGCTGCCCCCGCTGTAGAGGAAACTGCAATTGCAGTATTTGCATGTGAGTGTGTTGGGTTTTGACATATGATGGTATATGCTAGCTGTTGGATTTGAGGTTGCTTACAATATGTAGCAGCATTGGATTGTTTGGACTTGTATATCTGGAGAAACAAACTCGAATACAACTTACAAAGTCTGTCAGATCTTACTCAATGCAAAAGCCATATATTGGAGGACCAGCAACTACATGTGGGAGATGGAATCTTCACTATATTCAAACCTTTCTGTACTTAAACAAGCAAAGTCGACATCCAAAGTTTACTCACGGTTGGTGTTATATTGCAGGAAGAAGCAAGGATGCCCTCCCACAGGAATTCTTGCCCACACAGCTAAGGCTATTGGGTATGGATCTGTTGCTGAGCTTCTTGAGCAGCATCCATGTGCTCAGGTGATCATGCTCACATGGCACAAAGTCCATGAATTCTACATCTTGTTCAAAGTGCTATCAAGAATATCATGCCAAATTTTACCTCTTGCAATCCCTTATTAAATGAAACTGGTACATCTGAGGCATCAACCAGTGCAGGAGGGGCAAGGCCTTTGGGTTTAGGGTTTCTACCTTCTCATCTTTCATCAGATAACTTGTGATATTAGATCTTTGATCACATGTTTCATTGAGGGTTTTAGCTGTGTATCACTTGAATGGGGAATGTGATGATGAAAGGAAGCAGATTGCAGTGGTGGATTTATATCAAAGGCGACATGTGCCACAGAAAAACTATCTGCTGAATTGCATTCTTATGTGTGCCATTAGGATAACTCAGGTCCTCCAATTCAAAGAGCAATGGCAAAATCTGAATACAATGGGGTTACAGTATCTCATTTTGCACAATCAATAGAAGCAAGAGCAAGGAATGGGATGGGTGAGGGCGCTGGGATGAGACATGAAGCACAACTTGCTTCAAATGGATTGGCAAGTCCAGGTGTTAAAGATGCTATCAAGGATGCAGTTGGTGTACAAACACCAGCTGTTGACGGGACCAATAATGGACCAATCCAGACTATGAGAATGCCTAGGAGGGCGCGCTGGGTTCCTGGAGGACTGCTGGCAAGTGTTAATGAGGTTGTTGTCCCAGTGGCCCCACCTCCAATATATCAGGTGCAACTCACCCTTGTTTTGCAATTTGATTTGGCTCTGTGGATACTATATTTTCCACCTTCTGCTTATTGCTTAGCAGAGGTGGAGTTTTAAAGTTTCATTGTTTGAGTTTGTCTGGATGAGGAGGTTGGTAAACTAAATGAAGCATTTAAGAGCAAATTGATTAACTAATGCAAGCTGATTTGTTGTCAGGTACAGAGAGTGGAGGTGCAGGAAGAGCTTGCAGTGGAGGAGGAAATTGTGTTGCCAACAGGGAGTTCACTCATCACTGTTGGTGGCATAGAGATAGCTCAGAATGCTGTTGGACCTGCTTTGCAACTACTGGAGTTCTGTTGTGCATTTTCTAAGGTAGAATGTAATGGCCAGAAAATGCAAAGGATTGTCTGGAGTGGTCTTTTTTATGTGCCTGTCTTAGGTGACAATCTATAGTCACTGAGACTGGCGTGGCTTAGCATTGTATGTTCTGCATCTAGGAGAGTTTCATCCATGACAGAGCCTTATCTGTGACATTGACAATAGTGATTTCTGCAGACTGGTATTTGTTAGTATTTTGCTTCTGATAGCCCAGTTGGACTGTGCAGCCCCTTGGTATCAAGAAAGGTGCAGCAGTGAAGATATTACAGGAAATTGTCAAAGGCTGCAATATGAAGCGTGGATCTCAGTCCCAGGTTATACAATTTCAAGTACGGCTGTTGACTTTGATACTTGCTGAAAGCGATGAGCCGTAAGTACTCTGTACAAGTTATGACATAAGGCACTGTCTGATGGAACTTCAAATTTTGGACATAATGGATTGTTCTGGCAATGAAAATGAAGGAAAATCCAATCTCTTCTCATGCTGCTGTCCAAAAAGTGTCACTCTAGCTATAAATGCCAACTGAAGACAGAGATTCACATTCATGTTTCTCCCAAGTTGTTCCAAGAAGATTGTGAGGTTCATGAGGATATGCATATTTAGAAGTAAAATTCTCAGTCAGCTTAAGTAGGCTTTCAATACAGGAATTTCAATTCTTGGGAACTCCAAACTGTGACCACACAGGAGTGTTAACATTTTGACATGAGTTGATTAAGACTTCACTTTTTTGTAATGCATTTTTCTTGATTTTTTTATGCAGATGTAATATTGCATACTCTCTAACGAGCAAGAACTCTTGGCTTGAGTCTCTGAAGAAATATCTGCAGAGAAAAGATGAATTTTTACTGAAGGAACGTAAGCCAAAGAATGCAGATGATCAATCACAGGGTCATCATACTTCCACATTACTGTTTGAAGATGGATTAGACAGCATTATTGCTGCATTAGAGCGTGGAGTTGAAGGTTATGTGGATCTTCAAGTCAATGAGAAGTTGCAACTTCTTAACATTCTCTGCAATGATTCACTCTCCACTTCGTAAGGCCTGTCTGTCCCTCACTTTCCTGTCCACAGGAACTGTGACAAGGGGATTTATTAAGGATGTGGGTGGTAGATGCAATTATCAGCCTGAAAGGTTGTCACTTTTGCCGCAATTGTCTTTCCACTCTTGCAGTCCCAATATTATGCACTAGCTTCAGGGTTGTTTAGAAATGCCTGTTGTGTTACTGACACAAATAGTGTCTGCAGGATTACAAGAGACTACATTGAATCGGTGATTGCTGAAACAGAGGAGCGTGACAAAAATCATCGAGAGGAGGCAAGGGCTCTCAGGAAAGAGGCATGAGTTCTTTTCACTACATTCATGGGTTATGTGTTGTTGCAAGAAGATGAAATGCAGGCATGCGAGAATCAGTTACGTAAAAAGTTGCTGATGACAATTTCTCTTGCAATACTATGTGTTGACAAATATGTCGAAATCTATCTTTTCCTTCAGCCCTCGTAACCGCAGGCATTTCTTGTGTGGGTTTGCAGGCAAAGGCAGTCCGTGAAACACACAAGGAAGCACACCTAAAGAG
This sequence comes from Sphagnum contortum, assembly GCA_963920785.1. Lineage (NCBI taxonomy): Eukaryota > Viridiplantae > Streptophyta > Sphagnopsida > Sphagnales > Sphagnaceae > Sphagnum > Sphagnum contortum. Next base: position 6,362,363 of record OY987281.1, read on the forward strand.
TTTGCTGGCAACTGGGAAACATCTAGGACCCCTCTCTCACGAAGAACAATTGGCCTGCCTTGCTGATCTCCGAGCTGAGGCTGCCAAATTATCTGAGGCAGCAGGTTCAAAGTCACTGTCCAGAAAAGGTACTTTGTTATTACTTGTGATGCTCACTTTGTAATGATCCTAAGTAATTGCTTTCTCTTGAATAATAACCAAAACCATTTTGGTACACAGTTATATGCCCTTCAAATCCATAGTTTTTTTGGGTAGCTGTTCAGGGTTTCTTTAATATCAATCAAGTCAGAAATTGAGCTGTCTGGTGATGTAAGGTTTTTGTGTGGTGGGTTTAGATTCTCAGAGAGTGGATGCAATCAGAACAGATGCAATTCACTGGGATGATGGAGCACGAGCTGTTTGGAAGCTTCAAGGGGTTGATAATCGTTCCTCTGTAGTCCTTCAAGGTTTGCCATCATCATCATCAGTTTCTATTTTGGAGAGAAAAACAAGAGACCAGTCATTGCCAGATCTGTGTGTAGGTGTAACCTTTGTAAGTATGTCAGGAGTTGATCCTTACTTATTTGTGTCCACATCTTAGTATGTCACAAGAGACTGTCAACAAGACAACCATGTGATTTGCATCTTCTGTTGCTGTTAGAAAAATTGCAGAAACTTGGTCGTCCAGAAAATCTGCCAAAATGGTAGATGAAAAAATAGTGGAGACAACAAAGGTCAACAACATTTTGGACACTGGAGATGAATAAATTGATCTGAGATGGCTATTGAGTTTTTTTATTAGCTATCTCCAGTGCTACCCAACATTTTCACAGAGTCTTCCTGTTGATCCTAGAAATGGCAGAAACTGAGGATATAGTCTTTAGTACAACCGTCTGCCTGACCATTTTACCATATTAGAATCTTCTTATCTACACCCACTGGTTTACTGGCCATTCAAGGATGCATTGCTTTAAAAGATCAGTATGTATTGTATCATAACTTTGGAAGTTATAGGTTGGTTTGGCAGCCAAGATTATTTGAGCAACCTGAATTTTGAAGTTTAGGTCCAATATTTTAAAGAGGCCCCAAATTATCTCCTTGGTTGCTTAGAGATTTTGCTTCAGGTGTTGAATTTTTGTGGATGGTTGGTGTCTCGGGTAAACAGATATCTCAAATATTGAAGGCTCACAAGTGGAGAAGTGGTCAGTTTATTCTGAGGATGAAGAAAAAGTGCTTGAAGCTTATATTGCTCAGAAGAAGTAAGTTTTCAAAATCCTTGTTTTCATGTTATGATCCTATAGGTGCTTCACTGAAAAAGTGCTGGAAGCTTATTTGCTCAGAAGAAACTTTCTAAATCCTTGTTTTCATGTCATGCTCCTAAAGGTGTTCACTGATCAAATGAGTCTTGCTTAGTTCTTTGCAGGGATGGCTTCACTTTCCAAAACCTCCGAGCAAGTTAGTGAACCAATTGGATGGAATCTGATTCTAGATGAATAATTGTAGAAATGTTGCCAGTATTGAGAAAGTGGTGAAATGCTGTTGCAGGAGGAAAAGATATACTAGGAGACCGTACAAGCGGGTCCAACTTGCTCCTAACAACCCAAAGGAACCTCAAACAGCTTCTCCTGATAATCAATTGAATGACTCAGCTGTGATCCCTGCTCGAGATAGCAACACTACATCTCCATTGTTGGATCAAGAGGATGAGTCCCTGTCCTCAGATGAACAGGCTGAAGTAGAAGATGAAGAGGCTGGAGTTTCAACTCCAGATGAGGAAAGTGATTCAGTGGAGGATACTGTATCTGAGGAGGATACGGTAGAGTAGGCCTTGCCTATCTTCACCCCCTGCAAATAGTAGGGATCTGGTTTTGACATTCTCTAGTTCCCTTATATAGGCTGGTGTATGGAATTCTCTTCATTTTTTCAATGGAGAATTTAGTCTCCACTAATAGTTGATGTCCATACAAACTCTGATGACTTATATGTCAGTTTGTATCTAAAAGTGAGAAAATGAGAAAGCTGCCAAACAATCTTTACATAGTCTTTCCCAAGTCTTTGTTAAGCCCCTCCTGGGTAGTAGTCTCTTGTTTGTGGTTTGTTGACCCATTCATAATTTGAACCAAAAAGCTGGTAAGAAAAAGTTTCCAGTATCCTTTCCTGAATAGATAACATAAATGAAGGGTTCTGTATTTCTAGTAAATAAGGCTTCCCTTCCTAACAACCCATTTCTTGCTTGAAGACCAGCAAAATGGTTCTCAGCTATATAGCCTTTCAACTGAATTGGAGTATTAAAATACTCAGCAAATCTAAGATAGCCGTCCACTCCAATGAATCAAAAGGTAGAAATAAATTTATATCTATAATTCTCACAATCAAATAAGACTGCTTTCCAGCCTTAGCAAGCTTTTGCAATTAACCCCCTCATGTCTGTTACTCTGGGCCCCCCCTCTGAATATTGACTCACAAGGATTGTCAGATCTGTAATAGTATAAAACATATTTCAATTCTGTTTGTTAAATGAGTTGTTAAGAAGTTCATACACCAGATCAGTTGTCACAACCACCCATCTAATAAAGCCCTCCTTGCCAAAGAATAGAGGACTCCTTGTGCAACAGAGTATGTTCCAAAACAAATGATGCCTCCCAATTACAGCTAGTACTGTGGAAAAAGAGACCTTTACTAAACTGGCCACTGAGACTTGGCAAGCGAACTGGATGCCACTTGACCATTAAGTTCGAAAAAGGGTGGTCTTCTTCATAATCCTGTAGAATTCCTCCTCATTAACTTCACCATCCCCTGGAAAGAACCAGCAAACATGTCATAACTCATGGCACAGAGATTACTTAAGCAACAATTTATGATCACAGTTGTATGGATCTACAAGAGTCTTGAGATCAGCAGATGGAAACTTTGTGTTCAAACCCAAAGGTGATGTCAAACTATGATTCCAATCCTCAAATAAAACAAGGTTTAGTCCTAATGCCACCCTCTACAGTAAAAACAGAAAACCAATGGAAGCATGATGTGTTACCATCGCGGTCAGCCTCCTGAATCATCTCCCTCAACTCCTCATCACTCAGAATCTCACCCAGGTCCTTCGCAATCTGCTTCAGATTTGGAAAGGAAATTCTTCCCTGTTGCCAATGTATGACATAACAGAAACAGATATGTCTTTACACACTTCCTCGTCCCTGAATCTAGGTCATCACCATGCTTTGACTAATCTAAAAACTACAGACTTTGAACTTAATCTCTCCCTGCATATATCCATACTCCTACCAAACCAGGCCCTAAGCAATTCAAGAACATGACACATCAGATCTTGAAGTCCATAACTATGAAGTAGCAACACTAAACAACATATAGAATTGATTTGCAGACTTACAGTTTCATCAATGTCAAACAAGCGAAATGCTCTCTTGATTTCCTCTTTAGATTCCCGCTCCCCCATCTTGGCAGTCATCATTTTCACGAATTCATCAAATTCAATCACCCCACTGCCATCCTCGTCAATTTTGTCTAGCATCTTCTTGATCTCCTGTGATATGAGAGATGAAGGCTTGGATCAGAGATGTAAATCACAACACTCAATACATTGTACTCATTTTGCCTGTACCCAAGGCAGATGAGCACTAACTGATAGTTATAAACTCCCAGTCAACTTTTTTCAAGGGTCTCCTCCCTGTAACAGAACATCATGAATGAATAGGATTGATAGGGTGACCCATGACTAACCTCTTTCTTTGATTCAAATCCAAGAGCCCTGTCACAAGAATTTTCCTTGACATATTAGATGATGTTAAAACAAGCAGTAGAAGAGGAACATTGAACATTGTCTCACTCCAAAAGAGACAGGAGTGAAGAATGTTAAAGATAACAAAGCACATCTCATACCTCATTGCTACTTTGAGCTCATTTGCATCAATGCTTCCTGCCAATCAAATAAACATCTTCATAAATACAGCAAATTTCTCAATACTTGCAATTCTTGGCAACCTGAAAAGAATTTGGAACTGATAAAAAAACGAGCAACTATGGAAAAGAGAAACACCCCACCCTAAAGAAAACAGAATTAATGAGCGGTTTGAATGACAGTGTTGATCATATTCATGTTCAGGACCTTCAACAGCAACAGTGCATGGCATTGACAACTTACTGTAACAACTCCACCAACGTCATCAATTCCTAGCAATAGCTGCAGGCTAATGTAAAACTTTAACCATTTATCAAACATTAACTCAATACTGAGTTACTGAGTTTCTGTTACACACAATAATTCTAGCTATTTCAAGAAAAAGAGTACCAAAAGACCTCGAGAAAAAAGACTGACATAGAAAGGGGAAAGTCCAAGAAAAGAAAAATCCCAAAAGGAAATAGAAAAGGAAAGAAAACAGAGAGAAAAAAAAGACTTCAAGAGGAACTTTACAGGAAATGGCTACCTGAGACAGGCTCCCCACTTAGGAATGAGAAACCTTTGAAACAAGCATTTTGAATATTCTGAAGGCAGAGACTCCAAAGAGAAACCTTCTTTGATAAGCAAAACAGAGAAACCACAGATTCTTTGATATGATAACCTTGTGCTGTTCAGATAAAGAAGTTTTAGAGTCTTATGATAACACAGTTTCCAATAACATAATGTATAGGGCTAAGCTTTTTAAGTAGTACCAGAGCGATCAGTGTCAAAAAGATCGAAGGCTTCACGAATCTCTTGCTTCTGTTCGTCCGTAAGACCTTGGGGACGGCCCCTGTTTCTATCTCGCTTGACAGCCGGAGTCTTTCGGAAACTCTGTTGCACAAAAGCATCATCAGTTCAAATTCAAGTCGAACAATGAACAAGAAGGCATTATGGTCCACATTGTGCCAAAACTACCACAACCAGAAAAACCTATACAGGAAAGACCTGGAAAACCAAATTTAGGTTTTCAGGAAAGCTGGCATCTGAAAGCCGCTTGAAGTTAGCTACTTAAGAAAATCCTTTCTGCAACACACACAGAAACTCTAGCTGGCAAGAGTGTGTCATAGGTTGCAAAAGAATCCAGATTCAAGCTCAAGCTACATAAAACCGAGCCAATTCTTCCGCCACTTCTCAGAAAACTCATCGATGCTTTTCCCGGAGAGAGACATTGGTTCACAGAGAGAATGACGTCATCATCCGCGCTTTAAAACACAAAATGAGGGCGCCGGTCGGGGCCCGGGGGGAAACAAAAGAGCAGCAAATGAATACACCAGACTTGCTATCGGAGTTGTCGTGTTGGGATCTTCAGACCACGGTGTTAATCTTGTGTTTGTACTTCGATATGGCGTTCGTCGTTTCACCAAAACCCCTCCCCCAAACAAAAAACAAAAACGACGCGGAAACGCAAAGACGATTTAAAAGCATCTGGGATCGGCATTACGGGCGTACCATGATTGAACAGTGGGTGATTTCACGGCGTCGAATTGTCGTCAAACGCGGCGAGATGGGGAGCGCAAACAAAATGGTGAAGCACCACCACCACGGAGCCGCGTCAAACCCTGCAAGAGCGAACACTACAGCAAGAGAAGGTTTGCAGATAGTATTGCACTCGGCAGCATGCGCCAGACATGGGCCAATTTCCTGGTGTTCAACGGTAGGGAACTCCTTGGGAACAGCGGAGAACTACTAGGGGAACATCACACAAGTAGCCTCGCCCTAGGGGACCTAGGGGATACCTAGATTGATATATGATTACACCATATGTAGATACCTAGGTATTTGACCAACATTTTTTTTCCCTTTTTAATTTTCTTTAAAAAAATCATTTCAAAGGAACCCTAAAAAAATGAAAAATAGTCACCCATAACACTAAGATCAACCACACTTTTCTTGATTTATTGGGTCATGGTTTGAAACACATTGTTGCATTACCTATTTTCTAAAGCTCCAAACACTTCTAATGTTAGTGATTTTAGTGGTGAACAACCTAAATCCTAGCTAAGACCCAATAACTTAAGAATAAAAAGTAGGTTAATCTCTTTGACACTACCTTGGCCAATGATGGTATTAATTTTTAGAAGGTTTGATTCAAACCCTAGAGGTTAGGTTAAAGCTTTGTACAAATACCCTAGCTAACTTTCTCAGCACTCAATTCAAGATTGGTCATGTAAGATTACACATAGATCTTATGGTCCCTAACATTGTTGGTATGAATCTAGCAAAACAAAATTGTTGCATTAGCATCAAAATAAAATTGAGAGCATGATAAAATTTGTACAACACTCACTTAGTACATGTTGTCACCCTAATATTTCATAATCAAGTATCAAACTAATTTTGATTGTTAATACCATTCTCTATACCATGATAGGTAACCTTAAAATCAAGTTTTAAATTTTAAAATAATAGAAATATGTATTTATCATGTTGGATTGACCCATTTTGAGTTAACATTAGCACTTACACGTTTTGACAGGCAAGCACTAAATAAGTGCAATGATTAAATGTGATACCATGTTCAACACAATTATACTATAGTAAAATTCCTAATAAACAAAAAAATTCAAATCTTTTTTTATTGTATTCCACAATGGGGAATGGTTTTGAAATATTTTTTATATTATTTTCAAAGGATATAAACTAATGCATTGCTTAGAATCCCCTTTACAGCCCATGTTTTGAGTTTGAACCTTTTGTTGAATTATCTTTTCATTCACAAATGAAATGAATGAAAACAAATTCCCAAAATAAAAATGGGTTTAAGTTGTTCCCCTAGGAACAACCATGTTCCCAAAATAACAAGATGCCCCAAGGAGCAACCATGTTTTTTTTCTTTGAGGAGATGGTTGTTCCTCCCAAAAAAAAGGTTTAAGTTGTTCATTGGGGCAACTTAAGCTCCTTCTCCCCGAGGACATGATTATTCCCCAAGAAAACATATGTTTTGAATCTTTTAACAATCATAATCATCTCTAAGTTGTTTTCATATAGGCTTGCAACTATAGGATCCTTAGGTTAGCTCATTGCAATGTTTAGGGTTGTGCAAAAACCACTTCTTTTGGAAGCATACAATATTTTTTGACTTTCAGACGCATCGAAACTCCTTGGTAAACTCAATTGTGAGTCTAGAGGTGAAAACAATAAAAGGATAAAAAGTTGGGTACGCTTCCTAGTTCATAAGGGTAGAGGGCCATGCTAGAGCTCCAAAATGTGGACAAAGATGAATGACAAGCGAATCAATTATTCACATAGACATGCACAAATCAAACAAAAGTTAGTTACTGCGTAGTTGGAACACTTTTGGTGCACGAACGAACCATGGGCAAATACGAACTCAGAAGACTCACCATGTTTCGGACTTGAGGGAAGCCACCACCTTCCTTCTTATAACATTTTATGTGTTGTTCACAGGGCTTGCACTCAAATGTCCTTTTGTCCTGGGACTCCCAAATTGGGATTCTCGAAATTCCCAAAATTGGGACTCCTGCAATTTTGGAGGCCCATAAAATTTTTTGCAAACCTATGATTGATGTGAAGTTTAAAAAAAAATCATAGCCTTTGTTAATAACTTTTCAATGGTATGTTGCGCGCCACCTACACACAAGTAAATCAGGGTCATTCCTAATTTTTAATGGTCAAGAATCAAATTGTCAATTTGACTCCTAGCCCTTCCTTTGGCCATAACTTATGTTTTGAGTACCCAAATAATCATGTGAACCCATTTTAAACATCCACATTTCACAATCTTTACAATGGTATAAGGAATGTTTTAATCCAATGAATTTTTGACCCTTGAAATTGCCCTCTGAAAATTCGGGAATCCATTAGGGTTCTAACTCCCAAAGTGGGAATTCGCTTGAAAATGTGAAGGTTCATTCCTTCACACTCTCCTACACTCCTAGGAGCATGAAATGTGACTCCCAAGATTCATTCTTTGCCCACACCTTTGCAAGCCCTTGCCTTGGTCGCAAGCCCGAGGCTAAGGGTTGCGACAAAAATATTCACTATGTGCAAGAAGCAATGTATGAAGGTTGGAATGGAGATTGGCAATATCGGCTATAAGGTTTGTCTTCAAATGTAATAATATTCCTATAATTGGTTTATTTGATGAACTTTTTTGTTTTTGTTTTATTCTATTTGTAGTTTCAAAAGTTACAATTTCCTATGTAGGGGATGAGTTGGTTGTAGTGTTAGAGGTTGGTGACAACTTCATAGTCAATGCAAAGGAAAGGAATGATGAAAATGCATCTTTTTGTTGATATTGTGCATTGAGCCACTGCATAAGGTAAAAATGCCTTTTACCGAATACTTGGGGACTATTAATGATGTTGTAAGAGGTCTATATTATCAAAAGTGGGGAAATAGTGACAACTCTTATGTCTTCCTCAAAAATTCAAATAAAGTTTGTCTATTCCCATCTAATAAGGGTAGTGAAATTCTTGATGCCTCCTAGGAACCACAAAGTGATTGGGAATGATGCAATTTATGAATTTCCAAAGGAAACTTTGTGAAGCATAAATGATGTCATTACTTTTTTGGATGTTGAAGAATAGGTCTAAATCAATCTACTTGAGCAATTTACTTGGACTTAGAAATGGAATCATTTCAATATGGACTACATGACCTGAATGGTCCTACTTTGGTCAATGTTAAGGACTAAAAGTTTAATATTTTTCAATTTTTTCATTATGTGCATATGTGTTTAGAATGGAGTAATGTGTTTTTGTATGTTATGTGTTTTAGTGTTGGAGGGGCATATGGTGACTTGCTTTGGAAATTTGTTGTGACAAGTTCATGCAAGAATATGTCCAAACTAAAGCTTTGTGTATGGTAAGTGACAAAGTTCAAATGGCATGTTGTAAATAACATTTAGTTGGTTTTCAATTAATCCAATCAGTATAGCAAGTGTAGAGCCTTTCCAATGATTATTACATTGAAATCACAATGAAAGGAAAGTGATTTTGGACTTGCCAAATTCATAAACTTACCATTATGGATCTAAAGATTTTTCAATTCAAGTATTCTAGGAGTTAGATATGGACTATTATTTAATTTTGCCAAAAAAAATGAAAGGAAAGTTGGGGTGATTATTCTTGGTATAGACTTTGATTTATTTTTTGTTGATTTCATTATGGGTATAGACATTGTAGTAAAGTGTGAAATGGACTATATGTTTACATGTTGTATATGTATTACATAGTGGAAATTAGGTGTACAAGTATGGACTACTTTGAATGAACTTCACTTGGAGTTCTTGTTTTCATTATAGTTGGGAATGCAGTTTAATTTAATGTGCTTGCATGAGTCATTGTTTCCAATTTTTAGCCAATGTACTTGGCAGTCCAGAATGCTACCAATGTCCACCTAGTAGTTTAACATGCTACCAATTATGTCCACTTGGTAGTTTAACATGCTAGCAATTATGTCCACTTGGAAATCTAATTTTTAACCAATGTCCACTTGTTAATCCAACATGTTGCCAACATATAATGTGTGGACATTGTACAAATGTGGATTGTTTTGAATGCAACATACTAGGTTCATCCTTGTTTTAACCAATTAGTGTTATGAATCAATTCAATTCATGAGCTTGAGTAAAATTAATGATTTTTAATTTTTATCCATTGTCCAAATTTGGCAGTCTAATGTGCAGCCTTTTTGCATTTAGTTGTGGTAGAGTTGTAGATTAGATTGGGACTTTTATGTTTAGGTCATGAATGGATTGGTTTCAATATGCAGATATGGACATTCTTATTCAATAAAATGGACTATCTATTTATGTTATAGACATGTATGTATGGACATTGGATGTACAAATTTGAATGTAATAAACTAGGAGTCCTTGTTTTTATTAATTAGTCTTGTGAATCAATTCAATTCATGAACTTGAACTTAATTGTTTCCAATTTCCAACCAATGTCCAAATTTGGCAATCTCTAGCATGTGGCCTCTTTATATTCAATTATGGCAGAATTATAGATTAGATTGGGACTTGGTTTCAATATCCAAATATGAACTATGGACATTGTGATTCCCTAAAATGGACTCCATTAGAGGAAATTGGATATACAAATATGGATTTAAGAAAAATTATTACAAAAAATTGCAAATTGGGTATCCAGAAATGGTAATTTTATAAAATGGATTACGTGTTGAATGTTGTGCATAATACAATACGTAGTGGAAATGGTGAATTCAATATGGTTCCTTGACCAAAAAATTGTGTTAGAATCTCAGTCTCATGAAAGGGCCTTTCTATTCTTCAAAAGAAAAACCATGACTCCAAAAATACAAGTGTTTACTTAGTGGATAAATGATATCAATGACCAAAAAATGACATATCCCAAATTTAGTTTAGGTTAAAAAGTAGTCAAATTAATAAACAAAAGAATGGACATGCATATTTTATCAGGACAATGCCCATAGAAAATTTTAGTACTTGGGCACACTCAAATGCTAAAGTTCCAGCAATTTGATATTAGGACACATTCAAATTCCAAAGATTTAATGATTTGTTAAAAAAAAAAAAAAAAGGGTTGTGAGCTTATCCTCTAGTTCAATCCCATCTTATCAAAGTCAAACTCTAGGATGCATGTGTGTTAAATGGTAAAAAGTGAAAATGCATAATACCCATGGATAAATGTGCACAACTTGACAACTTGCTTTCACTAATTTAATGTGCTCCTAAATTTAGTTCTACACTATTCAGAAATCTACCACTTGAGAGTACATAATAATAATTCTAAACTCTAGTTGTAAAGTGAAATCTAAATTTCCAAGCATATTCCCTTTAGTATCAACTATTTTTTTCATCTTGGATTAGCTACTTCATGGCAATGTTTAAGCCCATTTAGAATCTAAACTAACCTAATTTCTCTTGCATCTAATTGCATTGATAGCTTGCATTTGTAAACTTAACCATCCCTACACTAAATATTTTTTCCTCAAATGAATCTATTCTCCCCTAGCAAAGAACAACTTGAATATGCATAAAAGAAAACATACAATTTTGGAAACTCTTGTGGCATCATCATAATGAAATGATGCCAAATTTTGATGAGAATGTCAAATGGGACGTGAGGCACTTTGCAAGTTGCAAGTTGCAATTTTGTTTAGAAACTCATAAAATAACCCACATCTCTAATAATAATATATCATGTGTTTCCAATCAATCAATCAACTATAGGTTGCAACCTTAGGACAATTTGAATTCTAATGCATGCTAATTAAGTCAATGGACTATTTGATAGCTTTTATATATCTATCGTTGCAGTGACTTGCTTGATGATCAAGTACACTAGGCAAACATAACAACTTGTGCCTCCATAAAATAATTCTATGTATATTAGTGTGCCAAAATCAAAGGATGTTATTTGAATTTCAAATCTCTTAAAACTAACTATATAACATACAACAAAACCAAGTTGTTTTTAGTCTGAATTTCTACACCAAATATATTCAAAACGCATTTGGTATGAAATGGATTAATAATAAAATATGTATTGACCATAAGTATTTCTTATAAGCTACAACATTCTTGATCTTCTAGATTAGTAATATCCAAAAACATTATTAATCTCAGGGTACAACACAAGTTCATATAGGTCAAAAGTTCCAGGCAGTAAAACATTAGGTGGAGACTGAACTCAGTTACATAGTAAAGCCTAATCCACAACTTTTGGGACAATCACACCAAACCTAGATGCCAAAAATAAACCTCACATCCACTTTCCCCAAATTTAAGACTTTCCATACCACCAAACCAAACAAGAACTAACAGCACAATAATGTAAAAGAATTTCATGATGGGAAATCATTTCTTGCTCTACTTGGAAGCATACCAAAAACAAGTTAGGCTGATATAATCCAGCTTCCATGAAAAGGACAAAACTTTTGACCATAGCTGCCAACATAAAATTGAAACTCAAATATGGTTCAAAGAAAAGAACACTATCTAGATCCAATGATGCCATAAACCAAAATGCCAATTCAAAATGGACTATAAGCTTTTTGCTACCCTTTACACGAAAGCATAATATTCCAACAATCAAAATTCAAAACTCTACAACATGTACAAAAATGCAGGTTTGTAATTCTTGTTCATATGTTTTCAAGGAAAAATATGGGAATTATACTTGCTTAGTTTGTTACTAGAAATGGAGATGTTCAATTGCCTAGGCATAAATTGAAGTAAACTCTATATGAACATATGCAAAAAAACATTGACAATCATTCTAAGCATTTTGAATGTTGAATGTTTTTTATGGTTACGTTGCGTCTAGTGATTATTGTAGTGTTGTAGTTGATTTAGCTTTTCATTGCTACTAATGTCCCTTGATCTCAATTCTTGGTTTTTCTTTGTGTATGGGCAAGAGTACCCTTTGTTTTCTTAGTAGAAGGTTGAAGCTCATCATCAAGCTCTTTATGTTCTTCATCATGTTTTTCCTACTCATTAACTTCATCTTCTATGTGTTCCATTGCAACATCACCAATGCCATTTTGATCACTATTTCCACCATTTGTTTCTTCACCTATTTGATCTACAAGCTTGCGCTCTTTCCTAATGGCAAGATTTGCAACATCAAATGCTTTAGATTTCGATAGAAGTGGTGAGGTAATCTACTTGTGGGGAGATGATATTTCAATAAGCTCCTTACAACTATCCACTTCTTTTGGAGTTGGAACATAGAAACTATTGACACTTGGATTGATATCTTAGGTGCTGGTGCAAATTGCATGTGTCACTTTCAATATGGAATGATGAACATTTGAATGCTAAAACTTGGATACCCATTTTGGTAGGATATTCACAATAATATCTCCAATAGAACCCAATTATCAATCACAATGAAGGGTCAAAATGTCTTACATTGTACAAATTAATTAACAAAATTAACTTTGAATTGAAATAATGACTAGCCCATGGCACTTGGTTATAAACAATTATGTAGTATTTGACAGTTTTGCATGAACCCGAAAGAAAGTTATGAAACATTATAAACATTCTAAATGGCTTATAGGTACAAAGAAGGCATTATGTGGATTCATATGCACTTTTATGGATACTCTAACTTATTGGAATGTTGGGGATTACATATGCACTTTGATGGACACAAACTATATAATTGGACAATGCGAAGGGGAATTAATGGAGTAATAACATAAATGTAAAGTAAGTTGAAATGGCTTTTAAGGACAAAGAAGGCATCATGTGAACTCATATGGACTTATGTGGACACTACAACTTATTGGAATGTTAGGGACCACATATGTAGTTCTATGGACATAAACTACAAAATTTTAGAGTGTTAGGGAAAACTAATGGAGTAAGAACATAAATCTAACATATTGTTGTGAAGATTGATGAAGTATTAATGACTTATACACATATATGATGGACAAATATGTATGTATAATATTAATAATAAAGACTCATGTGGACTAGGAGGGACAAATAAAACATTTTCTACAAAATTACATCAAAGCCCATTGTCTCCATGGACTTGACTAGACAATAATCTATAACATAATGCATATATATGGAGTGACAAACAAATCATGAAGACTTCCATGGACTAAAAATTATTATCTATGGATTTTATGGATGTAGAAAAGAAAAATAAGATTCAAGTGAACAAATAATAACATATCAAACACCTTTTTCGAACTTGTAGCCATACTAATGGAGTATTGTGGAAACAACATAGATTGCAAAATCAACTAGGAAAGAAATACCATCTTCAAATCTACCGTCACAAAATGGAATGTTGTGCAAAGTCCAACAAACAATTGGGAATAATATGAAAACTATTGAAATTACAATGCATTCAAAATTTGAGAAGCAAGTTTGAAAGTTGAAAATTGTACCTTTGAAAAATATTGTGTGTGGGGGTTGGTGCCTTGATCTTGTAATTGTATTTTTCACCAAACTATAGTATGAAATTGCAGCATCTTTTGGCTTTTTGATTCCTTCAAAATGCCACCATGCTTCATGCATGTCCTTTACACACCCTGCTTGAATGTGTTTAGTGGAAGTGCCGAAATGCAAATCAACTCACCGACAATGATATACATGCTTGTAAGAAATTATGCGCCTACCCATAAAGGTGCAAAACCAAGCCCACAAAATGGACAAAGCCCAATCAATAAGGACTCTTCAAACCCTAATTTATCGACCAAATTTGAAGGCAATGTTGCAACAATATTTTGATAGGATAAGCTTCTTTGAAAGTTGGAAGGTAATATTCTAGCAACATGAAAATTCCTTTTAGCAAAAAAAAACCTTCTTTTTTTCACCCAAAACCCTATTGCTCAAAATTTCAAAATCTTGGCAAACTTTTGCAAACTTCACCTTCCCCTCCTTTGCAAGTTCATGATAATCCTCTATTTGACAATTTTGGTAATCCACCCTCTTTTGCAACCCTTCCACTTCCTTATGCAATTCATCCCTACCACCTTGAGTCTCGTCCAATTTCTCCAACTCTACAACCGTTGTGTCCAATGTTAAAACCAAAGTGCCGAGCTTTTCATTTGTCAGCTTCAAGTTATTAATCCAATCATCCATTAGGCCTTGGGCTTGCATGTTTATCTTTTGCACATTGTCATGAACACCTCTTGCAAAACCTTCTTGAACTTTAAACTCAAAAACCAAATTGTTTGCAAATTCTACATACCGCGAAACCTTTTCTAGCACACATGATGGTTATGTGCAATCATTACTTGCAAAAGGATCTGCGTCATCTATAACCTTTTTCTCCTCCTTAGCATCACTAAAGATTTCTAAAACGCCCTTTTCTTGTTATTGTTGATGGTTTTCTTATTCTAGATTTTCAAGTTTATTAATAATTTAAGTATTGCCAACACAGAAATTTTCTAACCAACTTTATACTCTTTAGAGCACTTGAGTTTTTTTGATTGTGAACTAAATAACTTGTAATTTTGTGGGGAAAATGACCAAGCCTTCTTCACAACTTATAGCTTTCTAACCTCCTCCACCTCCTCATGCTTTCAAAAGAGGAGTGAAACTTGAGCCAAGCTAGTTCCAAACCTTTAAGTTTCATGCTCCTTTCTACATTGAACCATTTGCAATCATAGATGGTGGTCCCATTACACAAAAGGAGTTTGCAAAGAGGTTTCCTCTCCATGCAATAGGCATGAATTTGAAACACATCAAGATTCCATGAAAGATATCAGCAAAGGAAATGGCTAAGTATTTAAAACCCATTGTTAGCAAGAACGGTCATAACTTCTTTTATGCCAGGATCCTATGTTGATTGACAAAGTTGAAAAGTTATGGATGGTCATTCATTAAAAATGTTGTGTTCTTATTACATGGGTGGTTTCTTTGGGCTTTGCTAGAGGGCCAATTATGCAAATTGCAAGGAAGCAAATGAGTTGGGCTTTATATGCAAAATGGACAATGTGTGTACTTAGGTTTATATAGGGCCTAAATTTGACAAAATCCGGTGGACCAGGTTTTTTATGCATTTGGATGTGTGGCATTTTTTTAAACCAAGGACTTTAAAAAAATATAGTGATTTGCTGAAAATTAGCCACCTAACATGCTTTTACCTGTTTATTAAAACACTCTAAAACCTTTGGATTCTAATGATAATATATAACAATTTCATCTTTTTCAAATCAATTGTGTTTTTCTCATTCATAAAATTTGTTAGTAATTACCTCCATTATATAAGAAGTTTATTTTCCAATTATGGCTTAACAAAAAAAAATCCACTATGTATTATTTCAATCATTGTTATGAGATGTATATATTATTATTTTTGGTGATTATACATAAATGGTGTGGCATCAAAGTATGTGACTTGATAAAATTTTATACATCTTTTTATAATAAATCCATTGATAGCCATAATGTGCTTTAATGTATATTGTCTTATTTTGTAGAATACCGTAACACCTTGCCATCACAACACATCTTTGTTGAAGAACTTACATATTTATAAATTTAAATTCATTAAATATTTCTTAAGCATGTTGTTTCTCGTCATTTCAATAGTTTTGAAAATATTGAAGGTATAATAAGAGCCTTGGATAATTAGAACATTGGTTGCACCAAGAATGATAATATGCACCTTTATGTTTTCTTTTGACTTTAAACCTTCACATAATGCTACTATTGACAACTATGTTAGTTAAATCCATGTTTAGAATCAATAAATCATTGTTGATTCCCTAACAAATTAGGCATGTGATGTGGCAAAATATTCCATGACAAGGTGTGGAATATTTTGCCACATCATATAGTATTTCCATGTGGCAAACGAATATATTAGTAATATTCCATGATGTGGCATGGAATATTCTTTAAGATTCCTTCCTGCTCACATTCTTGTTCACTTGCTATTATTGTTGTTTCGGGCCAAGGAAAGGGAGTTGAATAAATTACAATTAGAGATCATTATGTTAAATCAAAGTAGGGGGAGTTTGGAATAGAAGTTTGCATTCTTCTAACATTACCAAGGAGGATAAAGACTCGTTGAAGATGAATTAGGAGAAAGAGGATGCAAGGTATTGGGTAGTGAAAAAACAGGCAAATGATTTGGAAAATCAATTTGTAGCTTTGTAATGGGACAAGGATAGTTTACAAGGATAGGTACAAGTATAGGAGAAGGAAATCTTCGAGCTCAAGGAGGAGATTCAAGTCATTATACATCAAAGCGATGAAGATACCCAAAAAAAGGACAAAATTCAAGCCACATGTAACAAGTCCATCTAAAATTACAATAGGATATTAAGAGGATGCATAAGGTTGTGAATTCATTTATAATCATGGAGCCATACTTGTCCAAACACAAGTTGAGGGAGTATGATAATCTTCTAATTTAAAATACAATTTTGAGGACCAAACAAAAGTCACCATAACTACAAGTTTTTGATGTGGATGAATGGTGGAATTTGTAAATGGCGGAATGTTGTAACTGGACATATAAACTTAATTTGATGAACATAAGGTAGTTGAAGCTAGTTATAGGAAAAAACTAAAAGCTTACAAATAAACATATCTAGAATTTAAGTATGAATCATTTTCAATGACCCCTAAAGATAATTTTGATACATTAAGTGAAAGCACACTAAGGTGGAGTACTTTTTGACATATGTGGTGTCCATATTAGTTTTAAAATAAAAGTTCTTTTTACATTGTACTAAAATAAATTATATTGCACATCATATGGAAAGGCTAAACAAATTTTTTAAAACTTCTAAACTTTATCAATTAAAAATAATTGTATTAAAATTTTACATTAAAAAAGAAAAGAAAAGTTGAATTATTAATTCAAATGAATAAAGGAATTTATGAAAAATCCATATTTCATTGTATATTTCAATCCATGGTTCTCAAAATCTTTCCAAACTGTCTTCCTTTGTATCCATGGCATCACATTAGATTCTATGTAAAAACAATCATTCAATTAACCATATGATATGGATTGTGATGTTGGGTTTTGGCACTTCAAAAGTCCAATATGTATGGTAATTTAAAATCTATTCATGAAATTCATACAATGTGATCATATCACTGCATGTAATATTATTTTTTAAAGTTCTTTTTACATATTATTCATTTATATTTTGTTCCATGGCCCATGATTGATAATCCAACAAATTGTGGTAGTATTATATACTCCACTGTAGTGTGCTTTCACCCATCAAATTTCAATCAATATGGCGTTGGTCCAAATGGAGAAGTTCCAAAGGTTCAATCAAATGCACCTACATAGTTGAAGGGAAAAAGTTACTACAAGAGAGGTTATGGGGGAGTAGATAGTGATTCATATAAAGGAGTAAGTCACAGAAGAAGTTTGGCAATACAAAATGTACACCAAATGTCTGCACATATAAAGTCAACTAAGTATGCCACATCAATTGTAGTTTTTCCATCAACAAAATTTGTTACAACAACTATACTAAAGACAACATCATAGGATGAGGGTAATAATGGTCATACAAAGACCATTGTAGATAACAACAGATGCAACCACAAAACCCACTACAGATTGAAGAAACCAATGTAGTAGAAGGGTAACAAGTTGTGGAATAGGAAATCTTAGATGCAAAATAGGCAATTGCAAAAGTAAGTTAAGAAGAAGGGGTAGTCCATTTTCTAGATTAGTTGTCCTTTTAGTATAGTTATACATAACAAGATTTTGAAGACAAAATCCAAAGTATAGGGGAATGATGGTAAGGAAATGTATTGTCATTGTTAGACAAACTATATGGGATGGAAGTAGTGAACAAGAACTGTGTTGTCTTTGTTGGACAAGGTGGACAAAAGTAAAAAATGAATAGGTACAATTAAAACTACTAAGACTGGATTCAAATTAGTTTTATGAAAATTGAATTAGAATGCATTTGAGTTTTTGTGGGATTGTTTTAGTGAAGAATTTGGAAAATATAAAGAAATTAAAAAACAATTTTGATGAGAAAGAACATGATTACTTTAGTATGTTTTGTTGTGCATTTTTGGGCGTGTTCTTTTCCATATTTTGTGTGTTTTCCAAGAATATGCAAATTGATTGCAAATACAGAAGTGTGCAATTTTTTATACTATGATTTTTTTTGGTTTAATTTTTACATTGGCTTTTGTAGTTGTTTGAATACAAATTTTTGTAATTGAAGATTAACATGCTAAAAAAACATATTTTTGAGTTAATATAATGTGCAAAGATTAACTTTTACTAGTAACATAAGAAGCATGTATAAGTTTTTATTCTTTAAATGAGTTTTTAGACAAACTCATCCGAAAATGGATACTTAAGAAGTTTCTTCATAAGGAACTTGGCTGGAATGTTCAAGATACTTGAAAACGTTGAATTTCGAACTTCAAAATTATTACTTATATTTGATTGAACATGAAGAATGTTGCATCTTATTTTATAGATGACATGGAATGATTGAAAACAATTACATGCTTCACAAACAAATGGTATTTGAAACCATTTTGGAAACCCGTGTTGTTTCTTAAAAGTCAAATTATTTATAGATGTGTATTGCAACTCATTAAAGTGTATTGTACCAATTTTTCACAACATTTCAGCGTTACAAAAAATTTGAATTTAGCCTTTGAAATACTCCTTGTTTTCTAAGAATTTAAAATAATCATAAAGAAACTAATTATAGTGATAACAATTCAATCCAATAATTGTATTTCACCGTATCAAATTTTAGTGTGAAATTTGTTTAACGCATTGCCAAAAAATAAAAATGTATGCAAAGTTGTTCTATCAGATTTGTGGCTTTTTAAAGTTTTTTTCCAACATCATATTTGCAAGCAAACTTTCAATATCTTCTCCAACAGTTTGCATCCCTTTTTCTTTTTTTAAAAATTCAATTGCATTCCAGGCACATCCAATGTTATTTAATATCTTCATTCAAATGAAACTTAATTTTCACAAAATCAATTCATTTTTTTCTTCAATTCATCGGTTGATCATCATTGACAATGCACAACAACACATAGCCCAAGTAAAACAAAAGGAATTATATGCATTTTTTAGTTACAAGTTTAAACTATGTAAAGAAAAATTATTTCAAAATTGCTATGTATCATCAACTTTTGTTCTAAAACTAGAACCAAACCCAAATCTAGTTCTAGAATCAAAACTGAAATTTTTGAAAAATAATTATTTTTGGGGGAAAAAAAAAGGTCTGGAGTTGGGGGTTTAACCAGCAGTTTACCACTGGTTTCAGACCAGGTTACCTCAAATTGGAACTAGAATTAGGTCAGATTTCCATAACCAGAACCTGAATTGTGATTTTTTCAAGAACCAGACAAGAACCCGATCCAGGGTTCCATTTTGTGTGTGTTCATAATAGAAGCACGAATTGTAGACTTGGATTCTGTTTTTTTAAACTTTCATATCTGGTATGCAACCAAATTTTTGCTAAAAGATTTTCAAAATTTCCCCATTTTGGCTACATGATAAAATCCTTTTAAAAAAAGAGGATGGGACTCCTGGGGCCTAGGATTATAACCCTAAACATATTATTGTAACTGTCTCAAGGACAATTTAGGGACCTCTAGAAATTTGCACAAGGAACACAAGGGGGTTGATTTCAGTTCATTTTTATTGCTAGAGGAATGAATATAAAAGAATTCAGTTTTATTTATTTGTACTTTCATATCTGGTATACATGTAGCCCTGTAATTGCTAAATTATTTTCTGGATCAATGCCACTCTTTGGCTACATCACAAAATCCTATTTAAAAAAACATTGGGTTCACTTGTGGGGCCTAATTATTACCTTACAATTATTATGGTAACTGTCTTGGAAGGAAATTTCCTAATTTCGGCCCATTATTGCCACAAGAAAATAGAAGGATCTTGTTTTGTTGATTTAAAACTTTCATATCTGGTATACATGTGACCGGAATTTGGCTAAATTATTTTTTGGATGATGGCCACTAAATTGGCTACGTCACAAAATTCTTAAGAAAAACACTAGGACTCCTAAGGTGTAATAATTGCCTTGTTGTAACTCAAAAATATGTTTATTCCAAGGACAATTTTAGGGACTTTTGTAGATTTGGGTCCAAGGAATATGGGGGAGTCCGGATTTCAGTCCAATGTCATTGCGGCAAAAAAAATAGAAGGATTCTATTTTATTTATTTTAAAGATTTTATCTGGCATACATGTAACAAAAAATTGGCTAAATTATTTCCTTGATGATCGCCACACTAAATTGGCCACATCACAAAATCCTTCAGAAAAACACTGGAAAATTCCTGGTTCCTAATTTTTTATCCCCCAAACATAATTTATTGCAATTGTAATTCAAGGACCCTTGAACCGTGTTTAGGGACCTGTAGAGATTTGGACAAAGAACAGAGGTCTTATTAATGGGGGTTGGGGTTGATTTTTTCAGTAGGTCCATTTAATATTACCATACTTTCTTTTTTTTTCCAGTCAGTCCTTTCAAGTCTCATTAGAAACTAACCCAATGAAATTTCCGAAGAGGTCCTTAACACCAGCACCAGAGGCCTTAGAGGAGAACCCATTGCAGTTCCCGACGAGGTCCTTAGCACCACTTGTAGCAGCACGAGTGTTTCCTTGTCTCTCCGCGCACACCCGCGAAGAAGAAGAGGGAGAAGACTTCCTTGTTGTGCATAATAAGAAAACAAGAATGCACTGATCTGACGTTCTTAAGAAGCATGCAGTTCTTATACAGAAAAGTATACGTGTAAATCGACTTCATGCGGGAATCAAAGAAGTATCTAGACATGATCTCGATCTAGAGACTAGTTGTGTCGATAATATTACAACCCAACGTAATTATATGATCATGAGTTGTTGTTGCCCCGCTGCTCAAACATTCATTTGATCATCAGCACAGATTAAAATGAAATGAATGCCGCAACAGTCCGAGCTTCTCCGCCACACAACGCCCGCAAGAAGAAGTATATGGTTGAGGTAGATGGCTGCAGGTAATTCTTAGGCTCCAGGAGTGATCTTCTTTGCGGGTGTTGATTGGCTGAGAAGCTGGGACTGCTTTGCAGCAATATTCATTTCTTTCTTTGCTGATGATAAAATCAATGTGTGAGCAGCCGCGGCTCGTGATCACAATATTAATAATTGGGTTGGTTGTAGTATTGATACAACTCTAGCTTATATCTAAGTAAGGATTACACACATGGTACAAGATCTACAATGCGTCGTGGACCACGACGGACAGACGAAAGTAGCTAACTAGAAATGACGACAGCACTAGATGTTACATTTACCTCGTGTCAGAAGCGCGATCTTCGAAACCCAAATTCTTGTTGCATCTGCACACAGAGAGCGAACAAGCGTGGGAGTCAGCAATTCACATGCGTTACCAAAAACAAAAATAAAATCTAATCCCGTAAGTCCCCATTTCAATGCAAGGCATGTTCATGGCACCCCCATTACTACTACCCATTGAAGAATCAACGGGAAAAAAAGAAAGTATACTGAGAATCTTCTCAACAACAATCGCGATCAATTGTATATGCAGCGCACAAACAATCTAACAAACAAACACAAACCCTGATGGAAGAAGAAAGTGGGCGCCGGGTGCAGAACAAGATATTAGGTCTGCCCAGGGACGACGACACATAAATGTTTTTACGATTTTACTCACGGGGGCATTTGCATGTTCCGTATTGCAGGCTGACATGGTGACTGATGGCTTCGAGAATTGAACAAAGAAACAAGCAAGACACTGGTAGAAAGAGAAAGGGGAAAAAAAAAAATTCCACGAGGAAGAAGAGAGAGAGAGAGCGAGCGAGACAGAAGGCGAGAGAGCACAAGAGAACAGAAGGGCACGGTTCCTTGCGATGGCGTGCTGGCGGAAGAGCGACAACGGCCTTTATACTGCGCAGGCCCCATCTCCGCCGCCCCCCACCTACTCTGATGTTAGGGTTTTGGAAAAGTACTACCTAAATAAATATATCCATGGAGGTAAATTTGAGTCCTCATTTTAAAATATTTTTCCCTGAATTTTTTAAAAAAAACCGTAATCAATTTGCCAAAGCAATGGATCATTGAATGACATGAACTTATTAACCACTAACATTAATATTATTAAGTCTTGGTGTATAATAATTTCCCAGTAAGATTTGGTTCTTAGTTCTTAGTTCTTACCTGGTAGTCTTGGCAAGTCTTTGGTTAACCTAGACAGTTGTGAGATCTGTAAAGTCACCCTGTCTTTGGGCCCTAGTTTCACCCTCTAAGGACATTATTAAATCTAATTCATTTTTCATCCCTAATTTGAGTGTAGTCTAATTAAACATTTTTAATTAACTTGCATGGTATATGATAGGTTTGAAATCCAAAATCCATTCATATGATCTAGCATCCTAATTTACATTTTCATGTGGAGGTGATGAGACTATATATGTTCACTTAATCGATGTTTTAGAATTATGTAACTATTAAGATTTTGTAAATTTTTCACCGTTTTTTTGAGATGTTATACAAATCAGTCAAGTTATATATATATATATCCTAGAAACTATATTCTTTGCATGCATTTATTACATATTCTTATTTCTTAAATGTTGTGGAGTATTTCATCAAAACCTGAAATTAATAGTTGATGTGAAAAAATATCTATTTATATGTAATAGACGTTTTGAAATTTTAATTAACAGAGACAAATTATGTTTAAAAAAATTCAGTTTTCCCTTACTATTCATGGGGATTATACCTTAGTATCCATGTGTTCAAAATCTCATGTTAACTTGAAGTTTTATTTGATTCTTGAGTGTTTATTTATATAATTTTAGTTACTCAATTTTCATCATTCAAGCTTTCTTAAACTTTCCCCCCCCCCGCCCCCCCCCCCCAACTTCCTTTGCCAATTAAGAATGATTTTAATGCCTTTTCATCCTAGAGTTATAGGGCTGTGATTGTTGTGGAAGTGTTCATATTCTGGAACTAATGATTTGAAGGCAAGACGGGACACCACCCTTCTTAAAGTTTAAAAACATTACAGGTTTGAAAACGATTAGCTAACTCAATTGCCCCTCCAATAAAAGGGAGCCTCTAGTCGTTTAATATGTGCAAGTGACGAATTGGGACCTCTGTCCCTTGTAAGGTAGTTATCACCCCTCAACCACTATTGACTTGATTGTAGTAAAGCCTAAACACAAAATGTCATCGCAAAATTGATAAACACTAAACAAGACACATTACATGTCATTTGCATCCATGTTACATTCTAATCATATTTGGATCACTTGAATAAAAACAACACAATAGGGTTTAGGGTTGAGGTGTTTAAGCTTAAGGGTTTAAGGTCATTTATCAAGGAAGCCTCTCTCTCCTCATCATCTAAAACAATCATTCAGAAATACCAGAATTCCTTTGCACTGGGTTTCGTTTATGACTGGTGGCCAAGCATACTTGCATTATGTGCCATATTGGGTAACGCATGGCAGCCAGAGCCTTACCGTATATGTAACAGACTCATATGCTTTGTGTCTTGTCACTAATTTTTTCCAGTTGTGAAGATCATGATTGGAAGTGCCATGATGACAATGTAGTCATCCAAATATCAGGAACATGTGAGTTGCCATTGTTGCCATTGTTGACAAGTACCCATTGTGCATCTGTGCTCTTGATAGTTGTGTGAAATTGTATCATCTATGACACAATTGTTGATGTTGACAAATTGGAGAATTTCTCACTCTAGAGTGCGATTTGTTATCTAAAAACCAATAAACTGGCAACAAACTAGCAACGTCACCTACTTTGAACTCAGAAAGGATGAATGGATGGATTTCTTCAGATTTAAGGTTTCGGGTTTGTAGTCTCACCAGCCCTCCTCATCCAGTCCATCCACACTATCGAGCTAGTTGGAAAATTATGAAATATTTTCCCCTTACCTTGCAAACAAGGCAAGTGTTGTCATTTATCTTTACCTTCACCTAGTTTGGCAAAAAAGATTGGAACCTCCATGGCTCTACTTAGTCGATATATTCTTGAAAAAAATTTATGTATTCTTACTCAAGAGATATATTAGAATTGGTCCAAAACTGGTTCCAATTATTTGATTCGATTTGGACAAGTTCCTTTTAATCTCCACCTCTCTTTTGTGATGTAGAAGGGACTGGGGAGAGGTGAGAAAGGGATAGTCCTTCTAAGCTTGTCTTTCTAAAGCTTAATTTCACCTCTATTTTGTGATGGGGAAGGGAGAGGTGAGAAGGGGACACTGGAGTAGGACCAATTGCATGGCCTCCTCTTACAAATGACATATCTGAGTCACCTCATCATTTAGCATAGGGTAAAAGCCCCAGACCCTGAAATTAGGGCCCATGGGAGGTAAAAGGCCCGATTCCAGTAAAGCCTGTGTTCGAGGGCCTTACCAAGCATAAAAACCTAATTTTTTATTTATTAAAATTTCCCATAATACCCGCCATATTGTGAAGAATTGGGATGTTAAAAAGAACACCAACAACAGGCCATCCATTTTTTGAATTTGCCCTCACAAACTGTAGAAGAAAATACCCTTTGTAAGGTGTTGTCATATTGGTGTAGGTCTTTACATGTAGGATAAGGACTGCAAATAGGGCCACTCTAGAAATGAGGGCCTAGTGCAAAGTAGGATCCCAGCATGACCATGAGGTTCCTATATAGCATAAAGATTTGGTAAAATTTTAATGGCTGTGATTTTGTTTGAGAAGGAGAGGAGGCCCTACAAGGTTCCAGAACCTACTGTGCGTAAGGTGCCCTCTACCTACACTAAAATAAATCTACCAGTTCTTTACCCAATGCAAATGAGGCTCAATAGTCATGTCTCTCTCCCTTTCCGTATTTGCTCTTTTTCTCTGAATTGTTGCTCTTATCAATAAAGATAGAAAATGTCTAAATCAAATTGGATACTATTATGGGTTTCTCTCAACTAAGTATAGAACTGTAGTTGTGTTAGAAGATGAAAAAATTAGGCACAAATTGTCATACTTATGGGACAATTGCCAATGGTCAGTTGTTGTTGTGTGCTTTGTATACTTTTCTTGACCTTTAAAGGGACCCACCCATGTCTAAGAAATACTTCATTCTTTTTTTCTCTTCTTTAATAGTCTGCTTCAATCTGCCTTATTTTGCATGTTTATGTCATTTTCTCCTCTATGGAAAATATCAAAATGAGTGAGTGAAAAATGTTGGCATCCACACTGCAGGCTTCAAGCCAATGTTGGATAGGTGTTTTGAATATCTCATCTGAACAAATCTTAGAATTACCTTGTCTTTGGTCCCTAGTTTGGTTCATGTAAATCCTGTCTCATCCCCAATTTGATTCTAGCTGTGTAAATTGAGCATCATTTTAAACAAAACTGGGCATCAATTGATAAGATTTGCAGTATTGTATTCTGACAAGACATGACCAAGTAACAAAGAATGTGCATAGCAATGTAGGTGCAGGTAACACTAATGCAAAAATGGGGATGAAATTCCTATGAGGATCAATTTAAGTGAACTAGTTTTTTTAGGGTTTCAATTTTAAATTTAGCTTATCGGGTTTAAACCTTGAAATTTTAGGGTTTATGTTTGGTCTTTTTTAAAGTTTAGTTTTAATGTATAAGTTTCAAGATTTAGGACTTCGAATTTCAAATTTTGTTTTAAGGTCTATGTGATCTTGTTAAAAGTTTAACTTTTAAATTTAACTCTTAGGGTTTTCATCTTGAGATTTTAATGTTTAGTTTTTAGGGTGGTTGTTTGGTCTTTTTAAGGTTTAGGTTTTGACATCTAGGACTTGATTTTTAGGGTTCGTGTTTGATATTTTTAAAGTTAAAGTTATAAGTTTAACTTTTGGGGTTTTAGAATTTAAAGTTAAAACTTTAAGGTCTGATTTTTAGGGGTTTTTTTTAGGTCTAAAATGAGAGCTTGAGGTCTAAAATTAGGGTTTAGGGATTTAGGGTTTAAGGTCTGAATGATAGGATTTAGTGTTTGAGATTAAAGGTTCAAGGTTTGCGAATTTAAAAGAAAATGGAGATAATATAAAAAAAAGGTTGATTACACAAAAACCAATGTTTTCATATCAAATTATTAATTATAATTTTAAAATTGTCTTAACCTTTGTTTTAAACTCCTCTTTTTTAAATCACTTTTAAATCTCTAATTGTTTTCAAATTATTACATTTTAGTTTGCTCTTCCTCTCATGGTTGATGTTTATTTTACCTAGCTAGGAAAAATCATGTACATAAATGTTGGCGATAACCAGCTTGCCATGTTTGCTATGTTTATTTCCCCCTTGATTAGTTTTGAAATAGGAGTTTGCACCTTGATGAAGGTGATCATAGTAAGTTCTTGGGAAATTGCACCAATGGACAAACCAGTCAAAATCATTGGGCTGATTCCAAACAACTTGAGCTTTCCTTAAAACAAATTCATTCCTCCCCGACAAAGTTGTATTTTCCAGTCATTCTTACTCCATGGGGAGATTGCTTCAGATTAGAACTTAATTTTCATTTGGTCACCTTTCAGTTGAAAATCTAAGAGTACATCACATGCTCTTTTCTTTGGAATTATTGTGTAAAAAAAATCCAACATTAATCATTGTATGGGTACAATTAAAAAAATAATCTGAATTTTTTTTGTCTTGTTGGGCATTTTGCTGCAAATGTGTCAAACCCAATGTCACATTTAATTTGTTGCACATGTTTAGCGCTTGCTGTTTTGACATGCCAAAGGAGCAATTTCCATACCAATGTTGCAATTAATTTGTTGCACATGTTTAGCGCTTGCTGTTTTGACATGCCAAAGGAGCAATTTGCATACCAATGTGAAAAGTTGAGTTTGCAGCATCTAAAGCAAGACAGATAAGACAGCAATTACAACATATAGCTCCTAGGCATGTGTTTCAAGGCCCAAGTGGCCATCACACACATTGATACTATCAGTGACCTGAATCCCTTGTTGGGCCACTTCATGGTCCAGGGCTGCCACACTGTCGGTAATAGTGGGGCGCTTAATGTGCTGCACTGCTTCATATGAGTTGCCCTGTGCAACACCCACTGTCATTCCCATATAAACCAACGTCTCCAAACTCCGCTCACTGTTTGCCAGCAAATCCTTGTCCAGTTCAATTGACCTCTGCAGAAAAAAAAAGCATTTATTTACAGAGTAACAATTTAACTTTGATGCCCAAGGCAATCGCTTTGGTCCAAATGATGATGATCATCAGAGTTAGCAGCTTGCTGTGTTCCTCAGGTGTTTACTAGCCATATGTCAGTCCCTCACAAACTTGTTATACTTGGTTCAAGACAATGGGTTCTCCAATAGCAGATTGCATGAAAAACTCATAAAAGCTATGGTGACTGTCATGTCTTCCTACTTTTCATGTCATGTCTATAACCGGATGTCTTCAGTTAATATCAACATCCACTGCCAATACACGCACACAATTCTGACAACATGAGAAGCCAACCAAACACTAGAAATGAAGTGTAGGGTTTCTGAACTAACCTGCTGAAATACAACAATGACTGTACTGCCACCAAATTGAAAATAACCCATCTGCACAATCAAATCCACCACTCATTAGAACACCAACCAAAGTTGGACCTGTCAAACAAAGCAAGGTGATACGTATACTGGTGATAACATATCACTGATTGAGGGTCAATTATAAGTTGCATTTTCCTTCGACAAGTGCAGATGCACAGGGCCCCAAGAGAAAGAACATTTTGGCACATTTTTCCCTTGAAGTGGGGAACCGCTTGGAAGTGATTTGCAGAGGCATTTAATTGCAAAGCACAAACAGCATATACCAACCTGCTCTCCCTTCTTTATCGTGTCACCTTCCTTCTTGAGCAAGTTGATGGAACCAACCATGGTGGCCCCAATCGCCACCATTGCCACCTGATCCATAGACACACAATTGAATGCAATAAATCATCTTCAACTTTTCAGAAGGGAAAGCCAATATTCTCCTGCATCTAAATGCTGTTGAAGGATGAAGTCACAAACAGTGTGAAATATGTAAAGAGGACATACCATATCCAGTAGTCAAGGATCTGATAGAAGTACTAACCTTGCCAAAGTCACTGGTGTCAATAATGTAAATAGCCCGCTTATTGTCTGTGAAGACATTGCAATACTTACTGTTGACAGCTATAGGATTAACCTGCACATTTTCAAATACAAGGATGGATGCCCGCAGCAACTGAGCACAGAATGCACTATAGTGATTGTTGCTTTTCCAGGCAAGAACTCAAACCTATATGATCACAAATTATGTATTAGCAAAAAAGGAATTCCCCATGTGTCAGAATCATCTTGATTTTCCACATCTTTGTGACATTAGGAAGTCATCCTATCAATAGCTTCTGCAGAAGAATAATTATCACAGACCAAAGATATAAATCAAAGACCTTGAGTAGTTGCACAAAAAGATATTCAACATAAAGAACACTTGTATGTGGAACCATACCGTATAAAGATACCCCGAGATGTTTACAACTTTGATCATTTTCCCACTAACAGGTGCATGAAACCGATGGTAATCCTGGTTGCAAGATAAGCCCAAGTTAGGCCCAACCTCTGGACCAAGTGGAGTAGCACACAAGGTCTCTGCCTTATTAGTAATGTGTGCCAACAATGTGAGACTCAAGTATGGGTATTCCAGGTCTACAATGAATAGGTCTCTAGCACAATAACCTCAATTCACCTGAAATCCCTCACATTGCTAAATATAATCCTGCTTCAACATTGCTCATCGGGCAAAATTGTACACTTGTACACATGTCTGTGGAGTAAAATCCCCAGAATGTGTTTGAAGACTTTGAGCAGTCAGGTGAACTCCTAAATAGGTAATCTCATTGCTAATACTCATGACACCAAAGGAAACAAGAACATACTACAGAATTGAGAGAATCAGAGAGTACTAGAGACCTGGGGTGCAAGGCGATAGATAACCATTGGGCCACCCTCAAAGTCCTTGGCTATGTGTTCTCCCAGCAGCCCTGTGACTGAGAACTTCCGGCCCTGTAGAACCCAATTGTGACTTGTCAAAATCAACTCATGGGCTCAGCCCAGGGAAACTAGTTCCATCTCCCACTATTCTTTTGCAAAGAAGTAGAAAGAAGACAACCACACCACTGCAAGCTCAATATAACATATCTGAATTTGAGATTCCACAAGTACTGAATGCTCCAAGGGGAAGAAAATAAGCTGACAGGGCCCTTGTAATTTCTAGACCAAATGTAAATTCCAATTCTTGTGCCAGTAACCATTGTACGGTTTTCTCATGTGTAGTATTTTTGGGAATTAATAAGAGGTAGCCTACTCTGCAGCTTTCAATTATGACATGAGCTCCAATATATGCCAATCAAAGATGGAATCTTAAGTAGGAAAAAGAGACAGGCACCTTGATCCAGAAACGAGTGGCATCATCAGGACTGTTGAATGCCATCAATCGAGAATCAGCCGCACTTACTGCGACTGAATCAATGTCCTCATATGCAATTGGACGCACACCAGGCTTAAGCTCCCTAGTGAAAAAATCATTGAATGTCTGCACACATAAAGAGTCTGTGGATAAGTTCAATCAAGCAGTAGATTCTAGAGAGCAAAAAACATGCAGAAAGAGATATGTTGGAGAGCAAAATGCACTAACCTTGTAATACTCAACTGGCTCCTTGAATTCATCAACAATGACACGGTCCTGGTCAGAGATTGGACAGAGCATCCCATTAAACATTGGCATACAGTTAACGACAAGGACAAATCAGAGGAATATCTGTGGGACACACATTCAAAAGGACATGGCCCCAAGTAAATAGATGTAGATCCACAAGATATAACTGCTTGTCATACTAACCTTGAAGAACTCAATGAATTTGGGGATATCTTTCTTTGATTCTGCTGTCTTCATATGACGCCCCTGCTTCTCTGAAATACTCTGAAGAAGATTCTTTGTCCCTGTTGCTCAAATAAATGCCCCCAATTCTATCAGATCCCCTTTTAACAGTTTGTTTAAGCCTGTACATCTCTCTTTCACATTAACATACTCCACATACTACACTAATTAAGTCATATCCTGTTCCAATACCTGGTCCCCTACTCAGTATATAATAAAGAAATGAAGAGAGCATGAAGAAGATGGCTGAGGAACACACACCAACATCAATCAGTGCCAAGCCTGCTTTGGATTGATAGATGGCACGCATAGAAAGCACAATTTTCATGTCAATCAGCTCCTCAACAAGCCTTTTTGTTCTCCTGTCAAATACCTGATTCAACCATCATTTGGAAGGTTACCCTATGGGGCACCACAATGCTTTCACTACCAAATGAAAAAAAGGGTTTCAAAGAATCCTCTCTTCAAGCAAAGGCAGGTCCATAAACAGGAGCTGCTTACCAAGATATGTCCAGTGTTGGCTCGGCCCACATCATATGTTGAAAAGCTGGCCCATTCACTCAATTTAAACATCCACCTGGACAACAAATCCATGCCAAGCAATCAGTGAGTGTAGAATTAGCACCAACATATCCTACTACCAATTTTGGATATGCAAAATGATGTTAAGCTGCACAAGCCACAAAACAAAACAAAACAAAAGAACACGTTCTTGTTTGAAATGGCATACCCATTGGAGGCCTGCTTATCAGTCATAAAACCACCAGTCATGATGTGACTGCCAGTGCCTTCATCAAAGCAAAGGCTCATATGAATCATATCATTCAGTAAATCATCATGGCCCAGATTCTCACCACATACAGGGCATTGATTGATCCTGAATGTCCTGTACCCAAAAAACCCATGCATTCTCACTCAATATCTCTGTTTTGAGTTGCAGATGCAAACAACATGAAGTGGATTACTATATGTTGCCCTGGCCTGTCTCAGGAAAAGTTAAATCATAAATCTAGAATCTCTGCAATAAAAGTGAAGAAGATATTGCTGTGCTGGGGGGCCAGTGGGCAAAAGAATACCTCACTTCACTATTGGCAATCAGTGCAGCGAGTTCATCTGTATTCACTTTGCCATCCTTGTTAGTGTCAGCTTCATTAAAAATTTCTTGAAGCTGCACCCTCATCCAGAGAAGTCTACATGACAACACTTTGAAGTGACACAACAATGAGAACAGTCCTAACCTTGTGAGAGTTGCTCACAAAGTGTCAGACCATCACCTTCACCATGAATAGCAGTGATGAGCTGCCATGACTACCCAATTACTTCATCAGCTCCTGACAGTGGTGTGGATAATTATACAATAATCCACCCAAAATTTTGGTAAACTAACAAAATCTGCATCCTGAGTTTCTGTCACATTTCCAGAAGCAACAGCAAGACCTAGTCATTATGTTGGGTAGCACTCACAAACTCCAAATACTGAAGGTCACATTCCTCTGCGTGGAAATCCAGTAAATAAATGCAGAAGAGTAGCCAGTGTAAAAGAAAAACCAAAAGGAGACAACTGTACTATCCACTTGCAGAGATTGAGCAAGAATCCACACCATTGAACAGGAAGAATTCAATATACCTTGCTCACTGACAGTGTATTCCCAAAGGCTTTGATCAGATCACAAAATGGCTTGAATGATAGTTCCCCACTCTCGTTGTGATCCTGTTAGATTTTCAGCAAATGACTCCAATTGACATGAGAAGGCAGCTGGAGGTATTTGAATAGAAGTTTTCACAGGAAAAACAAGTTAGGGGGGTTTCTCACCATCATAGAGAGGAGACGTCGAGCAAACTTCATCTCGGTGACTGCTCGGTCCTACAACAAAGGTGCACATGACTGTATCAGCATGGTTGACCCCCAGGTCAGTTGACAATCTGACACAGGCACTGAACGAAACACAAAACTTCTAAACAGGCCAGGAATAGGTGAACAGAAATACCTCAGCGCTGTAGCTCAGAGTTATTTTCCCCACCACTTTGGAGTTCGAGTTTGGATCGATCAAGTTATGAACCTCATTTGAGTGATCTGTCTCCTGCTACCCCAAGACACTAGTAGATTCATGATGGAGTCAAGGGCCAGAGTGTAGGACTAAAATTAGTGTATGTCTACTGCATAATTGACCATGTATGCCCAAAGGAAGAGCAAAAGAGATAGTACACTTCTCAAGTTATGACTATGATAGATTGGATGGAGTTTCTCATTTTGCTGGATACTACTCTTACACCCATTTCTCTTGATCTTCTCTTGGTTCAAATTCCTGTCCTCTTTACACTTTCTCTGAGTCTTGTCAACATCCCATGAACAACATGGATATAGTTCCAGTTAGCTTTCATGCTACATATCACTTTCTTCTTTAAGCCATACATGGGTGCTTGAGGGTACCACCCAGGTGCTGACATAAAAAACTTACAGAATCGAAAATATCACTGAGATCAAGTTCACAATAGCAAACCAATTTGTTTCCAGTTAAGTGAGCCTGCAGTCATGACATAGAATTTGTGAGGAATGATAAACACCTCAGTGACAGCCAGTATTTCTAAACAGTCTCAAATCAGATTTGTTACTCGCAACTTATCTCACTCGATAGCAGATATTCAAAGACTAATGAAAGGAGGAGAGCCAGAGCCAAAAAACTTACCTCATGGATAGAGACACGGACAATTCGTGGGCCATTTGCCTCGAGTACCACTGTCCTCTCCTGCAACAGAAAGACACAACTTTTAGGACAGTTTTGGATTGAGCAAGTCAGAGTCGAGAAACTAAGCACACAACTTACCAGCCATGAGTCAGCTATATAGCTACTACTATCATAACTTGAGAACAAAAAGATGCGAAGAGACTTACAGATTTCCATTCTGGCTTGTCTGTGCTGGAACAAAAAGTGAACACAAAGACTCAGTTTATCAGGAAAGGACAATGGATCATCTATGGTGTAACTTGACACCCTATAATTAGATGCAAGAAGAGAGAGACTGAATTTCCAAATGTATGGGTTGGACAAATTGCACAAGGGAGTTCAACAAGTAGACACAATTAGGATAATCTTCTTGAAAAAGAAAATTGTGGGAAGAGCTAAAGAGACTGCTGGAGTGAGAAAAAAACTCAACTGGATGGATGTTGCAGTCAGGAAAGTTTGCTCCCCAATCGCCACACAAGCAAACCATTTCCCCTTCGACTGCAATTGTGCCTGATACCTCACAACAATCCACTTTACAATGTTTTCTGTATATCATGCATGTAGAGAGAGCACAATGTGAATTCCCCCCTACAATTTGCACTAGCTCAAAACAAACTACTCCTCCTCCAGCGAAGATAGGCAGGTCAAGAGTTCCTTCTCAGATCAGAAACCCCCTTACCCAACACTGTCCCCACATACCTTAACAGGGAGGGAAAAACGAAAACGCCATAATCAAAACTCCGAACTCCTCATGCTTTCCCTCACAATCCCCGTACAACAACCCCCCTAAAAAAATCACCTCCACCAGCGGAATATGAACTTCGTTTGCACACACACTAGATTCAGCAAACATGGGTACACAAATTACCGACATCAGTTGAATGAGAGCCACACCACTGAACTGCTCTTCGCGTAGATGTCCACCGCCACTCTTGCTACCGCCTGCATGCATCGAAACATTGTGCCCCATCTCTCCCCTTCCTTCCTTCCTCCTCCTACTCCACTTGATCCCAAATCTTCCCTTCACCAAGATGCAAACACCTGAGTAGAAATTTATGTAAAATGCAGGTAAGTTTTATGTATGTGCGTGCAGCTTTGTGTCATAGACGATTTGATTCGCGCCACGCCCACAGTTGAGTCCTTTTTTGCCAAACAAAATCGTTGGCCCAAAACGTTGGAAGCGATTGATGTGCAGAGAGAAGAAGAAGAAGAAGAAGCTCTTTCTTTCTTTCGTTGTGTTTTTTTCTCAACGCTTTGCATTTGTGTGCGTGCCTATTACGTATGAAGTTTTTTGGTTTTTTGAGAACTTGAGAGTGGGGAGGGAGTGGAAATGGAGTGGAAATGGAGCGCAAAAGTGTCTTATTTTTGGCACTCTCGAAAGTTATAAAAAAAACTTCGCGAATGTCACACAAGTTCAGCAAATTTCACAAGCGACAAAGTGATGACACCTAAAAGTTCAGATGGGGGGGGGAGGAGGGAGGACATGTGTAGTTTTATTTGATGGCGCTACTTCGTTGGGTACTTACCCCACAAGCGACAACGTAATGACACCTACACAAACTTACTACCATAACAACTTTCATGGTTGCATCCACCTTCACCTCTCAATGCACTTCTAAAAGAGCACTTCCACCACTGGGCCTGCAAAGTATCAATGTACATTTCTCATGAAGTTATTATGTACTAGTGGGTGCCCGCGGCCGAAGGCCACTGTGAAGCCCCTGTGTGAAATCTAGGTCCCAAAATTGAGATCCCACATCCAGGTCCCAAAGTTGAGATCCCAAGTCCTGAAAACCATATCCTAAAATTTCCCAGGCCCCAAAGTTGAGATCCCAAGTCCCAAAAACCATGTCCTGAAAACCATATCCTAAAATGACAGTCCACTCTCTCCACACCAAATACAGCTTGAAAAAAAAAAAACCTCCCAGAGGAGGATATTTTTCAGTTTTCCCTGGTTCCCACTATGTTGACCATCCCACCATCCGCTCACTTTGGCTGGGGCCCTCAATGGATGTGGGGAGGGGGGGCTCCAGCCAATCAGGAATAACTGCATCAAGACACGGACACCAATTTTTTTTATAGTAGTAGACTCTTCCATCATCTTCTTCTTCCGGGATGAGGAACTTGGATGGACGGAGGATGGGATGGATGACGGGACGGATGGATGGAAAGGAGGACCGCCGGCAGTGTCGGACAGACAGACACCACGAATATTATTATGTTGGAGATGTACCAAATTCATATGTTGATGATTTGGGTTAGGCCCAAAGACCCCCCCCCCACCCTAATCTCTGACACAATTAAAACCTGCTATGGTGCATTCACACTTGATGTTTAAGTCAATGTTAAATGAAAATCTAGGTGGCATCCTAGGTGGCACCTGATGTTTAAAAAAATGGGTGATAGTTTAATGTTTAAGTGAATGATGGTAGCTTAGCATAAAATGTTCATGGTAAGTAGGTTGTAAGTCTTAAATGACTAGCATGGTGTTGGGGGGGGGGACTTCAAACACTTGAGTCCATGACACCAAGTGTGAATGCTCCTTTAGCCTCATTATTTTTAGAAATGGGCTAACTTGGGCTCATATTATCCATAGTGTGAAGCTCAGTTGGGCCTCACTCTCATCACCTCTTTTTGATCTCATCCCCTAAATTGTGTTATTTGTAAAGTGTCCAAATATGGAACCAAAATAGAGGAAACCTAGAATGGATGGGATCCCCAAACTAAGCATAGCGATTTTTATTTTTTATTTTTGGGTGATTATAGGCTGCCCACCTATGGTTGATGCTATGCAGGCTATATGGGCTAGGGCTAGGATGTTAGGGGGCTTTGGGCTAAGGGAGTATGGGGGCCACTAGCTAGATGGTTGTATGCTATGGCTTGTGGTATTGGCTATGGCTATTGATTATTGGCAATTACCTATAGGTTATCTGCTAATGGTTATGGCTATGGCAATTAGTTGGGGTTATTGGTTACTAGGGTATGGCTATTGATAATATGGGTAGGGAAAGGTTTGGTCTTCTAGGATTTGGGGTTAGGACAAGTTTTATGTGGGTTTGAATGTTTGGTTTTAAGGGTTTTGAGATCAGTTTTTTTTTAAGTGTTTAAGGTTTAGGCTTAAGGTTTTTTGATTTCAGTATAATTTTAAAGCTTTAGGATTTTGGATTTTTAGATTGTAACATGGCTTATTTTTGTGTAGAATAATTAAAATTCAAGATCAAGATTAACAAACACAATCATGGACTAAAAGATGGCAATGAAAATGGTTATTTTAAGCTCATGTTTTTGTGTATGCAAAATGAGGAAATTTAAAATCAGCTTCAAAAATGTGAGTTTAAGGTTTAGATGAATTGGAATTCGTAGATTTATATTTTCATGGCAAGTGTATAATGAAAAAAACATTACATATTTCAGTAAATATGTGAACTTCCTTTTATCTTCATTTGAAAATTTAAAAGATGTATATTTCAAGTTCTTCAAATGGTTTTTCTTCAATTGATGATGATTTCATTTTGATGATAAATCTTAGAGGATATGAATCAAAATGGTTTCATGATCCTACAAATGATGTCAATGGTAAATTTTTTTAATGGAAAAAATTCACAAAATTGCAAAAAAAATAAGGGGGGCCAATGAAAGGCCTTAATAATTTTTAAACCACTATTGTATTTTTTTCACTAGATCTCAACCATCATGTGAACTAGGAGGCTACTCTGATGATGGATGGCTTGGATCCCTTACCACCCAAAAGCAATGGCCATGATTTTTTGGTCGTTACTTTGTTTGTTGAATGCAAAACCAATTGTTATCTTACTTGAGTTCCTTTCTTCACCACCTTTGTTGCAGTAAACTAGGGACCATCACTATAAAAAATGAGAATGGAATAAAGCTTATGACCATGATGATGGGCTCTATCCCTTTGTTTTGTTTCGCCACCCTTAATCCCATTATAAGTTGTAGTGCCAAGTTCTAAGTTCAAAATTGTTAACACTTGTTTTGAAAACACCATTCATTTTAACATTCAAGCCTCAAGGACATAAATAAGTGCTTTGGAGTCTTGATTCTCAAAGCATTATTGGAATACAATTGTGATTTGATGTAATAGGACATTCTCATTGCTCAATGACTTTTTGCATTATTGTTCAACAACTCTTTGTATTATGTTTTGGGTGAGTTTTGGACTGCAATAGCATTGCAACAAGTTATGAGGAGTTTCGATTATATGAGCAAGCTAGAACTTGTGAGTGGTCAGGCCAAGGCTTCAAACATTATTGAGTATGAGTTGTTTCAATAATTTGAATTAATTCTTTGAAATTTTAGACTCTGTTGAACACTTGTGAGTTTCAAACCTCGTTTAATAGAAGCCTTAAAAACATGTTTTTGCCAAACATAATGCAAGATTTTCAATGTGATTTAAACATTGTGCTTTTGAATGAAGGTCTTGAAGGTTTTGAAGTGCATCTAAATTTGTTTGATTTTTTCCAATGTGATTTGAGCAATGTGTTTTTGAGTTGAGGTGTTGAGAGTTTTAGGATTCTCCCACAATCTTTTGATTGTTGCTTACATTGCCATAACATCATTTCTCCTCTTAGACCTCCTACAAATTTCAAGTACATTTTTTGTTTTTCAAATCGGTGCATGTTTCTAGTTATGTGCCTCTTATGTTTGATCATATTACAAGGGTCCTTTTTTTTTTTTTTTTATGGTGTTTGTGATCAGCCAATCATTACTTGTATTTCATCGGGCAAGTCAATGAACACCACACCTAGTGCATCCACTTCTAGTACATTAAGTTTTTATAGTTCAAGGTTAGTTGGTCTTAAGGTTCTTAATGTGCCTATCATTACAAATATAAATGCCAGTGAAAAAGAGGAAATTCAAGTGCAACATTTAATGGGTTTTCAAGGGTGATTGGGCAACCAAGTTTCCATGGACTAAGCCTATGGTTGATTTTGATGGTAAGATGCAATAGGTGCATTGTGGGATTTGTTTAGTTGTGGATCGTAAAGAAAAACTTCTAAACCTTAAACTTGATGGTCTCCAAAAACACTCAAGTTGCTCAACCAAAAACTACATGGGTGATTATTACTAAAGTTTTGAAAGCCAACATCAAAAAAATGAAATGATCTTCTATTCAAGGTCCATAATTAGTTATTCAATTATATTAAATGCAGGAAGGGTTGGAAAAATCATCCCTAATTACCATTTACACCTCCTTGGTTACTAATTATTTATTTACAATGAATGGAATTTGAATTGGAAAATCATAAGTACCAAAATTGTGTAATTAAACAAAACAAAATAGCTAGGTGGGTAAGGTAAATAGGTATGTCATAGATGGGTAGCAGAAGTAGGTCATAAACAAATAAATAGGTTGTTAAGGTAGGTCTATATAAGTAGGTATGTATGTTTAAGGTTGAGTATGCGATAAGGTAGGTGAGTAGACCTAGAGTAAATAGGGTAGGTAGGTATCATAACATGTGACAGACAATATATGGTTTAACATGATAAATATATGTGGTTAAGTAACCATCACACATGAACTAATAGTTCATGCATGCCCTATTGACAATTCATTATAAGCACAACCTATCATACCCTATGTTAGGCAATAGCCTAAACCCTAGTTAATAAACTAACTAGTTATGCTAGGTTAGTTAGGTACCTAGGTAGGTAAACTAGTTATGTTAAATAGGCAACATAGTAAGCTAGTTCTAGATTTACTCCGTAAGTAACCTTGGCCTAGGCCTAGCTAACTATTATCAAATTAGTGTGGTTGATTTGACTAAACCCTAACCATTCAAAAAGACATTTTTTTTTTCCTTTTCTTCTTCGTTAGATGTTTAGACTAATAGTCAATAAAAATGGTCACTTTAATCAAAATACTAATAACAAATAACACATGTCTTTATGCCTTAAATCTTTAGTTAAATTGGACATTTGTTTTGTTAATGCAAACATTTTAGTCAAGTTGAACTTATAAAAAGCCACAATTTCTTGTAAAAATTTCATTTTTTTGTTTTTTAAAACACAATAACCAAACATATCATGGAAAAAAATGATTTCATTTAAAATCTTGCTTAAACAAGAAATTAACTTTAGCATGACAATGATGCAACCTTAAAAAATGCACCCCACCATGTGGGGTGCATACTCCTCTTGAATTTGCACTATCACATTAGTGTGGATTCTTGCAACATGACCACCCCATTATATCCAAATGAAACTAGTTTTTGGGCCATATCATCCTTACTCAATGCACAAGGTGTGATTAGGGTTTTGGTGATCAATCTTGTCATGTTGTTTGCACATAGACCATCAACTACACATTCCAAAACCAACAATATAAGTACCTTCTTCTAGTTTGGAATAATATATATATGCACACTAGCTCAAAATGAGTTGTCCAAGCTTGTGAATGCATCACAACTTAAATTAACATAACTGAATTTAACAAAACAACTTTTTTAGTGGCATCTAACACCATTTGGTGTAGTTGTTCAACCATGAACCATGTTGAGCTATCAATCTAGAGCTTTTCAACACTGTTTTCACACCAAGTTGTTTGAATAAAAGCTTTAAACCTTCAAACTCAATCATTGGCCTTCCTTCCATAAACAAATGTAAAGTAATGGTGAGTTGGACAAGCTTTTACTTGTCATCATTCCCATCTTTTTCCCTCACAAGATGCAAAACATTAAACCCTTTTGCCAAATTAACATTTCTCACCTATTTTGAGCATGTGGTGTCTTTAGAGTAGAAGAATTTGCTTGTTTGCGCAATTTTAGTTGTGACCTTTGCCTTCTTCTTTCCAACATGTTTTGAAAAGTTGTCTAACTTAAGAACAAGCAAATTTTTTTCTACATTCAATCTTGGAACATATTGCCCAACTCATAGCATGAATCAAGCCATCACCTCCAACAACAAATTTTTGCCCATGTATAGGCCTATTTGGATGCCCATAAATATTGAATTTTTGATGTGCATCATACCATGTTTATTTTCATTTCATGTATTTTGAACATTACATGTTGCAATTGAATCTATAGTTTTAGGAGAACTATTATTTTATGATTCACTACAATTCATTGAAGATCAAATGCTTCATTTGAAAAAACATCAAGCACATTAACATTTGACAATATATCTTTCGTCCAATTTAACAAGGTCTTGCAATGACACTCTATCATTAAAGAAGTACCTTGCTCAATTGTCACCATCAAATTTAGCAAGGTCTCGCGATTACATTCTATCACTTTAAAAAAAAAGGTAAATTGAAGCGAAGATTAGGAGGTACATTCAATGGAGCCATGGTGTGATGTTAACGAAAAAAATTTGATGGACAAGTGATGACCATCCATAATTTTTTTTGTTCAACGCATCACTTATGTGCTTGACAACAAAGTAGGCAAATTGCAAGCAACAACAAAATTGTAGGTAGGGTGATTGATATCCTTCTTTTGGGTAACTAAAAAGCAAAATTTCAATGAAAAGAACACTAAATGCAAACCTTTAAATTTTCTTTAAAGATCTCATTTAAGATCTCATTTGAGGACCTGGCACAAATAGGAGAAATTCTGGGCAGGCACCTTTGCAAACCGTCATGAAAATTATGATTTCAAGACTTCATTTTGTTATTCACAAAAACTTCATTCGCAAGTGTGATATTCACTCGGAAAGACCTCATTTAAGACCTCATTTTGGTGAAGTCCTTTGCCAGTCAGTGATGCAAACCCTTAAAAAAATGGTTTCAAGACCTCACTTCAGATCTCGTGTTGGATGTTAGTACCAAGCAGCGATGCAAACACCCAAAAAAGATGGTTTTTAAGACGTCATTTTGGAAGTTCTTGAGAGACAACGATACAAACCCTAAAAGGGCTGGTTTCAAGACCTCATTTTGTAACTGACAAAACCTTCCTTCGCAATTACCCGTCGCGGAAGA
Organism: Sphagnum contortum; assembly: GCA_963920785.1. Lineage (NCBI taxonomy): Eukaryota > Viridiplantae > Streptophyta > Sphagnopsida > Sphagnales > Sphagnaceae > Sphagnum > Sphagnum contortum. The sequence continues at coordinate 6,403,307 of OY987281.1, forward strand.
AGACGAAGAAGACGACAAGAGATACACAAAAAACACAGGGAAAAATGGAGAATTAGACGCAGTTTTTGTTGTCTGGGAGTGTTCTGTTTTGTCAGTTTAAGTTTTTCGTATGTTGATTGCTTGCGTTTTGTTATTGTAATCCAGTTCATTTTCTGCTTTAGGTTCCCCCCCCCCCCGTCCCCCCCGGTTATCGCTTTGTTTTCCCCCTTTCTTATTGTGAATGTAGGAGGAGGATCACAATTTGTGTGAATCTGGTGGTTACGGGAAGGAGAATTTGCTCAAGAATTTTTTTTCCTGGTGATTGATTCTGGTACTGCTTTTTTTTCGGGTTTTTAATGTCTTTGATTCTTGTGTTGCCTACTTCTTGTTCTGGTGCTGGTGCTAGTGCTTTTTCTTCTTCTTCAAGGCAATTCAAGGCAGTTGCAAATGTGCGGCAAGAAGTTCCATGGGAGATTAGGAAGGAGTGGAGTGCAAGGAGGAAGCGGAAAGGAAGGGGGAGATCTGTCGCTGCTGCTGTGCAAGGATTGAGGATTAGGGCAACGCAAGAAGGGGATTTTCAACGAAGGCGCTTAGTGGATGTGGTAAAAACTCTTCCTCGTGTGGCTCGAGCTTATTTCAAGAGCCCGTTTCGGAGGGCTTTGTTTGGAGGGATTGCACTACTAGGGGGATTTTATGTGGCGCAAACCATTTCTTTGTCCTTTGGTGCATTAGGCGTGAACGACGTCATTGCTGCGGCTTTGTGTGTTTTGTTCACGGAATTCGTGACTAGGTTCTATCACACACGAGTGCAGATTACATTCCCTATAGCGCTCCTCAATAATTTCAAAATGGGGCTCACTTATGGGCTCTTCATTGATGCTTTTAAGCTTGCCAGCTGACAGCATTTTGCTGTGTGAATAAAGGGGCTGGATCTCTCGAAGCATTTGATTTTGGTTTTCCACAAGATACACTGTTGCACTTGCAATGTTTTTTCTTTGAGTACCTGTGCTATGTGTACATTTTCTCCCCCTGAATATGAGCATTTCTTTCTGGGATAAGTGAAATCTCTCAGATTCTTCTCTCTCTAGTGCAATATCTGCAAACAGACATCCATCTTACTTAAGTTACAAACAAACAAACAAATAAACAAAAAACAAGATGGTTTTTGTTTTGAATAAGTAGCATGGTTGCCTGTTTGAAGATATTTCAGTAGAAAGAGAGAGAGAGAGAGCTCATAAGCTATTTTGTCTTATTCATTCTTTTCTGTGTATGCATGACCATGCTCAAAACAATCTGAGAGCAATGTCAGTTGCATGTATCACCATGACACTTCTCTCACTTTTGTTCAATTGTGATGAAAGAACGCGATGTGCAGCAGAAGGGTTGAGTTCAGAACTATTATTGCAGAGGATGCATTATACATCACGCTGTACTTTAATTCCTAGAGTTTTCACATTGTCCTTTCCATTCCTAGAACTTTTTGTGATGTTTGAATCTTTAGTGGATCTATACCCTGGACTCTCTTATGATTCTGGACTACAGCAAGGAGTTTTGTATGATGAACATTTCATCTTGAAGAAGTGGTTGAAGTGTTATTCACACCTGTGAAAGCAGTGATAGCTGCATTTAGGTGTAACCAGGTCTTGGAAGCATACTACCAGGTAACCATATTTAAGTGTGCTTTGGGGAGTTTCTGTTCCCAAGTACATTATTGCTGTTTGCAGATCTAAGTCTTCTTGACAGAAGTGTTTCAAGCACCCTTCTTTTCCAGGTATTTTGTTTTTGTGGTCACACGTTATCATGGCTTTATGGACTTCATAGTTTCAGTTAATCTTGTCCTGACACTAGGCTACAGCAGTTGATGTCAGATGGGAAAGCATTGGTTGATGTCTTGTTTTGTCAGTGATTCACAGTTGCCCTGGCATATTTATTTGACCTGTTACTCTGCAGCCATTGTCAAACTTTCACTGGGTTTCAGTGTAAGTAGAGTTACATTCAAGACTCGGGTCATCCAACCTTTTTATATGTATACAGGAAGTTCATGATTTCAATGCTGTTTCTTGACAACAACTGCAATTGCAAAGGTTATTGAAGATTGAGGGCTTGATTTGATAAGTGATTGGTGTAACAATGTGTAGGTCAGGCTACCTTAAGGGTGTTAGTGTTCATAGTGACTGTGAGAAGTGAGTTCTTTCCATGGCTCCAAAGAAGAACTCCAAAGCAGCTATTGAGGAAACAGCAAGCAAGCCATCAATAAGAAGTGTGTCCATAGCAGGTTCCAATGCTGCCCTTGGTGGAAATGAAGGAACTGATGCACCCACCAAAGGTGCCATACCAGCTGTAGTTGAAAAGCCTAAAGAACCTGTCGACCCTCTTGCTTATAAGGTGCTTGAAGCTCACATCCTCTCCCCTTGGTCCAATAAGTACAAACAGGAACAATGAAGTGAATATTTTTCATATAGGACAATCTGAAGATCCAAGATTATGGGGCCAGACTCACCAGAGAACTTGTAATATCATAGTTCGGTGTTTAGTATTTGATAATTTGTGCAGATGTTTTTCTTTCTAGTCCACCCAACAAGTCAACCATCTGAGTGATAGTCAGTCCACTTGTTCAAGCTTCTCCAGAACTGTGGTTACAGTGCTTGTCAGGGATACTCTGATTTAGAGCCTCTGGAGTAATTGTCCAAAATCCTCATGAGTACCACCTTTGCTTGTTGGCTACTCATTTAAGGAGTAAGTGATAACTGCTGTGGCAAGGCAGTTGTGGAAGTAATCAACCTCATTTGAGAACATGGAATACCTGTTGATATTTTGGGGCAGGGGAGAACATGGAAGCCTAGCTGACACCCAATGTGTGTGAGATGCAGAAGGATGGTTTGGTTGACTGGTGGGCAAGAAAAGCTAAAAAGTGGCATGTCAGAAGGCCACCCTTGCATGATCACCGAAGGTCATCACTTAGAATCCCCTGGGGCCTTTTCAGCAAAGTGGATGCTCTTACACAGGACAAAGAACTAGAGGTTCCAGAGCAGTTACCATGGCCATCAAAAAAGTACTCACATATATTGCCACGGACGTCATCTTGGAGAGCACCTAAGGACAGTATTATGGTTGCAGATGCAGAAAGGAAGAAGACAGTTCTGGGTGAAGGTGACATTGCCCCTGCCTCACAAATGGGTTTACAGCTGGTGCCTGCTGAAGAGGCTTCAGAGACTGCTCCACCTGCTGTTGATGGTGAAATGGCTGATGCAGGATTGGGAGTTGATGGTGGTGTCGTGGTTGATGAGCCTTTTGATCAAGGTGGGGTTGAAGATGAAGCTGCTCAGATGGAGGAAGCAGCAATAATGTGGGAAGCTGCCAGGCTTGATCAAGTTCAGTCCCCACTGTAGTATAGTGTAATGTCAAATGGGACTTGAATATTGCATCAGCTGAGCAAATTGCTGTTTGTTGATGGTGCCAATACCAAATATATGCACTCACATGATTCTTCAGCCCCTCAGGCTATGTTAATTTTTTTGAGCTTCCCTGCTATGTTAATTTATTTATTTTTCTAAGAGGAATCTCATAAGAAGTGTTCCACATTCAGTTACAAATTACTGACCAGATGGAACATGTTCTGAAAGCTTTATATTAATTCTGCAATTGACCTAAGTCAAAGGGTCCCTTTGAATTGACACATGAAGTCAAAGAGGGTGAAGACAGAGAAATCCTGCCTAAATGTAATTCCATGGAAGCAGGAGAGGCTGCTGGACCATCAACTGCGACCCTGGAGGCGTTCTTTTCATCAGTCATGGAGAGCTCCCCTCCATCACCACCCAGATCCCAAGTCAATGAAACCTTGGAAGCTGTCTAGCAAACTGGAGCTTACTCGAAGGCTGAAGACAGCACTATTCACATTGATGCCTGAGCCAGGGCAGGAGTGGCGGCTTCTGCCAAAGGAGGAGCGTGAAAGGTGGAGACTACAAATGCCAGCTGCACAGTACTTCCTGGTTTGAAAATTGAACTTAGCTCCCACACGATGAGTCAACTCTTTGCAACTGTTGTCAACTATCTTAGAACTGTTCACCATGGACACATAAAGAAAGTCACAAAGAGGGGTAGAACAAACTGCCAGAGGTGACTGCAAGGACCCATTCCTGCTTGGTGCCTTTCTTGGGTGCAGGAGTGCAAGCTTCTAGAAAGAATGATGCGGAAGATATATTTTCTCAATAACCCACGGTACAGCAGGAATGCAAGATGTTTCCAGGTAGTCACAAACTGGCAATGATTTATGAGACTTTCTGTGCAGAGCATGTATGTTTGCCAGATATGCATCACCTGTGTAGTAGGGTATCTCTTATGCTTGGCTTGTCTGTCATTGGGACCAGGCCTTGGAAATATACCGGGAAAGGGAACCTGTCAGGCTTCCACCCTACTGGATAGCAGCACCAGTGAAAGGTCCACCAGAATATGAGCACCTGTATCCCCCTGTTGTTGAATTCAATGGGTTTGGTAAGTCTTCCCATGGTTGATTCATCTGTTATAGATGCAGGCTATCAGGTAATTGGTGAAGCTGATCAGTGTTTTGTGCACTGTTTCCTTTTGTCAAAAGGGCCTGCAGTATTTTGTAGTATGAATGTTGAGATGTAGTGGCATGCAAATATGCTTCCTCAGGTTGAAGCACTAATCATTAAGATGCAGGAAATGAATTTCTTTTTGGTAGCCAAAGTTCTGTATCATCTGTGAAATCCCTGTCAACATAAAGTTCTACTGTGTAATTTTTGGAAGCACAGTGACTGCTGGATGGGCTGTAGAGAGTGAGTTTTCCTGCAAGCAGATAATCTGCTAAGAGAGGAGGCTAGGGAATATCTGCTTCTAAGATCTCTATTTGGCGTTGCAGAATCTAGAAAAACTTATGTAGCTCACCTTCACATATTGAATAAGAGCCCTTGGAGCCAACGACTCAGGTACTTTGGTCACTCTTTCTATCTACCTTCCTATATTGCCCACCTCAAAGCCTGAGAGAATAAATACTATGGTGTTACAGATGACTTCATTGGACTGTTGTACATTTTTTCACTATAGCTCTGTCTCCTCCAAAGCCTCTGTCTTCTTCTCTTGACTTATTCTCTGCTCATGATTTGTCCAAATCTTATCTCTTTGTGAGTTGAAAGTCTATTTTTGGTCTCCAGCCTGTTTGAAGTCCTGGCTGGGTTTGTAGCTTCAGTTTTATGAGGATTTGTGTTACTATATAGATTGGTTGTTGACTTGTTAAGCAGACATTCATCTTATCCCCTCACTGCAAATAGATTTGTGGTCTCTTGCCCTCTCTTGCATTGCACCTTGACCTAATCTATTTTTGCCAAATGTGGCAGGATCATTAAGCCCATGACTGATCAGTACTTCTTGTCATCAGACGAGGAGCCCTTCCAGGGAAAAATTCTTATTTCAGGCATGTTCTGCCGATTTGAGATTACGTATAAACCAACGAACATTTTTGAAACTGAAGACACAATTGAAGTCAGATCAGAGATGGATACATGCATAGTTAAATTGATCTCAACTCACCCACTCCCCACTGTGGTTTTTCCCCGAAGTTTGGACCTTGGTTACTGTCTGACAGGGCTTTCAGTCTCTTCCTCCTACACATACGTGAGCAAAGGTGCAGGGTGTCATTTTGCAATGCTAGGCTTCAGTGATGATATGGAACAGAGCTTCAGCAGAACAGATGGGCTCCAAGATGACCAATGGAATGACCTTCAGGCACAATACTGTGATAACAACTTCACCTTCTTTCCTCCTTTTATTGCCTACCCAAGACTGGTGACAGTTGAGGCAGACAAATCACAGGAGATTATTGTGTTGTTCCGCCCTCCAAAGGCTGGGAAATTTTCAGGTGTGCTAAAAGTTGAAACCCAGACTGGACGCCATTGGGAAATACTTGTTACTGGGCATGCTGTGGACCTTGAAATCAGTTGTGACAAAATCGATGGGCGTCCCTTCAGACCTGGAGAGTTCAAACTGGGAGTTGATTTTGGTAGCTGTTGTGTTGCAGAACCCACAGTTCACAATGTAACAGTCACTAACTATTCTGAAGTCCCTGTGCGATTTTACTGGAGAGTAGCTGATCAGGAAGAGGTTGCTCCTTCTGGAGTAGTTCTTAAGGAAAGGGAATTGAATACAGACACAAAGAAAGCATGTTGGGAGGACCCCAGGGAGTTTGTCCCTAATCCTCACTTTGGAGTATTGCCTGCAAAAACTGAGACCTCAATTGCATTCACATTTACACCACCAGATCTAGGAAATTATCGGCAGATTGCCAGATTATGTATTGACACACGGATGGACCATCCACTTGACTCCAATGGCTGGAAAAATTTCAGAGACACACTATTTAGGTTAGAAAATGAGTTAAGCAAGGAGAAAAAATTCGGCAAATGGAGGCGATCAGGTGCAGGTGATGGTGAAGAACAGAAAGTGTTCAAATTTTCTGATGAGAGCTTTGCTCTGAACAAAATAGACAACATGGGTCAAGTTTCTATAGCACTTGAATTGAATCTAATGGGAGTTGGGGTGTCTCTTAATGTCAAACTCTTGCCTCCTCTGCTTGTAGTTGCTGGTGGCTTAACAGTTGGGACAGTCCGCACCTTTGATATCATTGTGAGGAACAACAGCCCTGTACCTGTTCAAATGTCATGGGAATGCCCCCACACACCCTACAAGGCTGGTGTGGTGAAGAATTCTGTGTATTTTCAACCGTTGACTGGCGAAATTCCTGAGCATGGAAACCAAGAGGTTCAGGTAATATTTAGAGCAAGGAAAATTGGGGCATTTGAGGCAAGGCATGGTTGTAGAATAACAAGCCAGTTGGATCTAGGAGGAAAGGAACTACAATTTCATGTGGCAGGTCATGTTCGGGGTCCAGTTATTGCATTGTCTCCAGCAATGCTCAACTATGGCCTTGTGCAGGTCAGTGATAATGGATCTCAATTCTTATGATTCCTCATCATTTAGCAAACAAGGCCCTATCTTGTCTTCATCTTTCTGTGCATTCTTTCTCTTAGTCCTGCAAGTCTGCATTGTTCCAGTGGAAGTACTGTGCCTTTTTTTCTGCCCTCCCATTTGGAGTGACATCAGCACATCTCCTGTTCTCTTCATGTTTCTTTGCCGTCACATGAGGGAACAAATCTCATTGGCAGGAGGATTCTCTTTGTGTGTTTTCTTCATCTTGTGATGCAGATTGACAGCACTCATCAACTGGACCTGACATTGACCAATAGGAGCACAACCACTGCTGCATTCAAGCTCTACACAGCAACAGACCCAGAAGGCCAAGCCATCATAACTTCAAGAGACAAACCTGTGGGGCTCTCATCTTATGGTGACTTTCTGCAGTTGTTTAAAGATGGGATACCACTCAGTCAGTCATACCGCCAAGATGTGCACAATCGCTTTATACCACATTCACAACTGAGACCCTTGCCCTTGAACAAAGTTTGTCAAAGGGTGTGCTACCCCCCTGGTCCACCATATCCTGAAGGAGATGTCAAGCAGCACCTTGTTTTCTCCCCAAACAGTGGAGTGCTTCAAAAATACCAATCCATAACTGTGAAGGTGAGGACTTTTTGTCATGGAGCCTATTCCAGGATCTTTGATTTTGCATGACCTTCATATGTGATTTAAGTTTCAAATTTCAACACTGCTCAGTTTACTGAGGTTGCACATGTTGTGGATGAAGGCTGTTTTGACAGGAACTAAGCGTGGGTACCTACGTCTAGCAATTGTCTGTGAGGTTGCAAATCTGGGATCCCCTACTGAGATGGCCATAGCTCGAGCTGAAATTGATGCACCCCGAGCTTGTTTGATCCCACCAATGATTGACTTGGGAATCCAATACATACACTGTGACATTGAGAGAGAAGTCACCTTGCGAAATCTCAGAGCTCTCCCTGCATCTTTCAACTGGCGGAGCCAGCATGGTGTTGGTGACCACAAGTTTGTGGACATCGAATGGACTCCAGTGTCTGGAAAAGTGCCTCCAAGAGGAGAACAGCAGCTAACATTTAAGTTTACCCCCCATAGACTTGGTCCTTTTGAGTGCATCCTAGTTTGCAAGGTCTGGAAGCAGCAGTATCCATTGGGGCTTTTGCTGAAGGCACACATTGTTGACATTCGTGTAAGCTTCCACGTGTTCCCTCTTGATGTGGAGGATGGACACCTACTCTCTGACCAAGGTGTCAAGCAAGAAAGGCTACAGAAAGCACAGAGAGAGAGGCTTCTTCCACGCCGTTCAACCAGTGATGGTAGGCGGTATGAAGTAGTAACCCTTGATCCTCCAGATATTCCATGCATCGACTATGGACGGCGGAAAATTGTTGGAAAGGTTCACTCTCTGAAGCTTGTTATACGGAATCATTCTCCTATCACTGCCAATGTCCAGTTGAGAGTACAAAAGTATCCAAGTGAGCCAAACACTTCTCTTATAAGAGAGGAGCTATGGATGCTCGCAGCTTTAACAGGCCACCTGTCCACTCTGAACCCAAACAGAAGAGATCCATTCCAGTCAGCAATGATAAACAAGAAGTTGCGACATCCTTTGCTGGGACGGCAAGATGAGCTCCATTTCCACTACTTTTCCAGTGCAGGAAAGTCAATGCTGTGGCGGCGAGTGGAGGGTGCAATGCACCAGGCACTAATCAAAGAGGGCCGCAGTGTGGCATTTTTGTTGTATCCCTGGCCAACAGGGGTATTAAAGGCATGGTCAGAATGGTCTTGTGAGATTGTGTGTTTCAGCACACTGCCTGGAGTCTACTTGGATACTATCATTTGCAATGTGCGCTCTCTGACCCTGCCTATATCATCACTCCTGCGATCAAGCTAAAGAAGGAATCCAACAAGTTGTGGAAGATAGGTATCATTTACCAAAACTTCATCTTTAGTTTGAGGTCTGAGAGCCAAATGGCATCCTCTTAAGTCCTTTGAACACATAAACATGACATATCCCCATTACAGTGAGGGAGTGATGCTTAGACTAAGATTACTCAATTTGTGGTTTTGAAAATGCATTGGACCCTGATCTCATCTCTTGTGCTACTGTGTTTATCAAGTCTTGTCTGGTTATGGACTCATAGTGCATTTCAGTCATATTCATTTATCTGATTCTCATGGTGCTGACTTTTGTGCTGGACAATGTGTATGAATCAGATTGGCCACCTGTCACCATTTTATTTTCCGATAGAGATTGAGCTACTGGGAAACCCACTTGTTACCAGAATTAACTACTTAGAGCCCAGAGGTTTACAAGACATCAAAGAAACCCCTGAACTTGTCTTAACATGGAACACAATGCCCACTGGCAACCCAGTTGTACGCAGATCATTCTGGGTGTACAACATTTCAGCTTTTCACATGGTGGTTGAGTGGGAGGTGAAGATGGCCAACCTTAGTAGTGAAGGAGGTTTGTGTTCCATGTCCTTTGACATTGAAGATGATCGACCTGAGGTGCACGCAATGCTGGTGCCAGAGCGGGATGGTGAAGACTGTTGTGTAAGGGTGAGTACCATACAAACCTTTTCTGGTCCATAGGTATCAGAAAGCCCTGCTTGAATTCTGGCTATCTGATGGCTTAGTTCCAACCAAAAAACATCTACACAATCAACAGTTTCCACTGTTGCAGATCATGACCCTGAATTGGAAACCCTGAAAGCAACAGTGAATTAGCCAAAACTGAGCTGTCCATGATGACTAGGATAGTAATAAAAGTCCAAACTACTACAAGCTATACACTCCAGTAGACTCCAGGCTGCAGCATTTCACAATCTGCTGATAGCTCACAATGAACATGCATGCAGGCATGTGTGCAAGAGCATTTGGGTATTAGGTATGGTGGTTTGGTGCATGTCACCTTCAAAGACTTTTTGGAGGCCATGCCTGAAAATCCGCCTTTCCGAATTGCACCAAAAAGACAGGTATTTGCATAATCTAGTGCTCTTATTCTCTTGCTTCAACTGCTGGCCTGGACATATTCTATTGCTGAACATCTTGGCCTGTTGAGCGACTGGATAGATGTCCTGTATTTCTGGTAGAACCTGTACCAGAAGTAAGTCAAAGATATGAGGTGGTGAATGTAATGGACTGGATTTTACAGGTCATACTTGGACAGGGCAGCTCACAATTTGTAGTTACATTCCAGTCATTGGAGGCTTCGAACTTCCAGGCCACACTTGTAGGCAAGACTCGAATTCATGACGGCCAGTTTACAAGACGACTTGCAGCCCCGAAATTTGAGTTTGACAGTGCTCTTGAGCCCATTGACAAGCAGTACATTTATCGGAGGCCCTCAACCAAACATGTATGTGAACATGTTGTCACTTTCTTTTCTCACCGGACTTCCCAGTTTCAGTCTATGCTCATCCACAAGACCTCACAACTAGGTGGGGACCATGTGCATCTGGAGCAGCCTAACCAAAGAAAGCTCACCAAGAAGGGTGGACCTTGGGCAGATTTTGGGAGAAAAAGATCAAAGGTACACAGGCTGGAACATGATTCTGACCCAGATGAGTCATCTGAAGCAAGTGGTCCTCTTACAGAGGAAGGGGGTTATGATGTGCCAATCCTTGATGTTCCAGATGCCTTGATTACTGATGCATTTACCCCAAATCTTGAGATTGACCTCATACACCCACTTCGTGTTACTCTGATTGCTGGCCTGCTTGTACCCAGGTGGATCTCTCACTCCAACCTTCAGCTTAGCATACTTCTGTTTTAATGAAGAGTTAGCTGGTGGTCAACTTGAGGTCTAGATGCTCGGCAGTATGGTTGTCTTCATATGGCCATGTACAGATCTTCCAAAGAACCATGAATTATAAGAATTATTCCTCCCCATGAATCTGTAGTCAGATGTACCATTGTAAGTTCAGTGCTCTGTGGTAGGGTGTGTCTACCAACACTGTCATCTTGACAGACTACCTCTCACACTTCCACTGGTTTATTGTATATTCTGGCTTCTATTCAGTTTACTTCTACTTGAGTGTACTGTAGATTAGAACTCTCCTAGTTGTCCATAACTCCATTCTCATGTGTGCAGGCTGTACTGCAATGTGGATGATACTCTCAAGTTTGAATTATTTGGTAGCATTCCTGTTGAAACCAGATATGACACACAGGCTCTTTTCCTGACAAACACATACCTTGACCGAATCTTATTTTCCATCAAGATTGCACAGCCATTCTATCTTCTAAATGCTCGTCATGGCATTATTGAGCCAGTAATTAAAGGTGATGCAATTCAGCGACTATCTGTATTGAAGGACCCACAACGTGAACCTCAAGAGAATCATTACAGATTGCCCAGAGATTGGAGCCTTCAACTTATGATTCGGTTTCGACCTCATTTTCATGAAGGGGACTGCTATCCCATGGATGAAGTTATAGGGTGTGACCTTGTCATCACTTTTCCGGACACACATGAACAGGCATGTACCTCCTAAACTTTCTGTAGATTCTGAAACAAGAATCCCCTGGTGATCCTTATGCACACAGAAATGCTTCTAAAAAACAAAACTCATGTAAGTTTTAGCCATCAAGTGTCACTGTCTGCAATCAACCTGCATGCAGGTGTCTCATGAGCCATTCATTGTGGGTTTGCAGTGATTGTCAGCAAAGGATGTCCACTATTTGATTTTCAGAGACCCAGAGTGCCAGAAAAAAGCATGTTATTGCTGGTTTTTCATCTCTTTCTTAAGGGTTTGTCTTTTGCCAGACAGTCAAGTCTAAGGTTATAGACGAATATCATTGTATCATAATGTCATGTGATCTGATTCTGCTTTTGTTGTGGGCAGATCATACACCTTCATGGAGACATCTATTTCCCAGAGGTGACATTGCAGACTGAGAGCCTGTGGTTTGGAATAGTTGTTTGTCCTGACTGTGTGCAGACCATGGATTTCAGCATATCAAACACTAGCTTTGCTCCTGCTGAGTGGAGAATAGTCACTGAACGCAGTCACCAAAACATGGTTGAGTGTGCAGAACTTAATGGATTTGTGGACTGGGTTAGTGGTTCATTGTTTCTGCTTTTTGTTCCTGCTCATGTGTTCTTGGGCATGACTTGTTTATGTTGCCATTTTGCACAATGCGTCACATAATCAATTTGGGCATCTGTCATCTACATTTTGGTCATAGGGGCACTGCAGGATTTCAGAGTTTCATTTCTTTTCCTGTCTCTGCCTTACAGCGAATAACAAAAGACATTGACTGAGCACTTTTTCTTGCAGGGGCACTTGAAAGATCTTAATAAGATTTGGCCTGTAATCTGGAAAGCCACACCGGAAAGTGGCAGATTGCCTGGCAGGGAGGGTTATATGAGTGCTGCACATAAACAGATGATAACGATAACATTCTCTCCACATGAGCCCATTGTGTATCAAGAGGCTGTGTGGATTGAAGTCTTCCGAGGTCGAGGCTGCAGGCTTGTCTTGGAGGGGGAAGGCAGGGAGGACGTTATACCGCCACCTGTTCTTGAGCTACCAGCTCCAGTTCCAGTTGACAAGAAAAAGGCTTCCAAGGCATCCAAGAAGAAATAAATCTGTGGATGCAACCTTTTGCTGCCTGTTGTGTCACAACATTACATGCACAATCAAGCCATATTATGGTTGCTTGGCTTCAAGTAAGTCTTCTAATAATCCATTTGGAAGAAATCCACTAACTATTATGCCACTAAGTTCCAGTACCCAGTGACTGAAATCTTCTTTATCTTTCAACACGTTCTTGGCAAGGGTTTTTTTTTCCATTCTTGTACTTTTTGTCCTGTTCTCAATCTTTGAGAAGTGTGTATCAGCCCCATATGTTGCAATTGTTGGAGTCATCATATCCTTGGTTTACAGTCTTTTGAGGATGTCAACTAATTGTTAAGCAATAACTTCCTTTGCAAAATATTAGAGAAGTACCTTACAAGGCATGAAGCACCACTGACATTTGCAAATAAGTCACACCTCCAAATGTACTCACATTAGGATTGGTAAACTGTATTCATAAGAGGTAATTGCTTGGATGCCTTTGTGTGGTATAACAGTGGGTTTTGATAGATGGTAAGTGGCTGGTTGAAGTTGCAAAAAAATTGTCTTATATCAAATGATATATCAAATGAAAATTTTAGGAGCTCACAATGTATGGTTGTTGTGAGCTCCTAAAGTAGTCATAGAAACTGTAGAATGTTGAAAACCTGGAGAAATGATTTGAAATAAGATGCACCAAGTCACACTACTCATTAGCCCCATATGAGTTGTCCAATATATGCATCTTTGGTATGTTTCCAATGTGGATTCAACTCATTACTTGATGTTGTTCAACCTTGGGATGTATTTGGGGACTTAGAAGAACAGATAGTTTCAATAGTGCAATTGAAGATTGAAAACCTTCAATAAGTTAAAGATGAATGTTTCCAATTTGGAATCATGGCAGGACTTAATGTTTTTCAAACTTTGGGATGTATCTGTGTACCTTGTGGAACAGATAGTTTGAATATTGCAGTTGAAGATTTAAAAACATCAGTCCTAAAATAAGGCATTTTGATACAATTATACAAACTACACTCACAATTTGACTCAAAATAAGTTGTTGGGCAATTGGTTCTTGACCTCTATGCTCCACCACCTCTTATATTGCAGCTACCCATTTATCAAGCATGGATAGATCTCACTCTGTTTACTTTTGTGCCACATTGATGGTAATTTGTTTACCTCTCATATTTCAACCCAGGGTGCTTAGCTTTGGCTGCCTTCAACATGACTAGTGGGCCCTTATGCTGTTGGCCAAAGTATATTAAACCTTTTATAAGGTCACCCATCCCCATAGTATCTGTTTTTTCCTAACGTCTCACAACCTCTAGAATGTTGTTAAAGCCACTTGTGATCAACCTTGACATGGTAGGTTGTATTTCTTCCTATTCTCAAGTATTTCTGTTTGTGCATTTGTGGCCTATAATCACTTCCCGGGATTGTTGTTGGTTTTAGCTTGTGAGAATTTCAGTTTGTGGTTGCATCAATTCCTGATTTCCATGCTCAAGTTTGAAATATGTTTTTTGAAAAAGGAAAAAAAATTATTGGAGTAAATGACAAGCTCTTTTTTTTTCACTAGTTGTCATAGTTACCATCCTTTATCCCAGATATAGAAAACCTTTGAGATATTGCCTACTGTACATTGATAACATGTTATATCACATGAGGTCCCTGCCTGGCTGTGAAGGGCATTTCACATTTTGTAAGGTCCCAGCCAAGCTGTCATCAATCGGACAGGGTTTTTAAGTAGGAGTCTATTTCTACTGTCCTGTCACAAGTACTTCAAATCCTGGAAGGTTCTCAAGATAGGCCTCTCCTCTATACAAAGTTTTCTGTAACTTTTCATCTTCAAGAATGGGGTCATGCAATGCTGAAGCTACAGAATATGAGAATTTTATCAGTTGTTGAAATTATGTCTACTGTGATCTTTGTATTTCTGGTGATGAATTATTGGAGGTTACCTTGAGATAATCAGTGAAGATGTAAACATCCCCTGGTGAACATGCCAAGCTGCACTTCACTGACCACTGGGATCACCAATTGGTAATTCCTGCAAGAACAAAGCCCCTTGCTTAAAATTGGAGAAAGGAATTGGTCTCACTTACTACAGATTTGCTATGGACTCTCTCTCCACTAGACTTGATGAAGGAATGGAGGTGTGAATATATGCTAATTTCTTGAAAAATGCAGAGTGGAGTTCCATGAAGATGTGCTGATGAAGCCCAAATGCAATGACCTACTTCTTATTATTTGAACACAAATGAAACACCACCTCTTCCTTGTCTACATTGTCTACCACAAGTTTTGACTCCCTCACACACCCAGCACCCTCCATCTTCTGAGGCATTATCTTTAGTTGCACATGGAATTCAATCATTTGAGGATGATCTTGATCCTCTACAACATATGCACCTCATTGTTTACTACAATCAGGTGTGCCAGGGTGTTTACTTTTCACTCTGTCATTGAACATTTGCACTGTGCTGAGCTCCCACCTGCCAGCAGAAGCAAGCATGTGTAATTTTCAATAGCAGCAGATAGCCTGCCGCATTCCCAGGATTCAATTCAACAACTAGAGGAAAAGTGCTCTCACATCTCCATATTACCACAAATTCTACCAAGAAATCCACAAAGAAGCATCAGACATTGGACAAGCACTCAGAACACCCACAAGGAGTGACAGAGTGGCAATAGCTTCAACCTTTCCATTTCATTTGTGAATGCAAACCTGTCAAGAATCATGCCTCCTTGCTGCATTTTTTGAAAAAGCTTCAATCTTGCCCAGCTTTAGCATCTCTCACAAGCCTTACATTCAGTTGAAACTGCTGGATTTTACAGTTCCTGGTGCCATCATTGCAGCCTGCTCTGCTTCTGCTGATTGTGGGTTTCAAATTGCTGTGGAGCCAGACTGTCCCCTCAGTTTCTTCTGTTTAAAATCAGGATATCTTATGTGTCCCTATGGCCAGAAGTCCAAATCCAGCTGATCAGCCATGTATTTCTCACAGCCTGGTGCAGATTAGGCAATCATGACAACAAAGAATCATGTATCCTTGACAATCAATTTTTAGCAGCATTTTTTCCATTACCTTGCCAGACTGCAGGATCACCAGTGTGTAGTACCTGAGAAGAAACATGCAGCAAAGTTCTTTCACGATCCTTCTCTAGCCTGCTGCAGATAACAGTCAAAACGGGTGAAAAAAATAGCACCTCAGAGTGGAATTGCTTTCTGATCTCATGCAACTTCTCCACATTCAGTGCATAAGGAGAAACATGCAAATTGGTTTGAAGCAATGTGCACAAAAGACTGGCAGGTATATCTGATCCAGGCAGATCCAAGCTCAAAACTCAACACAATTGGAAACAAGGAGATGATACTCCAGAGGTTGCTCTTGTTGCTGGTTTTGTCACTGCACTTCGACTCACATTCTTTCATGCCAAACTTCAAGATCCCAAACCCTATGTTCCATGGATTGACTGCCATCATCCCTACACAATTGATTACAGACAGAAAAGAAAGCGGCAAAGCAAGGGTTTGAATTGGACATTGATGAGCCAGATCCTTAGCACAGATCTGCGCTTGACATTCAAACGAAGATCGAGGCACCAAACAACACACCTGTTACCGCAGCATTTACTGGAAAGATCACCACACTCATAGCAATTGTAAGAAGAGAAACTACATCACCTTGAACTTCTCCCTTCCGATGTGAATTTCTTATTGCTGCAGACAGGGTCCCAGAGCTGGGTCACTCAAGAAGAACAAGAAGAGGAGGAGAAGATTTGGAGTTGGTCTGAATGAGGGAGTGAAGGAGACAAGTTTGTGAAAGCAGACAGAAATTCCTCCGCAAAATTTCTCCCGTGCACGCACATGCGCAACCTTACAACCCTATGAATTTGGTTTTGTCGGTCCTTTCTGTGGTGCGAGGTTCTTGCGCACGACAACCTTCAGGAGTATTGTTGTGTGTTTTCCCTCCGATCGCGACATGGATGCAAATCTCTCTACTTCATGATCCTTCATGCACATGGTAATGCGCGAGCTCATCATACCTGCATCACGCGTGCGCTTCGGTCTTTGTTCGGGTGAGTCCAGGACTTAAATCTTTTTTACACTTCTATGGCACCTTGCAAATTTCTGCTGCTCTCCTCGTTTGTTCCGTGACCCTCAGGTCTGTAATTTTGTTCATACGAGAGCAAAAAACATTGAAGCTATTTCCTATTGATCATCTCCATTCCGTGGGAGGATTTGAGCGTGCTTTAGAAGAATCGGGTTGAAGCAACGTTTCTGAGTTTTTCGCACAGTAATAATATCAACTTCTTGCAACAGGTTTTGGTCGTTGCCACAGGGTTCTAGCCTCTTCTGAAACAGAACATCTTCCAGTAATCACACCAGCTCCATTCTCAGGTGCGTATTTGTGTTGAATGTTTTTACAAGCTAGCACAAAATCCTCACAGTAAGTGCAGAGCTCCATCTTTGAGTGGTCATAAAAAGGAGAGCCAGCATCCGGGATATGAAATATCTGATTTGTTTCATCCACATTTTTAACCTTGGTTGAAACACCATTGCTTTCTCACTGTAGCCTACATCTGTGAGAGCTTGTATGTTTGTTTTTCATCAGTTCAGTGGTTGCTTGCAGACAACAAGAGAAGGATTGTAGAGAGGCTTTGGCAGGAATTCTTTTCAGACCCTTCACAATGGTGGGATCACAGGTTGGAGAAGGTAAATGCAAACTGGTTGCTGCTGGGATTCTTTTGAGGATGTAGCAAGTTGGGAGCAATCAGTCTTTGCTGATTTGTCATGGTGATCACCTGGTTTGCAGTGCTTGGCTGTCAGAAATACACAGCTGATGAATGAGAGATTTTGGATTTCTGGTCACAGGGACATGCAAGGTATCCTGATTTCAAACATAAGAGGACACAGGAGGCACTGTGGCTCAATAACAATATGAAACCCCCATGGGTTGAATCAAAGCTGGTGGCAATGGCTCCAGGGAGTGTACAAGTGAGCATTTTTCAGAGGAACATACAGCTTGCAAGGTATGCTAAGGCTGGACACTATGAGATGGTATTGAAGCTTTTTCAACAACTGCAACAAGAAGAAGGCACAATTCCTGACAGGTTCACTTTTGTTCCAGTGCTCAATGCATGTGCTAGTCTACGAGCACTTGCGGAGGGTAGACACATCCATGCACAGATTGTACAAAGTGGTTTTGAGTCAGATGTCTACATTGGTAATAGCCTTGTTGATATGTATGCCAAATGTGGGAGCATGGAGGATTCCTGGAGAGTTTTCAGCAGGATGCCAACACGTGATTCTGTTGCATGGAATGCATTGATTTCGGGATATGTGAAATGTGGCCAAGGACACAAGGCATTAGCATTGGCTCAAGAGATGCAACAAGAGGGGCTGGAACCTGGTGCTGTCACTTTTGTTGCTGTTTTGAATGCATGTGCCAGTGTTTTGGCACTTGAGGAAGGCAGGCGTGTGCATGAGCACGTAATTCGAAGTGGTTTGGAGTCTAACTTATTTGTGGGTAATAGCCTTGTAGACATGTATGTAAAATGTAAAAGCCTGGAGGAAGCATGGAGAGTCTTCAACAGGATGCCTACACGCAATGTGGTCTCTTGGAATGCTATGATTCTTGGACATGTGAAATGTGGTCATGGGCGGAAGGCATTGGAAGTATCTCAACAAATGCAACAGGAGGGAGTGGAGCCTAACACTCTCACCTTTGTGGGAGCACTGAATGCATGTGCTAGTTTAGCAGCACTTGAAGAAGGCAGGCATCTGCATCAACAGATTATTCAAAGTGGGTGTGAATCTGATGTATTAGTGGGTAACAGCCTTGTGGATATGTATGCCAAATGTGGGAGTATAGAAGATGCCTGGAGGGTGTTCAGTAGGATGCAGGCACACGATGTGTTTGCATGGAGTGCCATAATTCTGGGTTATGTCAAATGTGGGCAAGGGAAGAAGGCCTTGGAACTAGTTCAACAAATGCAACTGGAGGGAGTGAAGCCAGACCCTGGTATCTTTGTGGCAGTACTGAATGCATGTGCTAGTGTAATGGCACTTGCAGAAGGAAAACTTATTCATTCCCAGATAATTCAGAATGGTTGTGAGTCTGATATATTTGTGGGTAGTAGCCTTGTTGACATGTATTCTAAATGTGGGTGCATATCTGATGCTTGGAAGGTATTCAACAGGATGTCCTCACGAAATGTGGTTGCTTGGAATGCTATGATTCTGGGATTTGTGAAATCTGGGCAAGGGCAGAAATCCTTAGAACTGTTTCGGCAAATGGAACAGAAAGGAGTGGAGCCAGATCCTGTCACATTTGTGGGAGTGCTCAATGCATGTGCCAGTGTATCAGCACTTGAAGAAGGCAGGCATATTCATCAACAGATCATTCAAAGTGGTCTCGAGTCAGCTGTTTTTGTTGGTAGTAGCCTCCTTGATATGTATGCCAAATGTGGAAGCATAGAGGATGCACAGAAAGTGTTCAACAAGATGCCTATGCATGATGTGGTCACATGGACTGCCATGCTCAAGGGATATGCGATGCATGGGCTTGGTAAGGAAGCTCTCAGACATTTTGAACAGATGTCTCAAGCAGGTGTAGAGATGGATCAAGTCACTTTCATTTCTCTTTTGTCAGCTTGTACCCATGCGGGCCTAGTAGATGAAGGCCTCTGCTACTTTGAATCCATGGGATCAGTTTATGGTGTTCCTGCAACAGTGGAGCACTATGCCTGCATTGTTGATCTTCTTGGCCGTGCTGGCCATCTCCAGGAAGCAGAGGATTTCATCAGTACTATGTCCTGTGAGCCTGCTGCTTCTGTATTGGTAGCTCTCCTTGGTGCTTGCAGGATTCATCATAACGTGGAGATGGGAGAGCGTATTGCAAAACAACTTGTTGAATTGGACCCTGGGAATGTTGCAAGCTATGTGCTCCTATCAAACATCTATGCTGCTGCAGGCAAGTGGGATCTCAGTGCAAATGTTCAACAACAGAGATTGGAAAAGGGCAGGAAAAAACAGCCAGGACCAACCTGGACTGAAGTGAATAATGAAATTCACACATTTGTTGTGGATGATCAAGACCATCCTCAAATGGTTGAAATCCATGCAGAACTGAAGAGATTGTCAGGGCAGATGAAGGATGCTGGATATATGCCTGATACAAAACTTGTGCTGCATGATGTAGAGGAAGAAGAGAAGTTGTTTCATTTTGTGTCACCATAGTGAGAAGCTGGCTATTGCATATGGGCTGATCAGCACACCTCCTTATACTCCACTCCGGATTTTCAAAAACCTCCGGATATGTGGCGATTGCCACACATTTACCAAGTTCATTGCAAATGTAGTTAAGAGAGAAATCATAGTCAGAGATGCCAATTGCTTCCATCACTTTCAGGATGGTCATTGTTCTTGCAGGGATTACTGGTGATGCCAGCAGTCTCTTCTATGTGGAATGGGGAAGGATCTTCCGGTATGCTTCTGGTTTGTGGAATGATGCCTCAGACTGCATGCTGGTAGCTCTTCTTCTAGTGCCTAATTTGATTTTCAGAGGGAGGGGCAACAACATCCTGGCGGTGTGAATTGGTGTCTTTGTGTATGAAGTTTGAAAGGAAGTAGTGTCAGGGAATGAATTCCACTAGAAATGCCACTGCAAACAATTGAGGATTCTAGAAGTATGGGTATCAACACATCCATCCAGGCATTGATAGCATGGCAGTTCTGAAATGAGTGTGAGGTACCAAATGACACAACTGTCATCCTTTATTGAAGTGCAAAATGTATCCCATGATACAACATTTCCTTCAATAAATTCACTTTGACTAACTAAGTTGGGCAGCATTAAGATTACACTCTTCCTGCTATGTGATACTGGGTACAATAGCCTCTCTTTGTTGGGGTTATAAAATGATCATCGTATACACAATACCAAACATTCATCACCTGAAGCTTACACACTGAATTCTGCATTGTGATCAAATTTATTGTTGCCTCTCTCAGTTTCATCCTCTTGCTGCATCAGTAGTTTCCCAATGAATGACATTCCGCTTGTAGCCCGCCGTGCAGAAAGTGATGCTGATTGCTGCTCAGATGTATTTGGATGTTCTGATATCTCTATAGGACCTGATCCATCTGGAGGAGACATGAAATGTAGAGAAACAAAGTGCCACATGGTTGTGAGTACTTAACTGCAGGCATGGCTTTTTGGTATGTAATCCATTTTGAACCCTAAGAAACTGCCATGCAACTGAGTTGAAGAGAGAGCTATGCCCAAGCTTCGCTTGTGTATTGTCTATGCTAGAAATTAGAGAGACAGATCAAAACATCTTATCATATATCTCACCTGGTGTGTTTGGTTCTGAATTACTAGCTTCAGTGCTGTCAAAAGTTTCACTGCTAACATCTTGTGAACCGTTGCCATTGCTAGAACCATCGTCGTCATCACGTGAGGAAGAGCTCTGAAAGATGGAAGGGTCACTTGAGGTATTCGCTAATGCATGCTTGTGCTTCTTATGCTTCGCTTTTGCTCTGTGATGCCAGCCATGGAGAGCATTGACAGTTGATTCCTCAAAAATGGAATGCTTGAGTTTAGTACCCATCTGTGGAACCACCAAAGGTCATGAAAAATTGTGTGTGGGTTTCATAATACTCATAATAGTTTGGCAGAATCCAGATTTGAGATCTATGTCCCACAGGCAAAGCCCAAGGATCTGTGAAACTGTGGTGTGGCATATGTACTCACCAATATGAATTGCTACCGGAAATCAAATTGAGAAAGTTCAAAATGGAACAGATCATGCTGGAGGAATACCTGGGTGACAAGTGCATACAGGGGCAGTGTGCTGTAGCTGCACAACCATTGGACAAAAACTCTGCAAAAGGCTCCAAATACCAAGTGGTGAACTTCAGTTTAACCCTGGAAACGATACTTTTATCTTGACGTCCCAAGGATGGATGTTCTACAAATTTTGTGTACTCTTCTTGCAAACTTGAACTGCAGCTATGTTACTCTTCACCTGTAATCACCTTTGTCACTCATGGCTCTCTTCTTACAAGCTTATCTCTTGCTACAGCTTGCTACAGCTTGCTACAGACTGACAACGTTAGGCACATATTTCAAGGATTGAAGCTTTACCCCATGGCTAACCGCACTGAAACCATCCATGTCTTCCCCATCATGCAAGAATGGAATCCAAATGTGTACTGCAGAAAGGATACAGCAGTGGTAAGTCGCTACACATTAGTCTTTGAGACATGAGAGTGCCGAAAGCATGTTGAATTACAGAGAAATGTGTCATTGTTGTTCTTGCAATCAAATATATCTTCATTAGTACTGAGAATTTCTCTCAATCAGAACATTTGATCATCAGTGAATGTACACTTGACAAGAGATGTGTTCAACTACCATCAGGTACTTCAAATCTCATTTGGAAAAGTCAACAGAATGCTTACCAGAAGCCAGAAGAAGAATGCAAGCTCAAAGGCATTCTGCAGGATGGTCAACCATGACCAACATCATTCCATGAGACAAAAAGTGAATGTGTGTTCTTGCAGGCATTGGTAATGGTATATTACTAATATCAATGTAAGATGATAGGTCTACTTCAAGCCAGATTCTAATCCTGCAACATCTGTGATGCATTCCTAACCTGGAAAAACCTTACATCCCTCACCTGCTTGCATACAGTGTGTTTGATATTGTAACATGAGTCTGGTGATTGATAGATTACCTGGAAGAGGACAAAATGAATGAGGTACAGCATGAATCTTGGCCTTTTGAACCAGAACAGGTCATCCCGAAGTCGAACAGGAGTGCAATGGTAGGTTTGTCCATTGTGGGCATGAGCATTATTACAAAGAACTTGTGTATTCTTGAACAGCCTCACTGGTGTATCAACAGCCTTTACACAGCCTCGTACTTCAAGTGTCAGTTCACAGATGATCTTTTGTAGCTTAGCTCCCATTATTAACACCATCTGCATGCAGAGAAGAGAAAAAACCTTAAGACATCATACATCACTTGCCTGTCCAATCCTGCATCAAAGGGCATAGGTTGAGGTTTTGAGAAAGTTTTCTGACATAGCATTCAAACCCAAAACCACAACAACTCAGAGCTTGGCTGTTCTGATTAACCTCCTAAAATAGGTAGGAATATAGCTAAACAAAGCTAGAGAGGTAGGTAGCAACCTAGAGTATGTATGGTATTTGTCACCTTTGGCCTCCAACTTAGGCTGTAACATGCCATCTACTTAGTTGAGGCACATAAAGAAGAAGCTAAAAAAGAGGAAACAGGGAAACAAAAGACCTATAAAAAACAAGCAAGAAAAAACAAGGGGAACGAAGAATGAGAGAATTTGAGGTCAAGAAAAGTAGAAGTTAATTATTAGTGTGCTTACAAACAAAGGTAAAAATGCTATCCAGAAGAATATAGACCAACCTGCAAGGAGATAAAACCACAAAATCAGTGTGTAGCACAGTTGAAAGCCTTAAACCCTAAATTCCGCTGTTCTGAGATAGATACCTTGTAAAACTTTGCTTGAATTGTGAAGAGCTGCACTAAAGAAGAGAAGTGAGAACCAGTGGGTAGACAGGAAAGGGAGCAGACAACCCACCATGGACATCGAGGAGCAAAAAGATGACAACAAATACCCACAAATAAAACCTGTAAAGGCAAAGCCACATATTAGGATACCCATTGTGTCAGTTGGTTTTTTTCCCTTGCAGACGTTACTGAACTTTAATCTCTGCAATGGTAGCAATGCACTACTAGAACCCAACTCAATAGTGTATGGGCAAAAAGTGTTGCAGATTTGGGATGGATTAGACAAAGCAAGCAAGCTGAAAAAAGTTGAGAAGTTGAGGTCAACCTGATCCCTACTACAACTTTGAAGTCAGCTTCCATGGTGCGCTGTATGTATTTGTGGAAATCATAGTTCTTTGATAACTTATGAGTCTGCATCACAAGCCAATCCATATTTCATAGCAACAGTGTCTTAGGGGGGACAAATTGTATCAAAGGAAAACGCAAGCAGTTAGCACTCAAAATCAATTGCTGACAATATTCTATTGTGAAGGAAGATGTTGATCAGAATTGAAGAATGAAAGATAGTTGAGATAAACTCACAGCAAGAAAACCAACACGAAGTGTCAAGTAGTCAGTCCTTGTGACAGATTTGGTAAATTGGTGGAAAAAACTCCCCTGTGAAGAGGACAATGACATTAGAAGTTTACTCTGCTGCACTTGGTGTAACAGAAACTGCTTTTCTTCATGGATCAAGTGCCAGATAGGTGGAGGTTTCACAGATTAAGAGAGTCGATAACAAAAGATATCCAAATTAAGAATTCTTCTCTATAGTCACACATGAACTCATAAACTGCAAAAACATGTTGTTACTGGGACTCACAGCCCACATGTAGACAAAACATGCAAAATCTCTGAGTGGTTTTGGGTATTTGATGCCAGCTGAGGGAAAAGCGGGACTTGGCTCCAAGGCAGTTGCATCCTTCATAGCTGCAGTACAAAACAGCTTGATTAACTGACTTCACATACATGGGAAACATAACTTATAACCCATCAAACTGCTTTCCTTCTGTGTCACTTGTTGCTTTCATTTTGTTTGCACTGGCAGAAGGATCACAGAGGAACCACCCTGACTTACCTTCTCTGGTACAATCAAAATTCTCCTGACGGGTTTCCTGCTCCCATTTCTTCCAATCGTGCATCTGATCACACATGCCCAGTCTCACAACACATTAACTGTCTCTGTCATCAAGAAATACTTATGTAACACATCCACTATATGTCATCAAAGGCTCTGTGTTGTTGAAGAGCAAGATGTTGTTAACCCCCAAAGCATGTATGTCCATTTTGGTTTTTTTCTGGTCTCAAAATCTCCTCCTCCTTACCCTCAAGGTTTCAGCTGAGATGTAGGAAGAGGAACTCTCTACTGACAAAGCTTTCAGAAGAAGCTTACAATGAGAACCACATCTGATGGATGGTGAAATAAGTCTTAACAAAAAACCAGCCTGGGTTACTGCAATGGAGATTGCATCAGTTCACCCTTTTGGGTTGTGAACTGCGTGTGACTGCATACCCTAAAACAAAGAAGCAATGAAACTGATGCAAAGAAAAGTCCAGTTGAAACTTCAATCTTCACCTTCAGGAAACCAAGAAGGACAGTGATGCAGCTGTAGCACACATGGACTATTGCAAGCACAAATATGAACAGGTGTATCTGATGTAAGCTCTCCACTGAGATGATTTGGACCTCCCCCTGCAGATTGCGTTCTTTTCCCAATGAGCAACATTCTATAGTATGTGAGAGCCAGGAAAAGAAACATGAATGAGATTGAGAACAAGCAAAAAACACACACACACACATCCACACAACATCAGAGACAGAATCTGTACCTCTGCACAAGTTGATGTCTCATTTGCATTTGTTTCATAAGCACATGGCAGCATGCTCTTTTTCAACCTCTCAGGCATGCAAAGTGAAGCCACGACTGGCTGAAAAACCGTGAGCAGCAGAGAGATGAATCCAAGCACCATCAACTCTACACCACCCCCCAGAAAGAGGTCACACTCAGAGCCTTTCCACACACCAATTCTTGCATTCAATCACATAAAATGAAACCAGAGCACAGCTAATTCAGAGTTACTGACACAGGGTGATCAATCCCTTCACCATAGTTTTGCAACCAGAGATGCAAAAAGTAGGGGTGGGTCAAGAGGACATGATCTATAAGTGCACCATCTTTTATCTTCTCCAAAGTCTGGACGAGTGGTTTCATGTTTTTCTTCTTCTTCAGCCACTGCCACCACATCAAAGAAAAAAAGCATCCCACAAAACATTGCTTCATCAGCCAGTGAAGAACACCACCAACAAAATGGATCTAATCAGGTTTCTCCACAAGAAGGAGCCAGAGAAACAGAAAGTAATGCTATTTTGCAACTACATAAGGCATAGCGCAGCAGCAGCAGCAGCACAGGTGTACTTTGTCTATCACAGTAAAGAAGACCAGTTCAGCAAATCACCTTATGTGAGCAGGGGAAACACCAAAACTAACAAGAACTGGTTGGCAGAGAATCCTAGAGTCGCAGAATCAGAAGCTCAAGATTTCAAACACAAAGTTTCTTGCAATATCTCAACGATGGGGGAGCTTGCAAACAGCAATTGAACGAAACCAGAACTCCTCAAAGCTCCTCAAAGCTGCTCACTACTATTTTGAATGCATAGATGGATTGAGAAAATACTGATTGCAAATCTCTCGGGGATTCTGTTTCGCAGTTAGATCTACCATTCTCTTGGTTGATGAATCTGTTCAAGAAGGTGAGAAAGACACACAGAGACGGAAACAAGCCAACTCACTTTCCCCAGTTGATTGATGCCAGCCTCCACTAGCAGAGATGCCACCACGAAGATAGTACAGACGGTTGCCACAGCCCATGTAGTCGTCTGCTCCAGTCCCATCTCTCTCTCTCTCTCTCTCCCTCTCCCTCTCCCTCTCCCTCTGTTTCTGTCTCTCTCTCTCTCAACTCTCCTTCCTCCTCCTCCTCACCCCAACGTTCTCACTCTCAATATCCAGAGCTTCCAACTGTTTCTGATCCGCACCCATCTGCCACCTCTTCTGTCATGTGCAAATAGCTCCTTGAATTTCCTCCGCCAAGCTTACATGACCTTCACTTCCTGCGCGCCTCTCCAGCACCAACCCACTCCTGTTACAATTTCACTCCCCAAATTTCCAGAAACGTTACAGAGCTCCCCTCTTTCAAAAGCCTACTAGGTAGTACTAGTTCAAACCATAAGCATTCTGAAAGTATGTTGTTTAGTTAGAACCTATGGCTGCAATCAATCAAACCGACGATACAAGCTGGATCCTTTTAGTTTCAAACCACGGATTCGAGTTTGAGCTCGCAACCCTGCACACTTCTTCACAGTGATTGCAAGCCTGGGGTTGCTGCTGCGCTTCCAACCTGTTTGGAAAACTGATTTTGAAAGCTGTGTTTGTGACAAGAACCCTGAAAGAAAAAACCGGCCAGCTTTAAGAGGAAGCTTTCCGCCAGTAAGCTACCTGATTGATTGTACTGTCGAGAATCATGCTTTTGCGAGATTTATGAGGCCAGCCGAAAGTGAGGGCGAAGAAGACTCGACGGGAGCTGCTGCAAGAGGATTGTTGTTGTTATTACCATTAAAAAAATACCCACGACCTCCACGGGAGATGGTTTTTGGGGTGCAACATCGCCGGAAATGCGGGACAAAAGGTTCTCTTCGGTGGTGGTTTCTTGACCCCACCATCTATGTGCTGCGAACTGGTCACATCATTGATAATATTAGAGCCGACATCTACGATTCGTTCTTCGGGAATAATGCTGAAATGGGATCCTTCCACAATGCACCCAGAAACGGCACGGGGAGAGAATTTCAACAGAAATTTACAAAAACTCATTCTTTTTTTTCTCTTTTTTTGGGGGCTTGGAAGAATACTGCGAAGCTGGGAACAGCGGGTGGATGACTGGTCCGTGTCCCTGAAGGTGGACCACTCACTCAATCTCCGTCGACAATTGCGACAAAAAATCAGGAAGTTATTTGTTGTCAGAAAATCATCATCTGCAGTCCGGTCCCATCGTTCAGGTAGTTCCTGGAGACAGTTCCACCGAAGAACGACCGACGAAGAGTGTAGAACAACAAGAGGATGCTGAACAGTCGTCGGCGTTAAGTAATCCGAAACAGCTGCTGCTACTTCCCAGACGGCATTCCGATCTAGAATTGTATAACCCATTCTTTAATTTATTTTAATTTTTTAGCAGAGTTTTCGTGGCCTCTTGTTGATCGGCGCAGTTTGACTTTGGGTTTCTGCAGATTAGGCCTGAAAGAGTTACATATATGATCTGAAGAGCTGAGAGTTTGAGATCAGAGAGCTGATTTATCTTGAAGTTTCCTTTGCATTTGCAGTGGTCATGAACATCAGCAGCTAGCAGGGGTGTATATTTTTCTATCGCCATGCCATTTTCTTTGCAATGGAGATTTCTCTTCGGTTTCATCTGAAATGTTGAGTGAAGCGAGAGTTGTGTGAGTCGAGCTTGTGAAATGTAGGGCGGCTGACTTTGCTACCTCCTTCCATCATTCACAGAAAAGAAAAATGAGACCCGACGAGACGAGACGAGACGAGACGAGACGAGAATCATGCGGCTTTCACTCCAGAACTGGGGACATGGTGCTCACGGAGTGAAATGCTCTGAATCCGTATACATGGTGTTTGTTCGCTGCTCTCCTCCTCCTCCCTCCTCCGTGGTAATAAAATCGACAACCTCCTGCAACATGTAGATCGCGCGTTTTCTTTTCTTCGTATGACTTAGAGATTGCTCTTCGTCGTCGTCATCGTCGTCTTCATCTTCTTGTCTCTGGTGCTTCCCGAACTCCGCGGCGCACTGGAAGTCTCTCTCTTCCGTCGCTACACCTTCTCTTGGGTCGCGCACATGAGGGAAGAAGCGCGGCAGACTGCCGCTCGAGAAGCAGATCGGCCCGCGATCGGCCACAAAACCTGGCAGGCAGAAAATCCCGACGTTCTGCTCGGCCGCACCTAAACCCTAAACCCTAAACCTGGGCTTCTGCTCGGCCGCACCCGGCCGACGTCTGCCTGCCACTGTAGCTCCCCTTCCGGCCTGCCCACGAACTGCGGCGCTCCATTTAGCACTCTGTCACGAGTTTCACAGTTCACCTTCGTGCTCACCCGTGCTCACCTGCCTGCATTCCATAGCCATTATTTTCTCACTGCACACAATACAATGTAGGCACTGTGTTTCTCAAAAAAATTCTTTGAATCGCAATTCCTTCTGTCTTTCTCACCATGGAACCGTCTTAAGAGCCAAATTTCCTGTCCCTGATGATGGTGGGTTCGAGCTCTTCACTTCCCTAGTTCATTGTGCCTCACACAGCACATCCAGCTCCACCCAAATCCAAGAGAGATTGAAAAAAAATGATTCAACAGCATTGTTGATGGATTTGTTTGAGGAGAAATTTCCTGCCAATAGCATGAACAGCTTGACACAGCAGCAATGGCTATTCTCTCGATCCCCCCGCGACCCCCCGCCCCCCTGCCCTACTCTTTCTGTCTCTCTCATGTTTTCTCATCCATGATGAACAGATGTCATTCATCCTCTATCAATTTTTGACTCTGTCTTTACTGTACTGTTATATAGAGGCAGCTTCAACACATGTCTGTCGATTAATTAATTAGTTAATTTCGAAATTCCATGTCTAAAAATAGCTTATCCCCCTCAATATTCCAAAAGATATCTTTGGAAAAAATATTTTGTGAAAGTTTCAACATTTTTATGCAAATAATTCCAGCGCGACCATGTTTCATTGAAGCTGGTTTAAATAGGATGGATATTTTGGTGATCGTCACTATGACAATTTCAAAATCATTTTAGATTATAATTCATCATAAATCAATTTTCTTTTTTCTTTTTCTTTTTTTTGATCTGTTTGTATCTTATTGTAATCGTTTCTAATAAATTGAACTTTCATTGGCATTTTGCCTAACAAATCAAGAATGTAAAAAAATGTTAATGAAACAAGATGGCATATAATAAAAATAATTAATTATAATAAATTTATTATGTCCACACAAAATAATTTAATCATCATCATTAGTAGTGTAAAGGAGCACAGAGCCCAAATATACTTAGTTATTTGTGTGGAAGCTATCAAGGTACTACCATGGTATGGAACCAATTTAGTTTTTCATTTGGTCCCACATTTTGAGGAGTGTTTAGGTGTGTTATTGTGATGAGTGGGTTCATTTATGGAGAACATTTAATATTTCTTATTTTAACTATGGCTGGTTTGAAGTTTGAAGTTGCCATAAAATAAATTATTATTATTTTTGCAGATAATATAATTAGTGTCAAAGCTGCCAAGTCACTATGGTATGGAACAATGTAACTATAGTTTCATTTGGTCCCACATTATGGAGAGTGGTCAGGTCAGGTGTTATTGTGATGTGTGAGTTCATTTTTGGAGAACATGCAATGTTTCGTTATTTTAAAAGCTTGCTTGAATTGCATAGCTTATTATCCTTGCAAAAATGACCACGAAAAGTAATACAAGAGTGCAATAGCTCAGCCATTGTGCTAATTTTGGCTATGATGTAAGGTTTAAACTCTTCCTCCTTTGAACTTGTCATAAAGGCCAAAGCAGAGCCATTAAACAATTATGCAATTTTATTTATTATTATTATTATTTTTCATGATTTCTCTTTGTTTACAACACAAAGTGGTTTTGAAAGTTCAAAGTAAGAAGGTAAAATTGAATGACTTGAAGTACAACTTTATTGCCTATGCGAAACAAACTATATTATCTGATCAGAATTATGGGATTGCTGTTTTTGTTTTCTTTTTTTGGGTGGAGAATTTTGGCTATTTTGTGGAAAGAAACTTTGAGACAAAATAATAATAATAAGAATAATTTAGTGTAAAATATGTTATTTCAAGAAAAAAAAAATTGCCACATTTATAAAACTGAATTCTTTTTTTTAGATGTATGGGGTCCTGCACCAACAATTTTGTGGATAACTCCAAAATAATACAAAAAAGGATAATGCAAATAGGAGAGAATATGATGATGCTCTAGTGGCAGGAAACAAATGAGATGAAGATAGCAGAAAAGGAAAGGGCAGGAAAATTTTGAGAGGAAGACAGCAAAAGGAGAGTGAGTACTTCGCTGTCTACAAATAAGAGGAAGGCAGCTGCCATAAGGGATTTGAAAAATCCAAAAAACAAGATATGTAGTTAGTTTCTTTGCCCAAGAGAAGGAATGTCTATCTTTAGGACAGGCCCCAAAATGATCCAAACATAAACCCTTCTCTGCTATGAAATGCTCTGAAACTAGGCCCTTTTCCTTATACTATGAGGAGGACTGTAGGTATAGGAGAAGGGCTTGAGTACATGCCCTTCCGTGATTTGAGATCTGCACTGTAAGTCTAGCATCCCAACTTCCCGTCAGAATGCTCAAATTGTGTGTCTTGTGATGCATGAGGATGTCATCAAGTCACAGTTCTCAATCTTTAACTGTAAAAATTATTTGGAAGTTATCCTTAGGTTTAGCATTTTCATTTTGATTATAGAATTGGGGTTAGCCTAAAAGAGCATTTCAAAAGTTGCAGAGTTGCCAAAATTTGAGTGCTTATGGCAAAATTTTGTTTTCTATTGTACGTTGGTACTTTAGTATACAAATTCACCTTTGGCATCTTGTTTTTTGTTATTCCCCGTAAATTCATCTTCTAGAGTTGGTACTTTTTAAGTGTTTAGAATTGTTTAAAGTACATTTTCTTCTTTTAGTCTCCCATTGTGGAAGGATGTCTTGACATACAATCCATGGTGGTGACAATTCTTGTCTCTTTGAGTTCCTCCTAGAACTTCAAGGGTTGACACACTTGAACTAGTTAGTTTTGAAAACACGAACACTTGATCCTGTTGTGTTTTCCTGTTTCTTGTTATCTCCTTATGTTGTTTGTTGCTAGCCAGTAGCATGGCGGAGTCTTCCTGTTGCTTCCCAGGTTTGCAGCAGAAACTAGGTATGCAGGTTACTGTCTTCACTGGCCTTTTACCCACTGCAGGGAGGGAGCTGATGAAGTCAGTGCGAAAGTTGTGATAGAGAAATCACTATCATATACACGCTACTGTTGTTGATGGTACCTGAACAGGTGTGAGACTGTTGTTCATTCTGCTTTCGTTTTTTTCGTTTTTTGTTTCTTGGTCCTTTGTTTTTCTGTTTTGTATTTCCTTCTTTGGAATTCTCTGTGGCTGGTTGAAAAAGTGTTAACCTTGCTTTGCCGTTTCTTACTCGTGAGAATGTAGATTTCTTGATTCTTGGTGAAGAAGTGTTGACCTTGCTTTGCTTTTTCTTAATCGTGAGATTTTATGGAAATGGGATTCTCCTGTCTTACAGATATTCTTTAGTATTGTGTAACTTCCTTGTTTTGCATGAGCGGTTTGTTGATGAGTTTTCATGCCTAGTTAGCATATCAATCTGTGTCTGAGTCTCCCACTCTTCTGTTCAGACTGAACTTTCAGTGAACACACATAGTGGCATAGGAGGGGGCAGTTTCTTACACCTACTACTCAAGGGAGGGAGGGATCTTGCACCTATAACCCCTGCAACTCTTTGAGTGGGTGTAATATACTTCCTCTTTTCTTTGACGTCAAAGAAAAGACCTCCAGATAAGGACTTTCAGCTCAGAGAAGGAACAACACAGAAGGGATGAACTTGAACCATGAAACAATAAAAACAAGCAGCATGAATAAAAGTGATAGTCTCTCACCTGTTGAGGGACCATCAACAGGAACATGTATGATAGTGTTGAAGCTATAACAACCTCTCACTGATTTCATCAGCTCACTACAGTGGGTACAGGCCTGAAATAAACTGCTGGCATTTGTGAACCACACAATGCAAGTCTATCTCTGAAAAACTTTGGGAGTAAGGGAAATCCACTACTTGTACAGCTCAGGAATTTCTTGTTAAAGTCCCCAATCTGGAGGTAACTAATAAAACCCAAACCTTCATACTAGGTATGTTAGAACTTCTCTCCACTTCAATTTATGTCAACCCAAACAGAATCAACATACTGATTTTTGTCACAAAAGCAGCTGTGCCATTACTCTTGCTGGTTGAACAAAACCTGGAAAAGGAGGAGACCAAAACTAACCAAGAAGAAAGACCAAGCACAAAGTGAGAGAAAAAAGCTAACCAAACAACAAAAAAAGAAGAAAATGTAGAGAAAACAAGATGGAGAACATGATCTTTTGAGGACCTACTCTAATACAAACTCACAATGACCTTCCAGTATGTAGGCAGGCAGCTGAGCATTTGAATGATATGGAAGCAAGTAAATGAAGCATGAACCTGGAAACTGTTTGGGTGAAGCATTTCAAAAGTTTGTCATCCAGTAAATGCAAGCTGTCATACAATCTAAAACTATGTAGACCTTCAACACATGTTTCAACAATCAGGATGCACTGTTAAACCCCAAGATGTTTTTTCTTGAAGGCATAAACCCACCATCCATATTCATGATCTGGATGTCTGATAATCAACAGTATATCAAATGCCATGAACAAAATTGCCACTACCACACCCATCAGCAAAGGAGTAAAACTGGAAACTGTAATTTGGAAGTTTGGCAAGCTGGGGAAATCATAATTGTATTACCCAGAACAGGGCACACCATAAGATGGAAAAAAAGCTCCAGAGTAATTAGGAGAACATAGATTATTCCTTTGGATGAAGTAGCTGCAAAAAAGAAGCAGAGAATGCTCTGCTCTACAGAAGAATCAGATATGCAATATACAAGCTAAATTACAAACAGAATAATAGGAGCAGCCTCCAACTGTTAACATTCTGTGTCTGGCCTCAACCTGTGGGACCGACTCTCACCTGCATTGCCTTTCCCTGCCTGAGCATGTTGTCCATTGTTGTTCAGCATAGATTTTCCCTTACCTGACCTTCCACCAGGACGGCTATTGCTAACTATCTCAGGATCTCGGTCAAGCTCGATGCAAAGGGAACCTTGCCTGCATCATAACAAAAAGAGCACAGCCACAGAGGATGAGTTAATGTGACTGGAATTTCAGCAGGCCATATCAATCAGCATGGAACAGTAAGCTGAACTACTTTGGAAATGAGCATGCCTGATCATCATCTTCCTTTGCCGTTTGGGCAGTGGGTCGCCTTCCACCTGTTTATTACATGCCACCACACCCACACCATTTGCTAGTTTCGATGCATTGCTGAATCCTCTGCCAGGCTCCCAGGAAATGTCTGACTCATTTGAACCCCATGTAGGACGACTCTCCAGTATTTGGCAATCTGGGTCTTCTCCCTGATCTTCAATGGATCTCTCAACACTCTTTGTCTTATATGGCAAACTGTCCAAAGAAGCCCCTGATGCCTCAACTGCCCTTGACATTGTGCAAGGAAAGAACTGTATCTCTCTTGGGACCTGCAGAGATGAGAGTTAGATGGCATCTGAATGTTTCTCAGTGAACAATTGCAATCATAGCTGATTTGTTGCTGTAACTCCCAAAATTTTCAGACAACTGTCTCTAAAAGATGGACTGCTAGAAACATATGGACAACAACCATAAGATGCAAAAAAATGAGGACAAAACCCCTCATACCAGGACACCAGAGGAGGCCGGCACTGGGTGAACAACTTGAGGAGCCTCAGGCATCGTGTTCAACAGTGACTTTCTGATATGGTTTTGTTGTTGCTGTTGTTCTACTTCTCTTTGCAAAAGTAGCTCTAGCTTCTGCTTGCCACCATCTACTTGAGTTGTTGACATCTCCAACTCTCTCTGCATGGTATACAAATGACATGCAACAGACAGAAATTAAATCCACAAACTATCTCATCTCCGATCCAGTAACTACCATCAACAAGAACCAGGACAAGTTATCAAAACTAAAAGGGGGAAAGCCACCTCCAGCAGGCCAAGTGCAACAGCAGGCTCACTGATCTTCCAGACAGGATGGTCAGGCAGCACAGATGGTGCTCTTCCCACTGAGCCAATTGATGGCACGTCCTGTGGTACTTTCATGCCCTTGAACTGCAATGCGACTCTGTGTTAGAACCTTCAACCACCTGACCAATTTCACCCAGGTGATGTGCATATCTGTGAGGAAAAGCAATCCTACCTTCCAGTTCAGAGAGAAAAGGATTAGATCTCTTTGATTACATTCCAGTTGGATGTCTCCAAATGATCCATATGATTGCATGATTACTCCAGTTCCTTACAGTGCATTGTAATTACTCTTGCAGTATCCAGGGAAAAGAAATCCTAGCTTCAGGTCCAGAGAGAATAGAATTAGATCTCTTTGATTACATTCCATTGGTTGTCTGCAACATGATGACTATGATTGCAGAATTACTCTAGTTTCTTAGTTGTGTGTTGTAATTCTTCTTACAAGATCCTCACTTCAACTGACAAAAGGGTACATAAATTTTTTCTCAGGCACTATTTTCACACAGACCCACAGAGTTCTAAGTACATATGTGGCAATTGGGTTACTATTGGCACCAGAATTCACTATGTACTTGACTGAACATAAGGTTTGACTGAAACCTTGAACTTATTTCAACACCATAAATGGCAAGGATTGCTCACATAGGTGTGTAAGAGAGCTTCATCAGCTGTGCATCGACGTGCTGGGTCAAATGCTAGCATTCGTTGTAAGAGATCAATGGCATCATCATCCACACAGCCTGACAACCGTTTCACAACATTTCCAGCCTGCAAGTTGGTAGCTCAAATTAATGGGTATCCTATCATGGAAATGAGAATGCATCAAGATTTCTAGCTACCAAATGCAAGTTACAAATCATAAGGGAGAAAAGGGGTAGAACATGAGCTTACTCTTCCTGGAACTTTCTTGAGGTACGCACGCCAGTGGTCACTAGGCACACTCTCGATGTCTTTCCAGCAGGGTGTGCCAATTACATCAAAGGTCACATCCAGCTGCAACTCACCATGAACACAGTTCATCTTTCCAACTTCACATTATGCAAATGAGCCGAGCTTGCCTGATGCAGTGACCCAGCAATGACACAGCCTGTTTCATGGTTTCCGCTGAGATACTTATGATTCAGCAATAAACAAGTACCACATATTCATGCGGTCAACAGAAACAAGAACCACAATATACTAATATCAACTTGAGAAGAGGAAAAGAAGAAAGATGCACCTGCTCATGCAATTCTGAGTCCAGATCATCAGTATAAGCTTCTCCTACCAGTGGTGTATTTGGCTCCCCACTGTACACAATGGCATGTCTGGACTTTTAGACAACAATACAGAGTCTTTTCTGGTCAAGCTTCTCCTTGGCTTCATAGTAGAGTATAGTGATGAGGTTAGAACTGTCCAATGTCCACAGGATCATTTAGCTTAAGATCCTAGAAGTTCTCTGACTCGCTCTTTGGTCTGGGAAGTTTGATTGTCAGTATGTAGCATTTGTTCCTGTGATCTCCTACAGAATAGAATGATATAAAGGAAAAAACATTCCTTGGGACTTTGAGCTTAGGACTTACTATGGGACCAAGAAAGAAATAACAGTACAAGGCCCTAAAATCAAAACTGCAGACACAAGCAAAGAAATGCATTATAGTTCAGTTTCAGTTGGACCTCACCATAAGATGAATTCAATGCCAATGTCTTAAGCTCACAAGAAATTGTTCCAGGAAAAGGGAGCAACATACCGCACTCCAAAAAGTGGCTTGGCCCGATATCCTTTCCCTTGAAGAGAAGCTTGTCTCATAAGAAGCTCCTGTGCAAACCAACACAAATGTGAGGCACGGTTTTTATCACATTAGCTGATATTTGGTTTTCCATGGACCATCACTATTGTACCCAACAGGCAAACCTACGGCTTGAGTATACTAGCATCTCAAGCACTTGATAGCCAAGAGTGCAAAAAATGTTCAGTAGTTGAATTCAGACAGTTCCCTGCATCCTGTGTTGATAATGCATGAGCTAGTTCCATGAACACATACAACTCACCCCAAAAATGCAGCCAACTGACCACCTGCCACATGCCCAACAAAGATAATGGTTTGTATTACAGTGGGGAGCTGTAAATTTGCACCTTCATGCTAGTCCAATGGAGTAAGAAAGGGACCAATGACACAGTACTGAAATTGATGAGACTCAATAGTGGGTGTTGCTCAAAGGACATGCATCCTGATACATATGCAGTACAAATCGACTGCTTCCTCAACTCATAATTGCAGTCAGCATCTCCACATGTAAAAATGTATGATAGCTTACATGTCAATGGCAGATGTGTACTGGCCCTGAGACATTACCACCTCTGGTGCACGGTGGCTTGGTGTGACCACCTGCAGAATGAAAGATTATTTAATTCCCTTGCAAATGACACAACAGAAACAGAGAAAAGGGTGTTGAAATCTTCACACAATTGATGCAATCCCAAGCCAAAATTTCTTCTCTGTTTGCTGAAACTCAATACTAGACCATGAACCAATATTTTTGTTGAGTCCTGACCATAGATCACATTCATACAGATGCTAGTTGGCTTACAACCCATTACACTTATTGCCATTTGGTAGCACATGAAACCCAGTACCATTACACCAAAAACTCACATATGTGCTTCCTTCACTTTGCAGACCAACAAAGTCAGACCAACATGTTCAGCATAAATCTGAAGGCAAATCACAACATGAGAGCACAACTACAGTGGCCAGCATTTCGAAATCTCAACCTAATGCCATGAAAGCACTCACCATCTTTGTATACTGTCGGACCAGCATGGGTTTCTTGGTTCTCCCTGCTCTTCTGCCAGTTGGCTTGGGCTCCAGTGCAGTTGACGTCTGCATTAATAGGCAATATAGGACCAACTTAGGCCCTGCTAAACATATTCTTGTGTCCATCCCATCCTCCAACATGCAGCTACATGGTATCACTTTGTCAATTCCCGCACAGAACAATTATTTGTCTTCATATGAGTCACAACATTGCTGTTTGCTCACTGTATGAGGATCTCCTTACCTCCAGAGCTGAACGGGCAAGTCCAAAATCGCACAATTTCACACGCTTTTTGGCCGTTAGAAGTAGATTCTCAGACTTGATGTCCCTGCCACCAAATACAATCCCTAACTTTTTCAGCTTCAGTCAACCACCAATTCACCCTTTTGTTTGATTCTTCTCCTTATGAAGTGCATTGCCCTTGCAAGCACCCCCACTACAGGTCATGACGAAGCAGGAAGATAAAAGACAATGCTTACCAGTTATGCTCCTGTACCATAGTTTTTGATGGCATGAAGCACAAGAAGGGTTGAGAGATTTCAAAGGACATACCTGTGCCATACATGACATGAATGTATGTATTGAACAGCCACAAGCAGTTGCCAAATTAGGAGCCTCAGAGCCCCAGGTGTTAATGGCTCATTCTGGTGGTTCAAATCCCCACTGCAAGGAAGAATGTGGCTTCTGAAGTTAGCATCAGAAATTCTACACAACCCAATATGATGCTCTGCTTGCATGCCGTTACCTGAACTTCTTCCACACCTACACTGAAGTCTAATTCAACCTTCTTCCTGAGCAACATATAGATCCCAAGTGGAAAGAGACCATCTCCAATAACAACATTTCACACCCAACAATCAGGGATAAGATTTGCACCACTCAGCAAATTCGGTGGCAATATACAGATCTGTTGAATCTGAGATTTCCAAATTTGATGTTGTGAACACATTTGTCACTGCATGCATTACCAAATGCCAATTTGCCATCATTTCATGTTCACACAATTCCACCCATAAGGTCCCAAAAGAATTCCTCTATCAGCTCTACTCACCAATCACATGGCAACACAGATTTTGTCATATCTGTGCTGCTTGATTAGGGCCTAGCCTCCTTTATTTGATCCATTACTCACCTTTGCAAATTCAAAAATTGCACATTAGACTCCAAAATACTTTCATGGACACAACTTACACGATATTATGTAGGGGTGACAGAGGCGCCGCATTATGCAAACTTCCCGCAGCACCCGCTTTGCCAGCATGTGGCAGAAAAATATATCTGGCACCCTCTGCAATCAGTCACCAGCACAACAAAACCTCTGTCAGCCTGAGACTACAAATAAATCAAGAGACCTGCTCTGCTGCACAATCCCTCAACTTTGTCCAGCATGAATTAAAAGGTCCCCTTGCTGTGACCCATTTTGGTTTTCATAGTCAATATCCACTAAAACAAGGATGTGAGTTCACAAGCCAAGAGGCTGAACAGAGTTTTGTTTGTAAATCTAGGTTCATTGCCGATGATGAAATCAGGAATGAAGAGAGAGGTTGAGAATACTACTGTGCAAACTAAGACAAAGAGTACTCCTGCATCACTTGATGTGCACATAACCAAGCCCTGCCAAAAACCTTCCATCCTACGACCAGGCATGTAGCTGTGCAAGCATTTCTGCCTCTAAAATTCCCAGGGTCAAAGGCGGGGTGGGGTGTGGGGGTGTGGAGCTGAGAGGATGTTGCACCTTGAGAGCAATGATCTGGTTAAACTCCAGGTCAAGTGCTTTACACACATCGCCATATGTGCCTGAGCCTATGTGCCCTTGCAATTTGTACCTCGGTCCAACTGCAACCCAAAAAAAAAACGGAGCAATAATGAAACGAGAATCACGCCAACAAATCTAGACAAGTAACAACACGTAATACAAAGCAACTCTACCGCACTACTTATCACTCACGTATCCGATTCCAATTTTCGTCAAACGAAAACCCAAACTTCCGCAGAACCCAAAACCTAGAATTCGACTGCGAATCATACTACCGACGTTTGCTACAAACCACGACCATAAAGGCTACCCAAAAATGGGATGCTCTTGTGTCTAGTGTGGGCAAGCAATAAAGCAAAGCATATATAACTCACACATACAAATTACACACATACATACCAAACCATAGTTTGCCACAAACTGTGTAAATGCCTTTGGAGGAATCTACTTCGCTCACTTCATTCCATGCCATAATTCCCTTTCTTTTTTCACTGCAGCTAGCTAGCAGAAGTAATGCTCAGAAGCAACTTGTTGATGGCTAAAAGCGGAGAAGCTGAGCAGCCGCAACAACAACAACATCAACAACGGCCCAAGCAGCATTTTGACGATGTGATGATACTCATGAGTCTTCGTCATGAGTGAGGTATTTGGTCATTTACGTAGCTTCGTCTAAATCAAACAAGAAAGGGGTTTGACTACCGCGTGGGGAACATGAACAACCTCCACGTGTGTGGTGTTGTTCGACGAACAGATGCGGAATATTCCGCCATTGCCTCTTTCGTGGTGGGGACAAATGGAAGACTTGAAGAAGAAGAAGAAGAAGACGATGGAAGACCAAGTCCAACTGCAACAAAAATGACGATCAAAATCATCTTCTACTTAATCATCTTCTACTTGTTGATTGTTGAGTATGTATATGTAATGTATGTTTCAAATACCGACAGTAGTAGTCGTAGTTGAAGATACAAAAAGGCTCGCTTGTTCTTGTTCGTTTTCTTCTTCCTTTATTCTCTCCAGTCCTTTTTTCTCTTTCTATCCTTCTGCTTTTCGCGTTGTTGCCCTTCCAAAGGGTTTTGAATACAGATTGTTCTCAAACCTTCTTTCATTTTTATTGTTTACGAATTTTTTTGATTAGATTTTAGCTTAAGCCTCCTTCATTTTGTTTACAAATTTTTTTTATTAGATTCTTAATTAAGGGCCTTCTTCATTTTGTTGTTTACAAAAAGTTTTTTTGTTCGATTCTTAAACCTTCTTCGTGTTGTTTACAAAGTTTTTTAATCCAGTCTCATTCATTTCTTCCTGTTTACATAGTTTTTTTTTAATTATTATATTTCTTTAGTCTCTTTGGTTTTTCATTAGATTTCTCAAGCCTCCTCCTCCTCCTTTTTATTTTGTCTCCCAAAAAAATTATTGGCTTTTAGAAGCCTCCTTTCATTTGTGGACAAAGATGTTAAGTAGATTTTCAAGTGTCCTTCATTTGTTACAAAGTTTTAGATTTAAGTGTTCAATCCTTCTCCATTTTGTTTGTAAAAATTTTGATCCGATTTCTCAAGCCTTTTGATTTTCTTTAGAAAAGAGTTTTTGAATCTTCTCAAACGTCCTTGATTTCCTTGACAAAACTTTCTATTAGATTTTCAGTCCCTTTCATTTTATTAAAGAGTTTCTTTTTTTTTTGCAACAAAAATTCCCAAGCCTCCATTTTGCTACGAAGTTGTGAGTAAAAAACTCTAGCTTGTTTTCGTACCAACATTTTCTATTAATTTTCAAAGGACAAACAACAGGGAAAGGACTTAGACATTTTTGATTTTCTTTTAAAGGGAAATCCCCCATTTTGTGAAATAGCTTACATTTTGTAGTTGGATAGGCTAATTCTATCACCGAGCTTAGTTTCATGCTTCATGAAGCATGATGAAAAACAACCATGATTTGTGTAGTAAGAAGATAAACCGGAACCCTATTATTGTGAATTAAGAAGCTCCAAGCCCTTCTTACATCCAATTTTCTCATTACATCATTTCCAGTGAACTTCAAAGTTTTGAACTGGGAAAAGATGGTTTAAGTTCCAGGAAATGTGGTGATTCTGGAAGACGAAAACGAGTTACTTAGAAATTTGATGATGATGATGATGATGAACCAAAAGGCAGTGAAGAAGTAACCCTCTGTGCACCAGCACACACATGCACATGCATATGCACCAAACACACGTGGTGGAAATTGAAAAAAGGTTTGTACATACTGTGCACTGGCACACACATGCACACACATATGCACCAAAACACACGTGTTTGAAAAGGAAAAATGTGAAAGATTGAATGATTGAACCACGATTTGCCCTAGACTTTAAATAAACCAAAACAAGCAGAGAAAGAAATGTGTGATGTTTGCAGTGCAAGAAGCACTTGAACAACAAAATAGAGACCAAAACTGAAGAAAACCATTGTTAGTAAATGAATCAACAATAGAAGTTGTGTTGTTGTTGTTGAAGATGTTTGAAGATAATAATTAATAAATCAGAAAAAATTAAGCAGTTTTGTGAATTCAAGAAGCACCCAAATTCACTAATAACAAAAGATGAAAGCCAAAAAGCACAAAACAACAATAGAACAAAATGTCTAGGATATATATATATATATATACCACCCTTCCAAGTTCAATTGAAAACCCGAAAATTAAGTGGGAAGCAAAACTTGAAACCTCAATTGTAGAGGAATGAACAAGCTGTTTTTTTGAGAAGGCAAAGGACATGAATCTTGGTAAAACTGACTTAGGTCAAACCCAAGAAAGAAGCCAAAGTATGATCACCAATTAGAACCTCTTGAATGCATTACTAAAAACATTCTCTTAATGATTCAAGAAAAAAGCAATATGTGAAGCAAGTACGTTGAACATGGTCTTTGAAAGGAAGACAGAGAAGAAGTGCTGCAAATTAAACCATAAACATGCATTTTACATGCAAAGATCAAAAGAAAAAAACAGTGACTTGAGCAAGATGGCCCAAGTTGAAACCAACGATCATCAATAATAATGTTCGGTATTCTAAATAAACATAATGTTGTATAAAATGGAAACGCCAAGGCTTATTATATTTAGTTGACAAAATGTGAGCTATATTCTACATTGTGCATAACATATGTACCATATTGTTCATAACCTATTTGTATATGTCACAAAAACATATTGTGACTTATTACCATCAATGTTAGATTATATATCCATGCTTGTATGTAGAGCTTCAAAAAGAGTTCATAGTGTGTAACTGCATGGTTTAAGAAAGAAGGTTTTTCAGTTCCAAAAACCAAGATTGGGAAATAGGTTTGGAAAACAACCAAGGGCTAGTTCATCCTCAAATGAAGCTTCAAGTGCATGTTTCTCAATGTGAGGGAAAATGCATATAAGGGATCCACTCCAGCACTTGTATTCTTGGCATCCCAAATTTTCATAGGAAAATAAACCTGCATAATGGGCAGAGGGCATCTTCCATCAAGAGAGCCTCATCAGAATAGTGTGGGTCATGGGTGTGGGCAAAAAATATCCATTACATCCCCTTTGTGGGTAGGAAGCTCTCTCTCCACACTGGTAATATGGCTGGACACAGGATGCTCTGGAATGCTCTTTTGGTGAATGCACCCACTTGGGAAAATGCTCTTCCATAACTGGTACCACACAATTTATTTGCAGTATATCAAGCCTTGACAATACTATATAATCCCACAGGTGGTGGCTTCATCAAGGTTGGGCTTCTCTACTTGGGTCTTGACTATTATGATGGAAAAATAAATAAAACTACCCATTCAAAAGCACAAGTTTTCCAAGTCTTCCACCAACATACATACATACATACATACATACATACGTACATGGGTTTAAATCACATTCCAAAGTGTGCATTCTGATTCCAATTAAAGGAGGATTTCTACTTCACGATGCTTGATGCTCTTTTGTACTTGCACGGAACAAAACAAATTTCTCAAAAAATATTTCTCTTGCCATGATGCTTGCACTTTCTTAAGTACTTGAATTGCAAAAGCCATAAATCTTACTTGTCATATGACAAACTCATGCATGTACCCAAACACACAAATGTTAAATCTCACCAATACCCTTTCTAATTAGAGAACTAGAAACTCATGAAAATGAAATTAGCTATAAGTGGGGGGAACTTGCATCATTGGAACATAAGATCATACACGTGCAACATGTCTCAAGTTCAAGTTCTTGACTTTGGAACTTGAGTTTTGTGCTTGGACATCAATGTATATATATGTTCATAGTTTTATGTTCCCTAAATATCATTTTTTGCATGTAAGTTTAGAGAAGTTTTTTCACATCCTTATGATATAGGTTGTTTCATTTGCCCTAGTTGTCATTTTATTCAAAGTTTTGAAGGATGTTTGCATGCTACAATGTACACAATTTGTTTAAAAATTGAAACCACATATAATATCAAAAGTAGCAACACCTAAAATTTTATTCATTTTGAATTATTTTGAAGATCACATATAAATGATTTCAACTTTAAAATTAAAAGAAGTCACAATAATCATGAATGTGAAATTGAGTCATAATTATGCATTTGCATAAATTTACATTAATAATTTAGTAAAGGTTTTCAAAAAATTTATTTGACAACAATTTTTCATTTTTTCTTTAAATTCGATTTTTTTTTCAAATGATTAAAAAACAATTAATCCGAGTAACTTTTCAATGGAATAACATTTTTCAACCTAAAAAAATCATAATTATAACAATATCATACGATAATATACTAATGAACAATTTTAAACATATGATTTAAATTCCACAATTTTCAAAAAAATTGAAAACTTTGATGAAGGAGATTTTTTTTATGGTTTTTTTTGTTATATGTAAAATTTCATGGACAAATTATTATTAAATGTGAAACTTCTTAAGTCCTTTTGTTGGAATTGCAAAGATGATTCAAGGCTTTGCAAATCAAAATAATAATTTTTTGGACTATTATATAATTCATATGTGCATTGATTTCATAATATAATGCGAGATTGAAACATAAACCATCATCTATTACAAAATTTTAGTGAATATTATTTTTCAAATTTTCATCATGATGCATGAAATTTGGATAGGTATTAAAAATTGTCAAATTATAACATTTTGTGTACATATATAGCATGCAAACCTTTTGAAGCGTGTTTTTAAAACATTAGAATAGTTTTAGGCATTATGAAAGGAAATGTAGACTATTAATTTCAAATTTGAC
Organism: Sphagnum contortum; assembly: GCA_963920785.1. Classification (NCBI taxonomy): domain Eukaryota; kingdom Viridiplantae; phylum Streptophyta; class Sphagnopsida; order Sphagnales; family Sphagnaceae; genus Sphagnum; species Sphagnum contortum. Next base: position 6,447,164 of record OY987281.1, read on the forward strand.
CTAAAAAATGTTGTTGCAAGTTTTTGGTGTTTTATGTAAATTTTGTTTATGCACATTGTTATGTGAAATATGTTGCATGTTTTGGGTTTGATTTATTGTGGGTTGTCACGGACGTGACAGTGCGAAACCAACTTTCCAACATTGGAGTTTCCAATAATATCTTAGCATTGGAGTTTCCAATAATATCTTAGCATTGGAGTTTCCAATAGTATCTTAGCATTGGAGTTTCCAATAATATCTTAGCATTGGAGTTTCCAATAGTATCTTAGCAGTATAAATAGAGGACCTTGAGACTTTGTCCCTCACTCTCGTCAACACCAATTGTATTTGCTCTTCCAATATCAATACTACTTCTAGCTTTCTTTCTTTGAGTGTTATTGATTCTAGTTTTGAAGCTTCAAGTGTTATTCCCAGTTTTGTGTGAGTTGTTGTGTTATTGGTTTTAGTTCCTAAGCTTCTAGTGTTATTTCCAGTTTTTGTGTGAGTTGCTGTCCACAACAGTTTGACGAGAGTGCAGTACCAAGATGGGTGATGCTTCCAACATCCAGATGCACGACGTGGTTGCCATACTACAATGGCTACGACAAGAAAATGCCAACCTACGAAATGCCATGGAACAGCTCCAAGTTGCTCACGCTCCAGTCCATGTTCCAGTTCCACAAGCGCCAAAAGAACCTCGAGTAAGCTTGCCAGAGAAGTTTGACGGAGATCGTACAAAACTTCGAGATTTTGTCAATCAAGTTCGACTTGTCTTCCGTCTCCAACCACACAGATACGCAACAGAAGAAACACAAGTTGGGCTCATTGGATCATTGCTCACCGGAACTGCGTTATCTTGGTTTTCGTCACTATTAGAGAAGGATTTTCCACTTCTGGCAGACCTTGATCAATTCTTGGAGGAATTCAGCAGAACGTTTGGAAAGAGAGATCGAGCCCTTATAACAACAACAAAACTTCAAACACTACAACAACGATCACGCCCAGTTTCAACATACGTTATAGAATTTCAACAACTTGCATGTGACCTCGATTGGAACAACACAGCTCTCATCACCATGTTTCGATGGGGACTCCGCAATGATATCAAAACCTTGTTGCTAAACCTGCCCAAACCAATTACTCTGTCGGAAGCCATTACTCAAGCAATCAACTACGACAACCGGTTGTTCGAGCAGAGACAGGAGCGACGATTGCTCTTTGGATCATATCGAGCGGATTACACAGCTCCAACCCGCCAAACATCTTCAAGCACTTCGACCCCAGAGCCCATGCAAATTGACACTTCAAAGGTTAAGAAGCTAACCGAAGAAGAGAAAGAACGACGTCGCAGGGAACACTTGTGTTTTTATTGTGGAGGCAAGGACCACAGCTTAAACAACTGCCCTTTGAAACCTCAGGGGCCAAAGGCGCACAAATTTCGATACACCTTGAGCACTTCTGAGCCAAAACAGGAGGAAAACGAGTCGGAAAACGACAACAGCCAGCCACATTAGGGACCGTGCGGCTAACCAATATTACCACGTCATTAGGTCCTATCTTATCCTCTGAACCTTCTCGTTGTTTTAATATCCCGCTTAAAATAGATTTTCATCCACATAACATAAAAGTTAAAGCCTTGTTAGATTCCAGAGCCTCTGCTTGTTTTATTGATAAAATTTTTGTGAAACGTCATAATCTTCCTATAGTCCTCAAGAAATCCCCTGTGGCAGTAGAGGTTATCGACAGTAGACCTTTGATTTCAGGAGATGTCATTCACGAAACTAAACCCTTAGACATTATCCTAGAAGGACACCGAAGTACTATTGTATTCAATATCATTAGTTCTCCCTCTAATCCTCTTGTCTTAGGTCTCTCTTGGTTAGAGATGATTAACCCGAATATAGATTGGAAAAAGCGAAAACTAACATATCGAACCATAGTTTCTCATATTTCGTCTAGAAACCCTAGGAATGTTCCAAATCCGTGTTCTTACCAAGTCCAAGGGTCCGCGGTAGAAGTTCCGTTGATGGTCAGTGCCCGAGCCTTTATGAAGGCTGCCAAGAATGGGAATATGTTTGCAATTTATGCAATTCCGACATCTCAACCTGTTCAAGAACCAACCAAGCTACCTGCAAAATATGAGGAATATCGGGACGTGTTTGAGAAGAAGAACGCTGATACACTTCCTCAGCATCGACTTTATGATTGTGGCATCGAGCTCCAAGAAGATGCACAACCTCCTTTTGGTCCAATCTACAGTCTCTCCCAGAACGAACTTGCTGCATTACGAGATTACCTTGATGAAAATCTCGCGAAGAACTTCATTCAACATTCCAAGTCAGGTGCTGGAGCTCCTGTCCTGTTTGTCAAGAAAAAAGACAGCTCCCTTCGGATGTGCGTGGATTAGCGTGGACTAAATAAGGTCACAATCAAGAACCGGTATCCATTGCCGCTTATTTCAGGACTTCTTGACCAACTCGGTCAAGCAAAGATCTACACCAAGCTTGATCTTCGTGGAGCGTACAACCTAGTACGTATCAAGGAAGGTGACGAATGGAAGACGGCGTTCCGAACTAGGTATGGACATTTTGAATACAATGTCATGCCTTTCGGTCTTACCAACGCACCTGCCGTCTTTCAACACTTAATGAACGACGTATTCCGAGAATTTTTAGATGATTTTGTTGTATGTTACTTCGATGACATATTGGTTTTCTCCAAGAATGAAGAAGAGCACATCAACCATGTCCGGCTAGTTTTGGAGAAACTACACACTGCTGGACTGTACGCCAAGCTGGAGAAATGCGTTTTCCATCAACCCCAAGTCGAATTCTTGGGCTACATCATTTCTAGAGAGGGTCTATCCATGGACCCACAGAAAATTCGGACAGTTATCAAGTGGAAGAAACCGGCTACCATTCGAGAAGTACAATGCTTCCTCGATTTTGCGAACTTCTATCGAATCTTCATTCGAAACTACTCCAAGATTGCCGCTCCGTTGACCCGATTAACTTGCAAAGACAAGCTCGAGTGAAATGCGGAAGTAGACCAAGCATTTGAAACTCTAAAGAAGGCGTTTACAACGGCGCCTATTCTGACACATCCTAACTTCCAGAAGTCGTTTTTTCTAGAAACGGATGCTTCTGACTTTGCTCTTGGAGCAGTCCTTTCACAACTTGACAAATACGGACGCCTCCACCCTGTCGCATTTCACTCACGAAAATTTACTGCTACCGAGATCAATTATGAGATTCACGACAAGGAGCTTTTAGCCATTGTCGACTCGTTCCAAAAGTGGTGTCATTTTCTTGAAGGAACTCAACATCCAGTCACGGTCCACACCGATCACAAGAACCTTGAATATTTCATGTCTGCTAAGGTACTGAATCGACGACAAGCTCGTTGGAGTATATCACTTTCGCGCTTCAACTTTGTCATCACATACCGTCCCGGTTCCAAGCAAATTCAGTCCGACGCTCTTTCCCAACGAGCGTATCTTGCACCAAGGGAAGGAGATGCAGCTTACGACCAACAAAAGACTACCCTTATCAAACCCGAGCAACTTTAGCTGAAGATCATACGCACCACAACTTCAGTGGATGCATCTTTTCTGCAAGATATCCAAGTAAGTTTAAACTTTGATCCTTTGTCTTTGAAATTGAAGAACAATGCTGGCATCTTCAATCCTAGAGAATTTCCAAGTCCAGGCTCAGATCCAGAATCCCTGGATCACCCTACTTCCAGTTCATAGGGTTCTAGATCGCATAACATTGATCCAAGATTCCAGTTCCACGACGGGCTGTTATATTACCAGGGACTACTTTATGTCCCTAAAGGTCCATGCCAACTCCAAGTGCTTCAGTCTCGACATGACTCTCCATTGGCTGGACACTTTGGTTACAACAAGACTATGGAGCTGATATCCAGAGACTTTTGGTGGCCCCAAATGTGGAAAACTGTGAAGGACTATGTCACGACGTGTGACACTTGCTCTAGATCCAAGATCCCTCGTCATCAGCCATACGGGTTACTCCAACCGCTGCCGATTCCAGAAACCCCATCGACATCCATATCCATGGATTTCATTGTGGACCTTCCAAAGTCCAAATCTTTTGATTCAGTTTTTGTTGTGGTGGATCAGTTGACAAAGATGGCACATTTTGTGCCTTGCAACAAAACTATCATAGGTAAAGAAATGGCATGACTTTTTTTGGAGAATGTGTACAAATATCATGGATTTCCCGACGATATCATATCTGATTGTGGTACGCAGTTCACGTCCAAGTTCTGGCAATCCCTATTCAAGATCTTACAAGTGAAGACCAATCTATCATCAGCGTATCATCCTCAAACGGATGGACAAACCGAACGAGTGAATCAAGTATTGGAGCAATATTTTAGGTGCTTCATCAACTACCATCAAGACAATTGGGTGGATCTACTTCCAGTCGCAGAGTTTGCCTACAACAATACATTTCAAGAGTCCATCCATCAAACTGCGTTCTGATTTGACTTTTTAAACTTGAGTTTGGCAGAAAATCCGGCTGCGCAAGATCTGGTCACCAAACTTCTGGAAATCCACAAAGACATGAAGGCAAGGCTTGTAGAAGCTCAAGAGCGGCAGAAGAGAAATGCAGACAAATCTCGAAAGCAGAATCCAAACATTCCGGTTGGAGATAAAGTTTGGCTTTTACGTCGCAATTTGAAGACTCGCCGACCGAACGACAAACTTGACTATCGTCGTCTTGGACCTTTTTGCGTGAGTAAGCAGGTTAACGAGGTAGCATACAGGTTGGACCTGCCATCATTTATGAAAATTCATCCAGTGTTTCATGTTTCCTTGCTTGAACCATATAAAGAATCGACTATTCCAGGACGGTTACCAGCACCTCTGCCATCAATCGAGATTAACGGAGAAGAAGAATTTGAAGTTTCTAAGATCATCGAATCCCGCATCAATCGAAGGAGATTAGAATATCTTGTACATTGGCAGGGCTATGACATAAGCGAGCGAACTTGGGAACATGCTGCTAATCTTGCTAATGCTCCCAAAATGATCAACAAATTTCATCGTCAGTACCCAACAAAACCAAGTGCCAAAGATATTTGAATTCAACATGTTTAGATCAACACCACACCATGTAAATATCACATGGACTTCTTGTAATAGATTTTTAGTTTCTGTTTTTGATAAGATAAATAGAACAACTCGTAGGAACTCGTTGCTTGAAAGGGGGGGGTGATGTCACGGACGTAACAGTGCGAAACCAACTTTCCAACATTGGAGTTTCCAATAATATCTTAGCATTGGAGTTTCCAATAGTATCTTAGCATTGGAGTTTCCAATAATATCTTAGCATTGGAGTTTCCAATAGTATCTTAGCAATATAAATAGAGGACCTTGAAACTTTGTCCCTCACTCTCGTCAACACCAGTTGTATTTGCTCTTCCAATATCAATACTACTTCTAGCTTTCTTCCTTTGAGTGTTATTGATTCTAGTTTTGAAGCTTTAAGTGCTAATCCCAGTTTTGTGTGAGTTGTTGTGTTATTGGTTCTAGTTCTTAAGCTTCTAGTGTTATTTCCAGTTTTTGTGTGAGTTGCTGTCCGCAACATGGGTTTTGTAAACGAATAAATATTTTGAATCATCAAAAATGTAATTTAGTTTTATGTTTTGTTACAACTAAATTCAAATGGTTTAAACATTGTTTTGATTTGGGTTGTGTATTTTACATGGGATTTTGTTCAATAAGTGCTATGGAAATTTCATTTATTTTTAATATGTTTTTAGTTTTTTGTTCATATTTTATAAACTAAATAAAATTATAATTTGGGGGGCATTCTTGATCTACTCACTTAATAATTTTAAGTATTTTAGTTTGGTTTTCATTAATACATGGAAAGGAGGATAATAATTATTGTTAAATGTAACCATTGGTGGTTATGAAGTTGGAACTATGAGGAATAAATGCACACACATAAAAAGGGCTTGCCACTGGCAGAAGGCTTGTAACTTGATGTAATTAAATTATTACTTATGTAATTATTTAATAGTTAAGTTCGATGATTTACTTGTTAGTTAAACTTCATACTTTAATTATGATTTGGTGTGTTTGACTTTCACATGATAATTTCTGTGAATGTTTTTTGACACAGTAATGTGCATTAATTTACACATGATAATTCATTTGAAAAGTCATGTGAAAAGTTTTTGACACATTAATGTGCAGTGACTCACACATGATAATTCATGTGAAAAGCCACATGAATAATCTTTTAACACATTACTATGCATTGACTCACATATGATAATGATTATGGAAAGTCTTTGCCCTTTTATTGTGCATGTGGAATCATATGGGGAGCCATGTGATGTGTAAATTTATTTTTTAATTTTATTTAGTTTCCTTTTGGTTAATATATAGTTAAGTGTTTGTGACCTTTGAAAACACCTTCACTTGATGAAAATAAGTTAGTACATGAGTGCAAAGTTTCATGGAATGAAATTATGAAAGGCGTTGAAATTTTAATTTTGAAAGGTTTGACATAGTTTATATGTGTGTGAAATCCATGGTAGGAGAATGGTGTGGCATATTAGTTGTACATAGGAAATAAATATATTTATGCAAACAAAAACATAAAATAGAGATGTAATAAACATACATAATTTCGATCCTAAACTCGCTTCTACATGCCTTCTTCATTTCTTTTTTTCCTTATTTAAAAAAGTTTCCCTCCCTTTTTTTTATATTGATAGAGGATGCATGAAAGTACAACAATGACGGTGAAAACACATCCACCATCACCATTGTTAACCAAAAGAAAGTTTAATTAATCATTATTGGTCAAGAACCATAAAAACAAATTGGGGGGGTGTCTTTACCTTTCCTATGGTCGTTGTTGTCATCTGTCAAGCAACAACAAAACTATTATAACTAATAACAACCATGATTTTATTTTATTTTAAAAGAAAAAAAAAGGGTGATGAAGGCCCACTTCTTCATCGTGATCAATGTTATGAAAGGAGGTTAAATAATTATTTTAATCTCATGATCAATTAATTAGTAAGGCAACATTAAACTAATTAATTAGTTTTTAGAAGCTGGTAGGTAGTAAATCAAATACTTAATTTGAAAAGGAGTTAGTTTGCTAACTAATTATTATTCAAATATGAACTAATTTAATAGCAAATTTGCAAGGAAAGGAACCAATTATTTTCATGCGAGATGAATTGGGTGATTGAGAGAACTAAAGGGGGGTGATGTGTGTGTGGTGTGTTCCTCACTCCTTTTACCCTACATTAATTTTTCATGTTCCTAGCTTCTTTAATTTTTATTTTATATCTTTTTTTCTCATTTTTTATTTGATTTCCACCTTTGGGTTGGTTTCTTTTTGGTTCTTTTTATTATCCACCAAATTATCCTAACAAGGGGTAGCCCCTTTGTAACTTTATTTTCTACCTTGAGGGCATAGTATTAAAAAAAAATGGTTCTTTTTCATTTTGATTGGATCTTGTTAATTTTTCTAGTTTGCATGGAATTGGGAACACAATGGTAGGAAAAAAAGGTAGATGATAAGAAGATTTGTTATCATCATTGTCACCTAAGTGAAGATGTGTAATAAGCAACAAAAGTTAAGTAAAAAAAAATCACCTTCTTAAGGGGTTTTCCAAAAAAATTCATTCTTGTGGTTTTTTTAAAGGTGATTGTTTAAAAAATAATTTTATTACATGGCAAAATTACCATTATTGGATTTGGTATTCTTTTTTTATTATTTTTTGGGATTATTTTCTCACTACCCAACTTTAAGGTGTTTTTGTTTTACATTTTGATATTTAAAAACATGGGCATATTGGATGAACAAATGAAAAACACTTAACCTAAAATAAAATACAAATATTCATGTACTTACACCTAATTTACCTACCTACCTACCTACCTAAGTAGTATTTGACTTAGGTAAATAATAAATAGGTCCTATTTAGATAGGTTTATAGCTTAAGTGGATGGGTGTGTAGATTTTACCTACATGCTTATCTAGCTACATGGGTAGGTATGCCTAGGTACCTACCTAGTTCAACCTACATATCTAAATATTGATTTGAATTTATTTTGGAAAAAATCAATTAATGTGCCAAATGGCAAGTTTTTATTGCACCATGTGTCACAACCTAAAACCATTTAACCATAAAAATTAGACATCTTAGATTATTTCAAAATCATAATAAAAAATTTGAAAATATTAAAAGTTGGGACATGCATCAACACATCACTTGTTCTCATTGTTCACAAAAAAAGTCACATCCTAGTTACAAGCGACAATATGTAAATGGCTAATAAGAGGATGAAAGTGTATTTTCATTGAATTTTTCTTTCATCTAAAATTCCTTGTTGTTTGCAATTAGTGTCACATATGACTTGTCCAATGTAACTATTAAGATTTTAGTCACAAATGTCATCTATGACTAAGAATGAGTCATAAGGACTAGTTGCAAAATGGTAATTTTTTACTAGTGATATTTTGTAACCTCACATGTTTACATGTTAAAAAATTGTTTTGTTATAGTTTCATCCTCCTTTTTTAATGGCCTATCCTCGTTTATATCTTTTGAATCATCTTGCTCTTGGTCTAATGCATTGTATAGTTCTACAATGTATAACTCACTTCGTTTAGTTTTTCCATCCATCGCTTTAAGGTTTACAACCTAAATTCTAGTAGTCTTAAGCCTTGATGTGATGTTTCTTAATCAAAGCTTGGTTTAGTGCCTTATCTACCCACCTAACTAATATGATTTTGTTAGGTTCAAATAGTATTTTTTTTTTTTGGTCATGGCCGCATCCCTTTTTTTATGAAATGCAGTCTTGAATGGTTTGAAGCATGAACCATTTAGTGGTAGTAGAGCATGAGAGGTATGACTTGACAATGTTATATTATCTAAGTTAAATTGTAGTGCTTATTCTATAACTTTTAATGTGACATGTGAACCATGGCCATCTAAGATTAAAAGATGACAATTGGATTGAAATATTCCCCCCATAATTAACCTCTTGAAAAAGGATAAGAACTCTTTGAACAAGAATGAAGTCATCCATGTCTTTTTTTGCATCACCATACAACTCTATGGTTTTCAACTCTTGATGTAATTGTCACATAATCTTTTCTCTTGAATATGTAAAATGTTGGTGGAACCCTTCCACCTATGTTCACATCACAATTCATTGTTAACCATTTTTTAGATTTCAGAATTGTGTTACATACCTATTGGAATCTTCATTTTGCTAACATTTTTGTTCTACTTTGCTTTCCTGTTTGAACATTAATTTCATCAAAGTTCCAAATGTGGTATGCTTTGGACTTGTGCTTATTGTACAACATTTCCAAATTGTTGTAAAATGTTTGGCATGCATTATTGGTTAGTCCTTGGGTTCTACAAACCTCAAAGCCTTCTGCTTGGCAAATGTTTAAGTTCAAGGTGGGTGATGTTCGAACCAATACCACTAGTTGTTTTCAAACACTCCAATTCGAGATTGAATAGGCTTGGTTTGAGTCAATTTTTCCACTTTCAAATTCAATTGTTGCAAGTTGGTAAATAGTCCAACCTTTTGCATTGTGAATGCCCAAATGATCATGGTAGCATCCTCTTCATCTATAAACAATATTTCAAATTTCATTTTTTAATTCCTTGTTCGCCCAATCAAATGATTTGAAAAGGAAGATACTGGTATGCTCCACTGCTTTCTTGTTTTTTTTAGCGTGGTCGTTCCCATTTCCATTGCTTCCATCATTCTTTCCAAAGCCTTATTTGTTCATCTCCCTCTTCCATTACTTGAAGCAATTCTATTAACATTTGTTGTCAAGTTATGTGTGGCTATTGGTGCATGTTGAATGTTTTCGTTGTTTGCACTTGATTGTCTTAATGCACCATTCATGTGCATGTGAGGCACATTGGGGTTCATGGATATCCCCTACTTTTTAGCCTTGACCCCTAGTAACTAAGAGGTGTTTGATCTGGCCCTATAAGTGGTATAACCATGTGCCTCCTATGATTAGACCAAGATTGCAAAAAAATATCAAATCAAAGTACAACAAAGTAACATGGGATTCTAGTGTACCGTTCGAATTAATTAAATCGTAAAATTCCTCAAAATCCTCCCAAATTAAATTGAAATCACTTGTTATGTAGGCCATTGGAATGTATTTCAAAGTTTGTTAGACTATAACCTATTGAAACCTCCCTCTTTTTGAACTTGATGCCCCATAGTTTGGAATCCCTAATTTTGTATCCAACAATAGAACAAAAATCTTTTATATTTGAGGCTGTAAAGTCTATCTAACAAGCAATTCTAAGCTTATCTCCTCCACCTTCCTCATTTTCTGCTTTGCATGCAATGATAAAAAACAATTCTAAACTTATCTCCTCCACCTTCCTCATTTTCGTCTTTGCATGTTATGATGAAATTTGCAGAGTACAAGCCCACAACACCTTCTACAATGACCTTGGGATAAAAAAAACTCCAACTCTTTTCTTCCTTCTACCTTGACCTTGGGACAAATTTTTTAAATCTTTTCTTTTACTTCTACCTTGCCCTTGCCATTAGAATGCTCCAACTCCTCTTGTGCTTCTACCTTTACCTTTACCAAAGCCTTATGATCCTTTATGTTTCCTCTCAAACTTCTAGCTATAAGGATTAGAATCTTTCAGAAAGGCTTGCAATTCATCATCCTTCAACTTCTCAATTAGACTAGACATGCTTGTAAAACAAAAAAAAAAGTATGAATTCCAAGGAGAATTAGATTTGAGTTGTATTCACATTTTTTCCATGAACTTGCTTGTTGTATTTTGGGAGGGAATTCAATGTCCCCAAATTTGGGGGGAATTTGCATTTTGTGTTTTTAGGGTGACCATAAATGTGTTAGTTAGTCTCTAGGATCTCTAGTTTGCTGCTGTGTTTGATAGCTGAACCCTAACAAGAGTTCTACTTCTTGCCTTTGTGTGTTCATATCCCCTTCTTAAACCAAAAAATGAATCCAATGGTGGCCAATTTTTTTTTGAACTGCACAAAATTACACCCAAAACCGAATACCAAAATGCCAATTCTGCCCTCAATCGCTCCAAATACCAAGCGACGGTTTTTTATATCGTGCGTTCGGTCTTGGACTTGTGGATGCACAATGGCTCGATGTTGAGTGTGCGATTGTCGGCTTGGCCTTGACCTAATGGGGTGCTCGGTGGTAGGCCACTGAACGGTGTTGGGTGTATCTACCATGATGGAGCAATCGCAGTTTTGCCTTTGTTCTATTTACGCGGAGTACACGAGAAAGTCCTCGAGTCTGCATTTTACGGTCGCTCAGTGTCGCTCGCTCGCCCGCCCGCTGCCGCGCTCTTCCCACCTTTCTGCCTGCCGTCGGTGATCTTCGCAACACAGCCAACAAGAACGGCAATCTTTTTCCAAGGTTTATCTTATGTCTTACCTGAAAGTTTTAATGCATCGCCACCTTGCAACCCTCCGTTAGTTTTGTCACTTTTGCGAGTGTTCCTTGATTTTTCTCAACGAGGTGAGTCGGAGATTGTGTCCGGGGCGAGCTTTTAGGGTTTTCCATTTTTTAAAATAATGTTGTTGTTGTTGTTGTTGTTTTTTGGGCCTTCTTTCTGGATACGTTCGTATATCTGCCTTCGGATTTCCTTTTTGCCTGGAGGTAGGTGGATTTTATATGAAATCCCGAAAGGGGAAGGACTGAAAGCTTTGCACACCGAGAGACCGAGCATCAGCTTCCCCGCTTGTTTTTCATTGGTTCCTTTCCTCATTGTTCGTCCACACCATAAAGGGATGTAGATCCTGTCACACCTAATTTTCGTGCCTCTTTGGTTTTGATATATGCCACACTCTCAAGTCACAACTGCGAGCAATTGAGTACGTGAGAGATGGATAGTGAAGTCTTCTCAATTACTCCGCGTGTTGCATGGCACCTCGTAAGCTACTTCTAGAAGTCCTGCCTTGATGTTCGGACGTTCGATCTCTGCTTTGTACTCTTCAGGGTATAACCTAGTCACTGTAGGTGGAGCTGAACTACTTAGTACTTGTCATTGTAAGGTGACTTAGGCTTAGGGTTCAAGATGTGGCTTATTCTATGAAAATGTGTGGAGCGTTATGGAAATTTTTCTTGTTGGGAATATTTTTTCAGTCTTCAGAGAGGAGGTTACAATGGAACCAGAACTTCAGATTTCTTCCTTTCTGGACTTTTGTGGGGCACCACCTAGGATTTTGAGGTTCAGTTTCGATCCAGATGTTGGATCATGACATGTGTTGTATAGCCGGGGATTTTGTTGGCTGGAAACATACGCAGCCTCTTCAACATCTTCAGTCCAACACTCACAAGGGACAATAGTTTGCTCTTGATGCACTGGCTCAGGTGGTCCCATCGCAGGTCCTTTCTGCAAGATTGACAATGTGATCTTACACCTTTTCCTGACACCTGCACAATTCTTTTGATGCTAAAACGACTGGGGCAGCTGCCATAAAATAGTTTGATTATCATGTAAAGGGTTTTTTTGAGAGCACATCTGGAAGATTCTTAAAGATTGCTCATATCAAGGTTAGTCAGATGACTTGTGTCAGCCTTGCACAAGGCTAGTCATGATGGCGATAGCCTTTCGCCTTGCAAGTGCCATCCACAAGGTTGTGACTATAGTCATTCTTATCATGTTTCCTTCATGTTTCTTTTGCTGGAACTGAAGGTTACCCTCACAAGTGTGTTGCAGCTTGAATAAATGATGCTTTTGACTTTTTTTATTAGCTATGTCTTCTGAGTGATAGCCAACACAATGATGAGTCATGCTGTTGTTTCCAGAAATGTGACGGAAACCCAGGATGCAGATTCCGTAGATTAGTTTCCCTGAAATTTTGGGCTGTTTATAATACAACACCCACCATTGTGAGCTGATGACGTCAGTGGGTAGTCATGGCAGCTCAACACTGCCATTCATGATGCAGGTGCTGGTCTGATACTTTGTGAGCATCTCTCATGAGGTTATTACCGCACTCATTGTTGGGTTACCCCCAGAAGTGTCATTGTGGAGATTTCTCTGCAATCTCATAGATATATTGTGTAGTTGGAACTGATATGATGCTTATTTGTGTTTTTGAGCTAGCCAGCCTCATGGCTGAGTTTTCCCGTTACTGCGGGTCTTGTGACAGAAATTTAGTAGTTTGTGAATGTTTGGCATTAACATACCCATTGCCAGGAGCTGATGAAGTCAATGGGGATGTTATGGTAGGTGGTTGATGCCATACATGTTGCTGTTAAAGGTCCCTGAACATGCGAATGACCAGCACTGTCATTCAAGTTGCACCTCCATTCTGTCTTGTGGTCTTGTTATCTCCTCTCTTTAGGGTGGGGTTTCATCTTTTGCATTCTTGCTGATTTGTTGTCAGCTCTGAGATATCCATAACCTTACTATACAGTGATCTCTCGGTTCTTTCCAGGTTGACTTAAATCATAAGTATGGAGAAATTTATCCATAAAAGTCCCAGCAATATATATGTGTGCAAATAAGTGCTGAAAATTTCTCAATACTTATATTTATAATATTGCTGGGACTTGTACACTAACACATACACACACACACATGCACATGTTGCTGGAACTGACAGAATGGTTACCTTTGTAGTGTTATGGTGAAGTTTTCTCTGCAATCTCATAGATGTGTAGATAATGCCTCAAATAGGTGTCAGATCTGGTTGTGACTAGGAGCAAGGATCTCCATTACCAAGAGAATCAGTGTGTATTACAGTTTTTTTGGCTTAGGCTGGGTGGCAGCTCTCATTGCAGGTGGGTTATAATCTTTGCTTGTAATTTGGTGTTGTCTTGGCTTGCATTCATGGGCACAGAAACTGGTCTGTCTGCACAATGCTTTTTTTCTCCATCAGCAATTTTCTGCAGTTCTTGTGTCTTCCCTTCTTTGTTCATCCTTCTTTTTGCTCTCTGTTCAGTCACCTGGTGTTTACCTCTTTAGATTTGACTATTGTTGGAAGCAGAGATGGCGCATGAGATTGGAGCTCCAGATGGGGTGTTCAGCAGGCAAAAGCAGTTTCAGGCTATTCATAAGTTGACTCATTTGAAGGGTCCATATGACAGAGTGTCATCTGTCATCATACCTGGCATTCTGTTGGCAACCTGCGTCACTCTTGTGGTATGTCATCCCCATTGTCTTGTAGACATTTTGCACCTGCTGTGGTTGTCCTTGTTTGTCCTAAATTGAGCATATTTGCAGAAGTACATTCTACAGAAGATAGTGTTGGCCTCTGAATCTGATGTCTATAGCCAAAAAAATTATGGCAGATAAGATTTCCAATTTGGTGCAGAAATTATCTTTCATGTAACTGTGCTTGAACTGCAGGGACGAGGTATTTATCATTTGGCAACAGGAACAGGGTTGAAGGGGGGAGCTTGACATTAGAAGATGTAGCTTCCAATGTGAGGGAGGGAGAATGCAAGACCAGAAACCAGAATTTGTTTTCTGTGCATAACTATGACTTGAATTGTGCATCAATGTATTTTGATAAATGAGGTTGGAGCATTTACCGGGCGTCTCTGTCTAATGATTTGAATTATCCGATCTATGTACAGAAACAGTCTGGCTCTTAAATAAAAATTACCCAACAATAACTCTGGCACATAAAGACTTTTTCACTTGCTATGCACATTTTCAAGGTAGAGAGGAGGGCCTAAATATGGAGTTTGTATGAGCAGGAAAGTCCTTTTAACTGATTGAACAATATGGGCAGTGATATCTGATAATTTGTTTGTTGTAGGTGAATGTCAATCAATGTTGATTAACTCTCAGGTGCTCTGACTGCACTTCATGAATCAAAGTTGGCTGTGAAAGCTTGTTGAAGTAAGATTCCACTTGAACACCATTGCATATTTTGTGATTGACAAATGAATCCCATTTCAATTTCTGTTGTATGCTTAATGCAATCCTATTGTTGAACCAGACCCAACTTGCCTTGTGTTTTGTGATTTGGTCAAATTTTAACATGAAGTTCATTTCATTTTTCATTCTCTTTATACAATCCTGTTGTTGAAGCAAGACCTCAACTGAATTTATCCATGTTTCAGTGACACCAACAAATTTTAATGCAAGATTGTTTGATTTGGTTTCCATAGTATGATATCCCAGGATCAAGATTGAAAAATGCCCTGGTAAAGCATTGTTTCTTTTGCATTGTGCTCACCAAGGTGGTGATGGCTTCTTTGTACCTGCCTAATCCTCCAAGTTCCAAGATGCAATCTGAATTGCTTTTCTGGGCTGAGCCCTGATTCCTGTGGAAATTCTTTTTCTGCTATTTCTGTCTCTCAGGTAGTTGGTCTTCCCTAGGTGGCTGCGTATATTCATCTAGGGAACCCTTATTTGATTTCCAATTTTACTGGAACAGGACAACCCCTACCGCCTGGTGTGTTTTTACCTGGCCATATGGATTCTTTGGGCTGCATCCAGTCTTCTATGGTAAAATGAGAGGTTCGTCATTTGCACATTGTGTGTCTGTCCAATTTCCTAATTACATTGAGAATGAAGACCTGGCTGTTTTTTATTAGTGTTACCTGGATGAAGTTCAGGCTGTAAATGGCATGAAACTATTATCAAACATGGATTTAAACAGCATATCTTCAATGAGCTTGACTGCCTATTTATCAGTGCTTCACCTTCAATGTCATCAGTTGTCTCTCACTGTCCTTATACAATTATGGAACACTTTGGATTCCAATTCTACAATGGGGAATCAGGATACCTGTACTTCAGCCAGTCTCCCATCAGGCTACACTGAGACCTTTGATTTTAACTGCTCAGCATATCAAGTACTCTCTGCATCCCCATTATCAACTGCATTACATTCAAGCTCACTGACTACATTTTACATCACATCCTGGTTGAGAGCCTATAGCTAAATGTGTTTTCAACACATGTAAAAAAGCAATTCTGTAAGTAATACATCCTTGCTTCAGAAGGCTACAGTTCTGACTATATTATTAAATGCCAAAGTGTACTAAATCATGTTGGTGGGATTTCTTTTAAACAGAGCTCTTCTCCCTTCCAGGAGTGTTCTAACAAGATTGTCAAGGTTTGTTCCTTTCGAAGCTGGGCTGTCTCTATACAAAGAGTTATGTACTAGAGAATGTGTCCCTAGAAGGTGCCACCTAGGGCGCATTCTGCTTCCTAGTGAGCCTTTGGAGCAGATTATGAGTACAGCATGCTGTAGGGGTGCCTTCCTTGGTGTAATAATGGAATTTTGCTTGCACTTTGTACTTATGTATAGTCAATAAAAATCCCGGGGGTATCTTGTTGTCACACTACTGCACTCCCATTGCCCTTTCAAATTGCAGAATTTGCACTTGATAACAAAGTGGATACTCTGGAATACCAAATACTTCTAAATAGGCAGAGGCAAGCCAAATCCTTTACCTGTTATGCACATATTGATTTAGTAGACAGTCTTTTGCTGAATCATGTTGGGTAAGGGGCACAGTCAATTGGTATCTGTTATCTGGCTAGAAGAGTCCAAAGGCTAGAATGTGGCCAGTTTCTCATTTGAAGCCCAGGAATTCTAGGCCCAGTATTGTAATCAGTCTTGTTCTCATGGAAGCTTGGAATAGCTAAACTAGGAAATAAACTTAAGAGATATGTTGGTTGAATTTTGGCACTCACAGTAAAGGGTTGGATGCCAGAGTATCTCTGAACAACAAAAATAGTTTGGATGTAATGCTGAAAGGCAGATTTGGGGATCACAGTTCTGAAGGGTTGTGAGCGACTAGAATTTTGAGAAGTCTTACATCCATATAAATCTTGATACTAAGCAGTTCCTGCTTGAAATTCCAATAATGTTTTCTCTGAAAATTTTGCATCAAGCCATTATCCTGTATGAAGGATTGGGGAAATCCCTTGTGATGTACTGATGGGAGGGGTGGTGTCAAACTTGACATAATGTATGGGAGGATGGAGCACTGCATGGAGAGGCTTGGCACTCACTGCCAATTCTACTTGTAGACCCTGCTTTTATCACCAGGAAATGGAACATGGACAGCAGCTGATTCTGCCAGATGTACTCCCACTACTGGATAGGCAGTGAGAGGGAACATGGCAGAAATCTTCCAGCATCTTTCCTAGCATAGAAAAGGAAGGTGAGGCAATCTTACTGGGTCATTTGGGCATCTCTTTACTATTTCCACTAGTCATTTCTTTTTGCGTACCAAGTTTACATGCATCAAAAGAAATAGACTCATGCTTTCTGCTATTCCACTTATTGCCAAATGGAATAGTTGTTCCAGTTTGGCAGCACAACCTGAATTGCTCCTCTGTTGATACTCTGGCTTCCCAAAATGATGGTCTCAGGTAAGTATCAGGTGTCAAACAAGTCCAAGTTTGTTAAATTCTGCTTTGCCCAGGACAAGTTAAATGCTAATATGATACTTTTTCATCTGATGAGTTGCGTCAACTCTGTGATCCCATCTGAAGACATTGCTTTGCATTCTAATGAAAGGTTCAAGGCACCCCATTCTGAAACAAAGTTTGCCCAAATATATTTGATCCCCAGTGAGATTCACACCTGAACAGAGTGATCCAAGTTCTGGAACTTCAAATTGCTGGCTGGCAGCTACCTGGAAACAAATCAAAAGGCATCCCAGTGCTGATCAGCATGAACCAAAAAAGTGTTAAGAGATTGGCTTCCTTCTACATAAAGAGTAACTCATCTAGAGCTTCCATCTACCTAACCAGTTACTTGTCCATAACTGAAAGAGAAGCAATTTCCACCACCAACCTGTTTTTGTTTCACCACTTCCTCCAGGATGTTGTGTGTTCTCCTTACAGATACCACCTCACAATTGTGTGAAAAACTGTTCATTCTATCAAGGAAACTTGAAGATTGTTGAAACTGTATATCAACAGGTTGGTTGGATGGAAGATTGTGTTTCAGTTTCAACCTATGTACAGGGATGGGGCCTGGCATCTCATGAATTTACATCTAACCATCAAAAGTCAATCGAATCTAAATGTTCACCTTTTTGCTGGTTCTTTCACCACTGCAGTGTATGCATCCCTTCCAGGCTATTTAATTATCCTAACCTACTCCCTCATCATGTTATCTTTTCCTGCACCACCTAGATAAATCCTGTTGTATTTTGTCTAGCATTAGAAGCTTCACTTGTGTCCTTCAAATTCACTTCTTGTACTGTTGTAGGTACCATTGTGAACAACTGGGTACAACTATTTCAAATTTTCAAGCGTCAAGGCTTTCTTTCATGGGGTTCACTTTAGCTGATGTATGAAAGATGCAACAAATGAGGTGAGTTGCTTGACACAAAAGGTGCAGGGGAAACACAAATAACACACTCTCTAAGTACACATAGTACAGGGGCCACTTCAGCATGGCATGTCTGCAATATTATTAATTAAGTTTGAAGATTCCACATCAAAAAGAACATTCCAAAAAGATTTGCTATTTTCACAAAATTTCGTTCTTAAAAAGAAAAGTACTTTTGAAAAAATTCGACATTTCTACAAATAAATTACCTTGGTGTTGAAGCTGCCAAGGTATTATGGTATACAAATCCATCAAGACTTAGACTCTCTGTAACCTAAACAATCCCAACAAATAAGAACATGACAATCTGTTCCTCACATCTTTGTAGCCTCTCCATCTATCAAAGGAAACCCATTGCAAGCACAGACAATAACTTGAGTTACATTTATCTAATGAGTACTGATTCAAAACTATTTCAGAACACTGTAACAGAACAAACTTGGTCTATTTGCTGACTTTCTTAAGAACATTTGGCCTATACACAGGACGATTGTAGAGGATGTAGTGGTATGATATAGATATCAACTCAACTCCTCTAGATAATGTATGTTTCATAATATATGATTAGTTTTCAATGGTTTCCATATTGGTCTGTGTTCACTTTAACTGAGTATTGATGCATTGTAGACTCAAGTGAATGCATAGCCCTCATCTAAGGCATGCCCCAACAGAGACAAGACAAAAGAGCCCTATATCCCACTGCCCCCCATCGTATCAAACTGCTTATCTGCACAACTTCCAATTAGTGTACTTGTTTTTGGCTTCCTGCAAACATGAGAGAAAAGCAGGCAATTGCTGAATCATTTGTTTCTAGTTAAGTATCTACAGTTGCAGGATAAGAAAGCAAACGCTGCACCCCAATATTGAAGAGACATTAGATTTTATGACTAGTCCAAACAACCAACCAAAAGCTTTTACTGATGATCACTTGATTGCATACCATGCTTAAAAAGCAAAGCTTGGGGGCTAATTCCAGTGTGAAACTAGTCTACAGAATCTCATCCCTCCCCTTCATCTCCTTTCCTTATCAAATCCCTGAATGACAGGTTCTGGAGCTGGTTCCTGTCTGGCTAGTCACAAAAACTAAGGGGAGAATGGCAATTCACACTGTTATTCACAAAATCAGTAACAAATGGTTTACTGGTTGCCTAATATTTCCGCATATTTGATTTCTATTAACCCTGTGCTCTGATTGCCCCTCTGATCTAGAGAGGATAATCAGAAAAGATCATTCTCAGACATCCCAATATCCTAGAATGATCTGTTCCGGGTGATGGCAATTGGGCTTTGCACATCATGGATTCCATCAGTCCAGGTCAAGTAGGCAAATTTTGTGTCTCTTTCATAAGGACTGAATTCTCCCTGCCATTTGACCTCCACATGCAGTGTGAAAGTTTGCTTCTCATGCAGGGCCGTGAAAACAAGGATTTCAGGCTCTACTGTAATTGTAACACCCTCAGGAGAAAGTGTTGAGAAAGTGTAGGTAGAGTTTGGCAGGCCCACATTTGTCACAGTCCTAATAAAGGTGGCAGATTGTGGCACTAGTGCAGTTGCCTCAAAGATAGCTGCAAATGATGGATAGTTGAAGTTGTTTGGAAGGATTGCTGTTGATGGGCACACAACTGTCTCAATGTTAAGCACCTGTATTTGTTTCGGAGTATACTTCAAGGCACACAAGAGATTCACATAATCTCTTGTGACAATATCATACACCAATCCTGGATCATTTGCCTTCTGTGGCTGTACAGCTCCAGCACCAAAATCAAATGGTGATGAAACATTGCCTGTAGCTTCATCATACAAGATACCTTTCCGATTGTCAAAACGACTTGCTGTGGTCATGAGTGCAGATTTGATCGCTGCTGGGCTCCAGTCTGGATGTGCTGCCCTTAACAGTGCACCGATCCCACTAATATGTGGGCATGACATGGATGTTCCTGAAATAAGGTTAAAGTTTACGCGTCTTGTGTCAAATGCCAATCCTGTTGGCCCTGCTGCACCAGTCCAAGCTGCAAGAATGTTGACTCCAGGTCCAACAACATCTGGCTTCAAAATCTGGGGTGTTTCTGAGTTTGGTCCTCTTGAAGAAAATGAAGCCACCACTGGAGCAGGCTTGACATTCAGCATGGTGCCTTCAAATTCTATCGTAACCTTTGGATCTTTCACTGTACGAATGTATGACAGAATCACCTGACCTCCATTACTGCCAACAGACGTTGCTGGTAGCACATGACTGTCTGCAATAAGACCTTCTCCATCAATCTCAGTGTTTGCAAGAATCATACCTGCACCTCCAGCTGCCAGGACAGCTGCTCCTTTTTCAACCCTTGCATTGGAACCACGCTCACACAACACTACTTTTCCAGACACAAGGTTGGGATCTAGTGATCCAGCCAAACATACCCTAGCACTTTCTCTGGTATTAAGTCCACTGTCATCTTCTTTTCCTGCATCTGCAGAGTAGATGAGGGGCAGAGGCTCATTACCAATTCCTGGGCCACTGTAGAGTGAGACTCCATGAACTGTTGTTCCATCATTGAGTAACACATTTGCAGGAAAAGCCCGATCTAAGGTGCTTGCTCCTACTGTCATAATCCATGGAGCAATGTTGGACACTGTGAAAGGTCCAGGACCCTTGTTTCCTGCAGAACATGAGACAAATATCCCTCGCTTGCTTGCCCCAAATGACCCTATTGCTATTGAATCAATTGAGTATGCTACCACACCTCCACCAACAGAGAGTGATATAATGTCTACTCCATCAGCAACCGCTCTATCAAATGCTGCAAGGATGTCAGAGTCATAGCAACCTACTTCCCAACATATTTTATACACTGCAATCCGTGCAAGGGGTGCCATTCCTCGTGCCATCCCCTCTGCATATCCCAACAAGCTTGCATTTGCAACATCCCGGCCTCCAGCTGTGGAGCTTGTGTGTGTTCCATGGCCCTCTGAGTCTCTTGGAGACCTGTATTCCAAGCTCTCATTCATTGGTCCTGTTGCAGCTTCATAGCCCTGGCAAAAAAACCTAGCACCAATGAGCTTCTTGTTGCAGGCAGAAGAGCTGAAGGCGGTCCCAGATTCACAGATTCCTCTCCAGCGTTCAGGTACTGGCCCCAGGTCATGATCACTGAAACTGGAGCTCTCTGGCCACACTCCTGTATCCAGAACGCCAATAATTACATCTTCTCCATAATCACTTTCAGGCCAGAGTCCATTTGTGGTGCTCAACCCTAAGAATTCGGGCGTCCGTGTGGTGTGCAGTTGTTTGACACCATCAGGGTACAAGCTCAAAACTCCCGGCATACTCTCCATATATGAAGCTTCTCGTGGTGTGAGCTTTGCGGAGAAGCCATGGAAAACAGTGTCATACACATGCATGAGACCCTCAGGCCCCACTGCACTGACTCCCTCGAGAATCTGAGCCCCTTCCAATGCCTGCAGCTTGACTGACTCCAACACTGAGCTGTACCACGAGGTTTTGGATGCAAACAAGTTGGATGCCTCGTGATATCCCATCTGTACAATGTAAGTCCGGGAGCGGCTCGACTCCATGGTTAATGGCATCGCTGCAGCTCCCACAAAAATAATTGCAGCAAAACAAAACCACCCAATATACCTCCCTGCCATCTCTACAAACCTAATCCTGCAGAGATAGCGATATCGAGAGAGAGACACACAAACACACAAACATACACGGAGGCTAGTCGGTTCTTGATGACTGCCAGTCAGGATATGAGTCTCGGGAAAAACAAGTAAAAGGAATTCTTCCGTCTACAAGCAGGTTATAGTACCCCTTAAATCCTGGACAACATTTGCGAGCTTCCCACTATAGAGACTGGGCCATTTGGTCGCCCGATTCCTTCCCCGAAGACTGGGAAGCCCTTTTGGTTTCCCCACTTTTCTAAATCACAGTTTCACCTAGCGAACTTTCGATCAAAGCTCGGGAGACTACTACGACTACCACCCACCAGACTACACGTGATGCGTGCGCATCGAAAATCCACACAACACAAAACAAAACAAATGAGTATGTGAGCAGAGGAAGAAGAAAAGAGGGTTGGTCCTCAACTTACCAAATCAAGATAAAGCGCTGTCAAAAGCACTCTTCTCAGGAATGAATCAGAATACCCAAAAACAAAAAAACACAAACACAGACACAGGCAACTTATTCGGATTGTTCACATATTTATGGGCTCCACTGCTACAAAGGCTGTCTCGTCGCGATCTTTTGTGTTCCAAGAAACGTTGCGTCAATGATTCCGTCGCCCGCTAGCTAGCATTAATTTGTCATCATCATCATGATGTTGGAGAAACTCTTAGCATCAATCAAGGTGCAATAGCAAGCATCATCATCATCGTGATATTGGAGAAACTCTTAGCATCAATCAAGGTGCAATAACATCATCATCATCATCATCATCATATTGGAGAAACTCTTAGCATCAATCAAGGTGCAATAGCCGCAACATCAACATGATGTTGGAGAAACTCATGCCATCAAACTGTAGTTGGGCATGCATAGGGATGGAACATATTTGGCAGCTTCCATGTATGGCCTACTTGCAGCGTCAAAGTAATAGAAAGCTTTTGACACCAACTGGAGCTGGCATGACTCCTCAGAACTTCTTCTTTACGCCATAAGGTACTAAAGGTAAGCAGCCCCTTAACCAAACATTGACCCATGATCAAACGGTTTTACAAACTTCCATTTGGGTTTAGGGTTTAGGGTAAATTTGGCTAAATCAGCTTATGGATGTTTAATTTTTCCTTTTGCTCCTAAACATCCTTTTTTTTGGGGGAGACCCACAGGAACATTGTATACAAATCTGACACTTTCTCTGGATTTTTTTTTACTTTTTTTTTTTGCGAATTGCTGGATTTTTGGTGATTTGTTTTCAGAAAAATCATTGAATTTGTGAAAGAAAAATTTGAAATGCTAAATTTTGGACCAGATGAAAAGGCTTATGGGCTTGCCAAGAAATAGAACTCTATTGGGTCAGGTCAGGTCCAGAGACATTGACTGAGTTCATACCGTACTACTCGTTCAAAGGGGCTAATAAGTAAGTTTTTTGCTCTAAGAGCATCCCGATTCCCCCACCTGCACTCAGTACGTGACCCTGCAAAAATATTTCTCACATCCAAGTTTAGTTACTTACTTTTTTGCAACCCCACCCATATAAAACTGATTGGAGGACTGCAAATAGGTAGGAACTACTAATAGCAAATCACCTGTACCAACAACCATTATGACTGACCAATCAAAAACAAAGCCCAGTAGTCAGATCATATTTATTACACTCTTCTCTAGCAGGTGCATGCAGAGCTTTGCAGCTCTCTGTAGCCTACCAGCTTCAGCAAACTGAGCAAATATGTAAACTGAGAAAAACCATTTTCCTGAGCCAAATCGGCATATGGTGACATTTCTTCATCAGATCTTAAGGTGCAGGGTCACGGCCAGAGTGAATTAGCACCCACCAATGCACCAGTTGGCCGTTCTGTCCACTGGATGGGTTGCGTTTTTTCATTGGGCGCCGGATGGGGTTCATGACAGTCCATTTCTTTTTGCTGCTGACCATTGTACTTTTTTTTTTTTTGGTTCCTGCTCGTTTTTCCCTGGACCTGACCTCACACATAGCTACCCTGTTCACTTTTCTACCTAGCTACTGCACTCACCACCTACCCTACTAACCTAGCTACTGTACTTACCACCTACCCTATTAACCTAGCTACTGTACTCATCACCTACCCTACTAACCTAGCTACTGTACTCACCACCTACCCTACTAACCTAGCTACCCTATTAATTACATACCCTACCCTAAAAACCTTATCCTAAATGTAATACCTGCATTTTGGGCCATTTCGAAAGTACGCATGTGGGGTTCAAACTTTCTTTATACAAAGATCCTACCCTAAATGCAATACCTGCATTTTGGGCCATTTCGAAAATACGCATGTGAGGTTTAAACATCTTTATACGAAGATCATACCTTAAATGCAATACTTGCATTTTGGGTCACATCACTAACCAAGCTACTGTACTAACCACCTACCCTACTAACCTAGCTACTCTATTAATTACATAACCTACTAACTTAACCATTAGGTTTAGGGTTGAGACACATAAATTAATTGATAAGTTTTTCATAAATGTATAGTAATTAATTTAAAGTAAGCTAAATTTGGGGGGAAATTTTTAGGTTTAGGGTTGAGACACAAATTAATTAATAAGTTTTTCACAAATGTATAATAATTAATCTAGAGTAGGCTAAATTTGGGGGGAAAATTTTAGGGTTTACACATATGTGAAGTAATACAATTGCATTTTATATCTTCTTCAAAAAGAGTGGAAAAATTAGGTTGGAAAGATCACACAAAGATAAAACACATATCTTTTCTTTTGGTTTTATATGAAATTTATTTGATTATTTTTAAAGATTAACGTATTTTCTTTCACTTAATAAATATTTATAGTTTAAAACCTTTGAATTTTGGTTTTTAAATTTTTTCCTATGTTCTTTTAAATTAATTTATTTTGCATTATATGATTTGTATAGCTTGTATAATTTTTTAGGTTTAGGGCATATATCACTAAGATTTTTTTTTGTTAGGGTTTGGTAAAAGTAAGTACAAGTGAAAGTATTGAAATTATGCCCCAAAATTCCAGTTGGTAAAAGTAAGTACGGGTGTAGGTATTGCAACGAAACCCCAAAATTCTAGTTGGTAAAGGTAAGTATAGTTTGGGTATTTCAAGTTGAAATGAATGTAATACCCACGTTTCAAAAAAACCCATCTAAATGGTTTGGATACCCTTAAGTGAAGACCTAACCTAAACACAATATGCATATGCAAAGTCACTTTGAAATAACCCAACCCTAAATGCAATACCTGCACTTTGGGTCACTCCGAAAAGACGCATGTAGGGTTTAAGCTTTCTTTATATGAAGATCTTACCCTAAATGCAATACTTGCATTTAGGGTCACTTCGAAAGTACACATGTGGGGTTTAGGGTTCTTTATATGAAGATCCCACCCTAAATGTAATACCTGCATTTGGGGTCACTCCGAAAGTACGCATGTGGGGTTTAGGGTTCTTTATATGAAGATCCCACCCTAAATGCAATACCTGCATTTGGGGTCACTCCGAATAGCTACCCTGCTCACTTTCCTACCCTCATAAGTATTACACCAACCTTGGTACCTTATTTATTATCCCCTACTGACACAACTACCCTAATACCTAGTTATCCTACTGACCTAGCTATTGTATTAACCACCTACCCTACTAACCTAGCTACTCTATTAATTACATACCCTACTAACTTAACCATTAGGTTTAAGGTTGAGACACATAAATTAATTAATAAGTCGTTCACAAATATAGAGTAATTAATCTAAAGTAGGCTCAATTTGGGGGGAAAATTTTAGGGTTTACACATATGTGAAATAATACAATTGCATTCTATATCTTCTTCAAAAAGAGTGGAAAAATTTAAGTTGGAGAGATCACACAAAGGTAAGTAACATATCTTCTCTTTTGGTTTTGTATGAAATTTATTTGATTGTTTTCAAAGTTTAACGTATTTTGCATTATATAATTTGTATACTTTGTATATTTTTTGGGTTTAGGACATATATCATTAAGACTTCTTTTTTTTAGGGTTTGTATAATTAGGGTTGTAATAAGGCTTATGGCAAAATATCATTTGGATTTTTAAGGTTATGCTTTATTATGTAGTGTATAAGAATTTGGTTCATATATTTCAGAACTTAAGGTTTATACTCTAAATTTTGCTCATTGTATTGGTTTTTGATCTATTCACTTGTTTAAATCTATACCATAATTTGAATTTCCTTTGTTTCCATATGTTCCATAGTTCCTAAAGTTTAATATTTTCTAACCCATTTTTGTACGAGTTATGATTTTTTAGGGTTGCGTTTTCAATTGGGATTATAAGCTTTGGTGGAACGTTGTCATCTTTTATTCTTAAAGGTATGCATTTGTCTCTTGTTACTTCTTTTGTTTTTTTGTTTATATTTTCACAATTCAACCTCTTTTCATTTCCTAGTTGTTGGATATAGAAAGGGCATCAAGTTTCATTAAGTATACAAGCATAGATAAAGGTTTTATACTTTTACATGGATATTTCATATTCAATATTTTTTTGGTTCACAAGATAACCTGGTCACTCATTCACACAGAAATCCAACCGTGTGAACCAAAAGGCATCAAAAGACAGTGTTTCCCCATCATGGTAGCCATCAACAGACATGGCTTCAGAGTGGCTCCTACAGAAAGATATGCAGGGCAAACTTTACAAATAGACACAGCTTCGCAATGTCCAATCAATTGTCGTCTTTGCATAATACAACAACTCGAGCGAGCTTCTCTGGAGCGAGCTCCGGAGAGCTCCGGTGTAAGAGTTCTCCGGAGCTCTCCGGAGAAGCTCTCCGGTGTAAGAGCTCTCCGGAGCTTCTGCAGAGCTCCGGAGCTTCTCCGGAGCGAGCTTCTGGAGCTCTGCAGAGCTCCATAGCTACAGAGCAAAACCAAGCTCCGGAGCTCCAGAGAAGCTCCAGAGAAGCTCCGGAGAAGCTTCAAGATAGGGACTTTCAGAACCAAGAAGAAGAGCAAGACTTCTGGTCTCATGCTCAGGTCATACCCACTGAAACCAAATAGTATGAATTGCACTGCACACTCAAGCTCTCACTTTCAAAACTTTCTTGTACAGGAGAGTGCGCAAGGAGTGTGCAGCAGGATAGTCGCCTGCCTTCAGGCATATTCCACAATTATCAAAATCCAGTGGGGACACACGGATTATGCATCCTCCTAAACCAAGAACTACCATCTGCTGCTGTCCATAACAAAATGGAACGTCAAGAGAGCTTCCTGCCAAGAGAAACAATTGCAGAGGTTCTCCTCCTACAGAACCTCATTTAGGGTTTACTGGGGGGCGAGGGTGTTGTATGAGCAATGCACTATGGAAATGCATGATTGCAGTTGGAACTCTTTATAACAAAACCACAACCTGCACACACACAGACAGTCAGACAGACACTCCCTTTGCCCTTTGTCTGCAGCAGCGCAGGGGTGTTGTATGAGCAATGCACTATGGAAATGCATGATTGCAGTTGGAACTCTTTATAACAAAACCACAACCTGCACACACACAGACAGTCAGACAGACACTCCCTTTGCCCTTTGTCTGCAGCAGCGCAGCAAAGCAAAGCAAAAAAAAAAAGAGAAGGCGACGGTCGTCGCCGTCTTTGCTGCGCTGCAACAGCGCAGCGAAAAGCAAAGCAATGTTGTCGCCTTCTTTGCTGCGCTGCTGCAGCGCAGCAAAGCAAAGCAAAAAAAAAAGAAGCGTTGCAACGCAGCACAAAAAAAAAACAAAAAAAAAGGGCGACGGCAGCGTGGAGCTCGGAGCTCCATGCTGCAGCTCCACGAGATTGGAGCAGCTCCGAGCTCCACGCTCCAAGCTCGTGGAGCTCGGAGCTGCCTGAACTTGTAACTCCTTCTCCAAGCTACACGAGCTTGGAGCTGCAGGGCTTGGAGCTACAGCTCCCAGCTCGTGGAGCTCGGAGCTGCGCTGCTCCGAGCTCTGAGCTCCACGAGCTTGGAGCTGCGCTGCCCCGAGCTCTGAGCTCCACGAGCTTGGAGCTGCGCTGCCCCGAGCTCCGAGCTCCACGAACTTGGAACTCCGGCGCAGCTCCGAGCTCCAGGCTCCACGAGCTTGGAGCTGCAGCTCCGAGCTCCACGATGCAAGATAAAAAAGAAGAAGGGAAAAAAGCTTACCTTGAAACTCTGGCGCTCCCGCTTCAGGAAAAAAACTCCAGCTCCGGCGCTCCAGCTCCCACGATGGTGCTCCTGCTTTCGCTGTGGTGCTCTGGCGATGGGGATTGGAGGTAAGACGTTGGAGGTAGGTAGGAGGGGGGAGGTAGGAGGGGGGAGGTAGGAGCGGGTAGGTAGGAGGTAGGAGGGGGGAGGAAGGTAGGTAGGGGAGAAATGTTTTGGGGCAGAGTAGAGGCGGGAGAAAAAAAAAAATTTGGGCAGTCCGGATGTGGTTTTGGTTCATCCCCAAAACGGGTTGAACGGGCTCATCCTCAACTGGTGCATTGGTGGGTGCTAATTCACTCAAGCCCAGGGTCACATCCTGAGCACCGGTGGGGACGCTAAGTAAGTTTTTTTTGCAGCGCTGTAAAAGTACTGCGTACTTTCCATAGTGGGCACTGGGTGCTATGATAACCAGGTTTCGGTGCTTTTTCATGTATGAGCAGTTCCATCTGTGCTCAGCATGTAGCCCCCTAAAGAAATTTGGATGAAGAAAAGTCAAAACATCCTGGTTTGGCTTGACACAAGGGTTTTGGACCAATACATTTCCAGAGGTGCTGAGTCTCTCTTTTTCCTTGTGATATTTTTTTTACTTTTTCACAATTGGAAGCCCTTCATAAATTTGATGGTCTATTCCCATTATTTTAAATCTCTTTCCTCGCTTTTATTTTACTTTCACAGCTGGAATCTAAATTGGTTTTTTACAACTTTGCATTCTCCTCTTTCATAGATTTTTTATTTATTTTTTGGTTCTACTTTGGGACTTGGAACTTGATCTTCTATTCTATTGAGCTCTATGAAAGGCTGTAGTTCATTGTCTATACTTTTTGGTAGGAAGGACATACTTAGATAATTGAAATGATTGGAAAGAAAAGTGGAATAGAGAGGTAGGGCTACATACGGATGCTTGTTATGCTTGTTATGGGTTCTTGTTGTTCTGGAGGGAAACGTAAGGTCCACAAAAGTGCAAGGCATGATAAAAGTCTGCCTTTTTAAATCCTTTATTGTTGTTGATCTATGGGATTCAAAGATCATATTATGTTTGCGGTTAATTGCTTGAAAGTTTATTAATTTCTTATCAACTTTTTGCATTTTTCCAAATGTTTGCTCAAATGTGTATTTTTATGCGTGTGAAGATTTGTCCTTATAAGATTCGTCTAAACAAACCCTCATAACTGAATGTTTCCTTTGTCCTTGCCCCCACCAATTTTTTCAAAAATGTACATAAGACACCTTACAACCAAATAATTGCCATTCCTTTCGGTTAAATATTTACTCTTAAATTAGACAACAAATATATTATAACACAATGCTGGCTTGGCCAAATGGTCCAAGAGTTTTCAAAACTGGACCTAAAATACCCTATAACCCAATGTTGGCATAATGTTTGATCAAAGAATATTTCTTAAAGTGGTCACTAAATTGTTTTATGGCGAAACATTGTCTTCACTTTTGCTTTGGATCTTTTTCCACAGATGGGGTGAAAAACACCCTATTACCAAATATTTGAAAATTTAACCCTCCAAATCCACTCATGATATCCTTCAATTTTGTGTAATAAAGTGTGACAATTTACACCCCATCACCAAACCTAACACATGCAATTGTGGTACAATTTTTTTACTTTTCCTATACGCCCCACCCACACTTGTAACCAAACACAAAACCTTTCATTTTTGGTTGGATCTTCTCATTATTTTAAACATTGTAATATTAAACTATGCATTCCATCATATGCTATTTTCAACTATTTTAAGTTATTATATTTTATGTTATTTTAAACTATGTTAAGTTATTTCATATTATGTTATTTAACTCTAAGTGAATTTTTTTAATTAAATAAAAAAATTGAGAATTGAAATGTCATTTTTAGATTCAAATAACAATATTCAAAATTGAAATGTCCATTTTAAGACTCAATTACTAATGTTCTGAATTGAGATATTAATTTCGAGAATCCAAAATGATGATTTGAAATTAAGATTTAAAAATTCAAAATTCAAATGTCAAATTTTAGATTCAATTATACTTTTTTGAGTTGAAATACTATTTTTTAGATTCGAAAATAATAATTTAAAATTTAAATATCAATTTTTAGATGAAATGTGTGTTTCGAATTTAAATTAAAAAATTTCAGATTCAAATAATAATCCTCAAAATTGCAATGTCAATTTTTAGACTGAACTAATAAGTTTCAGAATTGACAAGGATCCAAAATAATAATTCAGGATTGCAATTTCAAGGTTCAAATCAAATGATTATTTAAAATTTAAATGAAAAATTCTCAGACTTGAAATATAAAATTTCATATTCAAATAAAAATATTCAAAATCAAAATATCCATTGTTATAATCAATTAATAATTTTTTGAATTGAAAAAGAAAATTTCAAAATCAGAAATCAGAAATCTTAATTTAAAATTCAAATATGAATCTCTAACTCAAATAGTTTTTAAATTTTTAAATATTCAGATTTATATTCAAATATATTTTTTAAATTCAAATAATTTTTTATAAAAATTTAAATAGCATTTTTCAGAATTGAAATATAAATTTTCAGTTGTGAGATTTAAATATTTTTTACTGAAATTTGAATAATAATAATAATCCTAATAATTGTTTCTTAAATTGAAATACTAAATTTCAAATTCAATTTTTTTTTCAAATTCAATAATTAAAAAAATTCCAATAGCAATTTTCAAAATTGAAACATAATTGTAAATTTTTAATATAATTTTCATGATTGGAAATATAATTTACATTTCAACGTATAATTTTGAATACAACTAACAATTTAAAAAAATCATATTTAAGACTTCAAATTCAAATAAAAAATTTTAAATTTTAATATCATTTTCACAATTGAAATAACAATTTTGAGATGCAAATATTAATTTTGAGATTCATTATATGAACAATATACATACATGTGCATATTTGACGCGCTCTTTGGTCCTGGGGTGAACCCACTTGAGGGTTCACCAAAGTAAAGTTGCGGAAAGTTGGGACCTAAAGGCACGTTCCCGACTTCCAACTCTAAAAAGGGATAGAGGGTCGAGTTGGAAGCCCCGGGATTAGACTAGGAAGAAGGACTAACTTAGCTTGTGTGAATCTGCATCCAAAAACCAACCACAGGAGGTTAGTTTAGCATTCAGGACACCCTTGGGTGTTGGGACAAACCACGGGTATTTGGACACACAAGACTCATCACGGCCCGAACTCAGGAGTAAGCCACCACCTTACTCCCTATAGTATTCTTTGCAACTCGTCATGGAGGCTACATCCAAATGGCACAAATTCCCGGGACTCCCGAAATGGAGTCCCGAAATTGTCCCTGTGGGACTCCCGGAACTTTGAACGACCATAACTCCCGATTGCAACGTTAAATTGTGACAAGGTCTAAACCAAAGTTGTAGCCCTTGTCGAGATCTTTTCAACGCCATGTCGCACTCCCGAATCGGACATTGGAAAGAGGTCGATTCCCGACTTTTAGTGGTTGGGAGTCAAACTGCCAGTTTGACTCCCGGCCCTTCTTTTGCCCATAACTTGGGTTGCAGATGTCCAAATGACCAATGAGAGGCCATTTTCGATATCTACGTTTCAAGAACTTTCCAATGACAATAAGAACACCCCAATGCGAGGTGTTTTGCCTCTTGCTGTTGAGCTCTGAACATTCAGGAGTCCCGGAGAACTCCAAATCCCAACTTTTCCAAGTGTTGGGCTTCACCCCCACACTTGGCCAAAGTGGGGTTGCGACAATATTTAATGTACACACACACACATATTAAACATATATAAAAACACACCCTTGTGTTGTGATAGAATATTTTTTAAATGTAACTAATTTGGTGAATATTGCGACTAATAAGACATATCAATCTATTAACGGATGGAAATAGATCTAAAATCCATCCAACCAATAAGATGATGTTTTTCCAATAGTTGCATCATAGTTGTGAAAATGACCAAAATAGTTGAAATTTGGTCTTATAGTCGTAAATATTCTCAAATGTAGTTGCAAATGACTATAGGTCACATGTAATCACAAACGAAGTGGTTACATTTTGGTTGATTCCTATTAGTGCTTTACACCCAATTCCACCCTTGGGAACATTTGAAAAATGGGGTATTAACTTAATGGGGCCTCTTCCTAAGACCCCACATGCTAATAGATTCTTGATGGTGGCAACAAATTACCTCACAAAATGGGCTAAAGTAAGACCTTTAAAAACATCTAAGAAGCAAGAAATGGCAAGGTTTGTTTACGAAAGGATTGTGACACGTTTTGGGGTACCTCTTGAGATGATTTCAAACAATGGATTGCAATTCATTAGTGAAGTGATTAAGAAATTGATGAAAAAATTGTCCATCAAACATAAAATAACCACCATTTATAAGCCTAACACCAATGGGTTGGTGGAACACACAAACAAAATATTGTGCAACATCTAGAGTAAGTAAATTGAAGTACACTAGAACTTACATAATTGGGATAAGTAAGTACACCATGCAATGTGGGTGTATAATTCCATGTTCAAGTCATCCATTGGCTTCACCTTTTTCCGTCTTGCATATGGGGTGGAATTAGCATTGTCCATTGAGTATAAGGTAACAACATTTCACACAACACAATGACATTGATTGGGAATAGAGGAATCACAAAACAAAAGATTGTTGGAATTGGTGGAGTTAGAAGAAAGCCAATTGTGAGCACAACAAGTTATCGAACTAGCCCAAGTCCATCAAAAGATAATTTTTGACAAGAAGGTGAGGCCACGAAAGTTCCAAGAGGGTGATTTGGTCATGGTGTATGACAACTGCCATGATAGGAGGACCTTCAAAAAGTTCCTTCCAAAACGGTTTGGCCCATATATGGTCATGAAGGTCTTTTCTGACAACACATATGAATTGGTTCATCTTGATGGGGAGGAGTATGGTAGGATCAACCATGACAAGCTTAAACATTTCCATACTGCTTAAGCCATTGTTATAAGGATGTAACAATAAAATAAATGTGGAAATTGATGTAACAACAAAATAATTAGTAGTAATTGTAAATAATAGTATGGGATAATAGGATGGATAAAAATGGGGAATAAAATAATGAACCTCATGGACCTTCCAAGGAGAATGTTTTGATTAGGGTTTAGGGTTGGTTATGAATAATTTAGGTAACTATTTCAAGTTAGTAATAATGGGAGGTCAAGTATGTAAACTTGATTAAATCATAGACTTCGAATAATGTGAAACCTATCCATAAAAGGATGAAAAGTTATAAGTGACACATGACAATTGATTTGATACATGGGGAATAGATGTAGATGAATGTGGCTGACTATTCATGCACTTTTTCCTTCAAATATATAAGGGGTAGAGATTGGAGCTTTTGGCATAATTTACATTCAATAACTTCATGTTGTTAGTTAGATCAAAAGACTTATAGAAGTGAATAGGAATCCTTGAAAAAATAAAATCATGTGGAGATTATTGTGAATACCATTGTGTAAACTTTATAGTCTTTGGCAAGTGATCCTCGTAAAGGAGAATCTTTAGGCATGTGCAATGAACTCCCTTGAGGTGTAGTTCTCACGTAAAAATTTGACTTTAGGCACATGGGTGATTTTATCCCCAAAAAATGTAAAATTTCATGTTGGAAATCATGTGAATGATGAATATAACAAGTGTTGTTTCAAAGTATGTTTGATAGTCTACCTATGTGCTAAAAAGGATTGATTAAAACCCTCTCCTAAACTACAAAACAACATTTAATATTATTTATTTACAATGCTCGAATTATTATTTGTAAACCTACAACAACAATAACATCTTACATTGTTTATAGCAAACAAGAACATCACATTTGAAAGTCTTTTTAAAATATCAACTTAAGATCATTAAAATCCATTAAAACATCTCTAGCAATGCTCAAAATGTAAGCCTCCAAAAATATTTTTCACATCCACATTTAATTATTTACTTTTTTGCAACCCCACCCCTAAAACTGAAATGCGGACAACAAATAGGTGGGGTGGGCCTACTAATAGAAAACCATGTAGACTAATCATTATGATAGGCCAATTAGAAACATTGAATAAAAGTTGAATGATATTTATTACACTCTTTTGTGCAAATGCACAACAACGTTGTGCCTTCTTCCACAACCACTCCAAACTTTGTAATTATGTTGAGCCAAAATGATTTTCTTGAACCAAACTAACATATTTTGATTTTTTTTCAACAAAATTTATTGTGCAAGATTACATACAAAGCACTATTGGAGATGTTTTTACAAGTTATAAAATGAAAATTACACTCTACAAACTTTGTAAATGAATATAGACTTTTAATATTAATATTAGTAATGAAAACATTCAACAACACAATTATTTAGTATACTAGCAAGGGGAAATCTCTAGTCTATGCAAATTTCAGTTCCTTGATATTATAATGATTAGGTTCATAAATCAATATTCACATAAAAGAAAACCTTATTTACTTGGATCTCAAGCAATAGATGAGTCGCATGTTGTTCATTCACCTTAGGCACAATGCAATCTTTTGTTGCATCATGTTTGTTTGGATTAACCCTTGTTTCATTGTTCCACTAGTTCAAAATGTAAAAAAACCATGGCTTCATGAAGGACATGAGATCATTGCTTTTGAGTTAGGAGTGCCCATCTTAATGAGTAAAAAACTTCCAAGTCCAACCTAACACATATCCAATTTTGTAGGTTTCAAGGTTTTATATTCGGATTTTGGATTTAATGGTTACATTTGTCATTTTATATTGTTGTTTTGATTTCAAGGATTGGGCTTGGGAAATATCAAAGTTTTGGATTTCTAGTTTAAGAATGAAATTTTTAATTAATGATAAAGGTTTTAGGGTTTTGACATTAAGGTTTGGTTGAAAGGGATAGATTAGGCTTTTAAATGAGGGTTTTGGTTTTGGGGGTTTGAGTAAATTTTTTAATTATGGTGTTGATTTTAGGGGTTTTGATAAGGGGGAAGTGGATTAGGGTTTTGGTTTAGAGGTCAAAAATAAAGTTGTGAATATTAGTGTTTTAGATAAAGGTTTTGGGGTTTAGATTAAGGTCATGGTTTTAAAGCTTTCAAATTAGGATTTTTCTTTTAGGGTTTAAAACTAAGGTTATAAATTGGTGTTTTGTATTGGGGTTCAAGATTAAAGTTTTGGAATATTCAAGAGATCTTAAATGGGCCAACACATCCTTAGGTGATATCAATAGGAACATCACACCTTCAAATTTTGAAACCCATTCAATTTTGTAACAACACAAAACTCATTTAAGAAAAGCTTTTCATCTAAAATTTTATATCAAAAGACTACCCAAGTCTTGTAGAATTTGAAATTTCAATTGGATTTGCAAAATAAAATAAAAATTTCAAGCAAGTGAGCAAGATTTTTTTTTTAAAGAAAATAACACTTGGGGTTTTTTGTTTAAAATCACAAATGGAAAATCTTTCTACATTTTATGAAAGCTTCAAATGGTTTTTTCTTGTTTAATAAATAGCCGATTGAAGCTATCACAATATTTTCAACAGATTTTTAAGGTTAGGACTAGGAGGTCTTGAAAGGCATTGTATTCATGTTTACAATTTTTAGTAAATTTCATTCATTGTTTTTTCAATGAATAATTTGGGTCATATCCTAATTATTATAGTTAACAAACACAATATATAAATTTAAATTTACAATGGTGTAACTTGACACTTAATGATAAAAGGTTAGAAATCTTATGAACACATGTCAAAAACATTTTTAAAATACAAATCTCTTACTTGTGTAACCTATTTAGTTATCAACAATTTTTCCATAGTATATACATATGCAGGGAACACAAAACCCATGTGATGCAAATCAATAGTAAAAAAAAATTATTTAAAAGATTAATTTTTAAGAATAAATTAAATTAGGTTCAAATTTCCTTGAATTTTGATTAGGTGATTTCTAATGGTACCAGCCAAGGATGACTTTGCCTAAATTAAAATGACAAAACAAGCTACCTTCCTTCATAGATAGATTGTTAATTGTGAAAACTCAAAAAGGATTTTCCAAATGAAATAAATATTTTTTAATGGAAGTTCAAACCCCATGAAATCGAAATCAAAAACTTATGATGAAGAAAGGGTAAAACCTTTAGCCTTTTTGTGAGGTGACTTTCCGTCCCTCTATTCCCGGTTCTACAAGGTGATTATGCTTGAAAGCACAAATGCTACTAATGAAGGAAAAATACAAATGTCATTCTAGATGTTAGATTGCGTTTGTAGTTGAAATTAAATAGCCGACCTTCTATGCATCATTTATGATTAGGACTGATGGATATATATTTTCAAGTTCACACACTACACATCCTAAGACTTCATGTCAAATTATCATTCAATCAACCAATGTTTAAGGATTCAACATCATGTCCGCCATAACTGCAGACCACTAGTCATTTAAATAATTGTTTCTCACACATAGATTGTTCAAATCTAGTTTGCTATAGCTCTCTGGAAAACTAACAACAAGGCACACCAACATACCAAATCTTAAGATCTGCAGCTACGACAGTAAGGAGTTATACTACCAAACCCGAGAGAGTTTTACAAAGATGATGATTAAACCTTGCTGCAGACCACTAGCCATTTAAACAATTGTTTCTCACACATAGATTATTCAAATCTAGCTTATTATAGCTCTTTGGAAAGCTAACAACAAGATGCACCAACATATACCAAATCTTAAGATCTACAGCCACGACAGTAAGGAATTATACCACCAAACCCGAGAGGGTTTTACAAAGATGATGATGAAACCTTGCTGTAGACCACTAGTCACTTAAACAATTGTTTCCCACACATAGATTGTTCAAATCTGGCTTGCTATAGCTCTCTGGAAAGCTAACAACAAGGCGCACCAACCTACCAAATCTTAAGATTTTCAGCTACAACAGTAAAAAGTTATGCTATGAAACCCGAGAGGGTTTCTGAGATTTCTCTAGAGTTCCAACCTTTCAACACTATCACTAGATTTTCATTTTACTTTTCTTCCTTCTTCCCTCCACCAAGACTAAACATTATTTCCCTCTTCAAGAAGCTTGTGAAACAAGTGTTCAAGATTGCATGAAAATTCTCTTCAAGGCAAATAGATCCCCTAATGATCCGAGTTCGCCTTTTAAAGAGAAGGAGAAGGGAGGTGAAGGTGGATCCAAAGCTTGGTGGCCAATGAAAGGTTCCAAGCTTGGTGGCCAATGGAAGGTTCCAAGCTTGGTGGCCAATGGAAGGTGAAGGAAAAACCCTTTTCACCTCTTCCACTTACCCCCAACAACCTTTACCCAAACCTTCAATTTTTCCCTTTGACCTTACAATTTTACTTTACCATGGTCCTAAGCCGTTACTCACGCCTTCCTT
The DNA here is from genome assembly GCA_963920785.1 of Sphagnum contortum. Taxonomy (NCBI): domain Eukaryota; kingdom Viridiplantae; phylum Streptophyta; class Sphagnopsida; order Sphagnales; family Sphagnaceae; genus Sphagnum; species Sphagnum contortum. The sequence goes on from OY987281.1 coordinate 6,484,743, forward strand.
TGCTTTTCTTTGATCTATAAATTACAATTGCGCACCTCAATGTAACCAGTCCTCCACACCTTCATTGTCACCTTGATTTTGAATGAAGACCCGACCTTTTTCTTTCGTTGAAATTATGGCGTCGCCCATGGTCACATCTTACGGGCTGCAAGCTGCACAAGCGAATGAAGAACCGCCTCTAGAGTCGTCTCTAGATCTTACCCTGACACAACATCCTCGTGATGAAGAACCCGAACCTCCAGAGGTGCGTGCTTGTCTTGCAGTTGAACCCCCTCGAGCTTGATACTATCGTATTTCTCCGAACTCTCGCACCCTGGTGATCTTGCTGCAAGTCGACCCCGCTTTTGGTGACGAACCCGAGACCGTTTGCGAAGGCTGTTATGACACTGAAGATACTTCTATCTTCGCATGGTCTTCGGTTCCCGGCGTTGGTCACAATCATTGGTTGCGCGGTCCAATTCGTCGACTGCCTCCCAATAGCAAGGCGGATTACCTAATTCGCACCATCCGACGCATCCTAGATTTCCTACAGTTGTGAATTATCATTAAGGCATAACTCAGGATTTTACATGTACCTGCAGCTCCTTGTTGAGCTTATCGCCATTAAAAATAAATGTTTCAATTATCATCAGACCCCTATTGCCATTGGCACACTATCATTCTATCTATTTAATTGTTGAATCGCCTCGAATTAACCTTATGCTCAATGGCTTGAAGATTACTCTATCTCTATTAAATCTTTCATTAACGTCCCTTCAATTGCTTTAAGAATTTCTAACATCCTTGCTACTCCCTAAATACCATAACAAGACTAAAGTTGTGCTGAACACCGTAAACTTTGGTGTCTACTCCTACCCCCAACCCTCTAGAGATTTCTCACCCCTAATTACGCAACAGAGTTTCTAACACTATAGTTATTAGCCTTTGTTGAAGAAAAGACTAACCCAACCCCTTAATCACCAATAACGTATTTCAGAAAAGCAAATAACCCCCTTCGCACCATGCGCACTCATCATTCCATATAAGTTGCTAAAAAGCCCTTAAAAACCTTACCCCACTCAAAAAACCCTGATGTAACTCTTAAAAATGAGATTACCGCACATGGTTGTGTTGGTATGGCTCACACTTTCCTATTACTTGGGCTACTACCCTCGTGCCTAGGCACTTCAAATTAAGGAAGGGTTTTCTAACCATACCTTTCAATTTATTGACTATGAATTGAACCCCATCCACTAGATGAATTCCATGTATAAATTATGCCCAAATGCATTTCATGTGGATGTTGAATGACCCAATTAAATTAATTTTTTCCTTATGGGTGATTGAAACAATCACATGAAAGTTCATGTTATTTCAAAATGAAATAAGTTTCATACATGGGATATCACTAATATTTTTTCTTCATTTGTAAATGGTTCATGTAATTTTTTTTTCCCCATTAAAATTCATTTAATCCCATGAATGAACATCATAAAATATCACCCAGGAATTCTAATGGATGAAATTGCTACATTTTAATGGATAAAATTTCATGCAATTTCAATATGATACAAAGTTCATTACATATTTGTTGAGAATTTTATTTTTTTCACAAAAATTCATCCAAACTTCATTCATGACATTTCAATAGTTATATATATATCATTGCAATTTGAGGGTGGAGTGTAAGATGTAAACTAGTTATTCGTGTCACGAGGAATGACATTCTCCCAAACTCCTTGATAGATTCAACTACGAATTCAAAGGTGAAACAACATAAGGATAAGGAATTGGGGTATGTTCCTTGGTTTACAACACTTTGAGGGTAGAAGGGCGTGTTGATATTTTAGGATGAAGATTAGAATGAGTGACAAATGAATCATTTATTCACATGAACTTACACAAACCAAACAATAAGTTAATTAGTGCGTAATTAAAACATTTTTGGTGCATGGACAAGCCCTAGGCAAACACAGACTCACAAGATTCATCACGATCTAGATTTGGGTGAAGCCATCACTTTCCCCCTTATAGCATTTTTTATGCCTAGCCACAATGCATGCACTTAAATGTCATTTTGTTTTGATACTTTCAACTTAAGAGTTTCGAAATTTTTGAAATTGAGACTTTCACAACTTTGGAGGCCCATATTTTTTTGTGTAGACTTTTGATTAAGGTGAAGTGTGAAGCAAAGTCGTAGCCCTCATTGAGAGCTTTTTAATGATATGTAGCATGCTATTTGCATGGAAGTAAATTAAGGCGATTCTCAACTTTTAATGCTTGGGAGTCAAATTGGCAATTTGACTATCGCAACCCACTTTTGGAAGAATGTGAAGATGACATTCACACTTTCGAAATGGGGAGCCGAAACTTCAGAGTTTGATTGCAGGGGTCAAAACACCTTGCTTTGAAGCATCCTTTATATCGTTGGAAAATTATCAAAGTGTAGATGTCGAAAATGACTTTGTATGATCCATTTGGACATCTGTAGCACAAGTTATGACAAAAAAAAGGGTCGAGAGTCAAATTGACAATTTGACTCCTAACCACTAAAAGTCAAGAATCGACCCGAACCTGGTGTGTGTAGGTGGAGTGCAACACACCGTTGGAAAGCTAGAGCTACAAGTTTGCTTCAGACCTCATCACAATCAAAGGTCTAAGCAAAAGAGTTATGAACTCATAAAATCCCGGGATTCCCAAAAAGGAGTCTCAAAAAGCCATTCGAACGTCGGTGTTGTGGAGAGACGCAGATAATACTATATGGGGAAAGGTGGTGGCTTCTTGTGACTTTAGGCCGTGGTGAAGCTTATGAGTCCAGAGTCCCTCGTGGCTTGTCCTAACATTAAAAGTGCTTTGGAAAGTGAACTAACCAACTTGTTGGTTGGTTTGATGCAGGTCTGAGTAAATGACTAAAGCTTGTCCCTTTTCCTAGTCCTATCCTGAAGTTTCAGCACGCCCTTCTACCCTTTTTAGTGTTGAGAGCTAGAACATGCCTTTAAGTCCCCATAATTCCATTGTTTTAGAAACCAAGGCCCATCTAGGGTCTAACTTGGGACTTGGGAGTGTGTCATTGACTCTCATCCTTTCTTTTGGCCAAAAGTTCATCCCGGCCCTTCTTTAGGAAGGAACTTTTCAATCCATTGATTTTTTACCATTGCAATCACCTTTTGAAGATTCAAAAGTCCATTGTAACTTCAATTCCCAAAGTGGGAGTCCACTTGGGAATGTGTGATTTCATTCCCTCACATTCTCTTACATTTTTGAAAGCATGAAATGTGATTCCCAAGTTTCACTTTTGATTCGCATCTTTGCAGCCCTTGTTTTGGTTATGAACCCAAGACTAAAATTGTGACATGGAACATGTAATAGGTGGTAAGGATTTTGCTAGCCAAAATTTTTGCTCATGGATAAGATTATAGTCCTATTTGATTCCATGTTCCTATATTGTAAATCATGGATAAAATATCACAAATGAAATTTAAATGAATATTTTTTTAGTGGAATAAAATTTCAGATAAAATTTCAGGTATGAACTTCATTTCATTCCTGACATGTTGTGAACTTTAATCCTTGAAAGTTCATTGATTGAAAATTTACAAATGATATTTCATGGATGTTCATCCATAACATGGAATACAATCTGCTTGGTTATTGCAAAGTTCATTGTACCTTGATCACAAGTCCACTTTGCCAAATCAACAACCCAATTTGACTTTACTATTTTACCGAATTGCAAAGTCCGCACTTTTCCAATTCTAAAGTGGATGTTGCCAAATCCCCCCCTGGGTATGGTTCATTCTGGATGATTCTGTGATATCACAGGGTCACTAGTTATCTAGTCCAGTTTTGATATTATTAATGAACTCTCTGCATGATCCTGCCTTTTTGTTTCATCTCTGTAACATACAATAACCTTCTTTTAACAGTTCATTCACTCAACGAACCCATACACCCATCCCATGGTATTAAAAATTCCCAAAGTTTTTTGGGCAGCTTCTCAACATTATAAACATATGGTCTTCCAAGAAATTGAGGGTCTCTTTGTCCAAATCTAACATTTCCCACGACAAATACAGCCTTGAAGAGGCCTTACTCAATTCACCCTTGCCGGAAAATTTTTACTTTTTTTTCACTTGAAAAAATAATTTCCACATATGCAAAGGATTTCTGTAACAAATCAAAGGCCATAATTCATCAGATTTAAAAAGAAAATAGATTAAATCGCAATATCTCTACAACAGGTTCCAGTAGGGTTGCCAAATTTATAAGGATACTTTTTCTAAAAATTACTTTTCATACCTGGTCCATAGCCAGATTTGGCTAAATCTTCATGTGGATGATCGCCAGTTTGGCTACACCACACAATTGGAAAAAGAAAACCCTGGTGCTCCTGGCTTCATCAATTTAGGGCAACTGCAAGCGGTCTGACGACTGGAATTCTTCCATCAAGAAATCCACAAGCGGTGATGGTGCGAGAGAGATTGCATTCGAATGAACTTCAGACGCTCCAGAGGGAATTGCATTTCGGTCTACTTGGGATACTCTTTGATTGTGAGGAGCGAGAGAGAGAGAAATTGCCAAGGGTCTTTGTGAGAAGCAGCAATGTCTTCCTCATCGTCTATGCAGCAAGTTCAATGTCCATGTGCAAAATCTAACTCTTTTGAAGGCCACAAAAGCAGCAGCAGCTCCACCACCGCATGCAGAAGAGAGAGTTCAACTAGGAGGAGCTTGTTGCTCCGTGTCTGTGTGCACCGTCAATCCCAAATTACCCATCAACAACTTTTGCAGTCCGCCGGATTTCTTCCCAGAGTGCACCGAATAGAAACAGAGGCGGCAATCAGAGCTCCCGGCGAATGTAAGATTTCTTGCGTTGTTCCTCTCTCAGTGTGTGTCGACTGCCTGCCTCTCGTGGTTTGTTTGCCGAAAACTGTTGACTGATATCTTCGGGAGGGAATTGAAAGATTGCACACGTTGTATGCAAGACGCAGTACGACCTCATCTTGACTTGTATGCGATCAAAGTGCATGACTTGGAAGGAAGTTCTTGTGCAGTCCCTGGAGGTCACACAGAGAAACTGTGGCGGGAGTTCTTTGTGGATCCTTCGCATTGGTGGGACCACAGACCAGAGAAGGTAACTGAACGTCACTCTTGTCAGAGTTCTCATGTCAATGGAGCCAGAGCTCTAGTTGGTGTGAATTTTGTTGCTCTCTGTTGGGTGTTGCAATCCTGCCCTGGTCTAAACTTGGCAGAAATTCTTTTCAGGTCCTTTGCACTGGTGGGCTAGTATCAGTCTGCTGGAGAATGGAAATGAAATATGAAGATGGAGAAGGTCAGTGTGACTTTCTCTGTTATTATGATACCATTTATGCCAGGATGTGAAGAATGCATGGCTGATCAGCTTGACCTGGATTTCTGGTTGTAGACAAATGAAAGGTACCCAGATTTCAAACACAAGAAGACAGGGGAAGCTCTCTGGATTGAGGACAGACAAAACCCAGCATGGGTGGCAGCAGAGATGGCTGCAATGGCACCAGGCACAGTGCAATTGAACATTTTTGCATGGAATCTGAAGCTTACAAAATATGTTAAGGATGGCCAACTGGAGAAGGCGATGCGTGTATGCAAAATGTGGGAGCATTGATGAGGCTTGGATAACGTTTGAGAAGATGACATCTTAAAATGTTGTCACTTGGACCACCATGAAATTGGGATGTGTGCAATGTTGGCAAGGGCAGAAGGCACTGGAACTATTTGAAAAAATGCAACAAGAAGGTGTGCAGCCAGACTCTGTTACTTTTGTGGGGGTGCTGAATGCATGTGTGAGCATCCTTGCGCTTGAAGAGGGTAGGTGTGTACATCAGCAGATTGTTGAATTTGGATGGGATTCAAATGTCTTTGTGGGGAATAGCTTGGTTGACATGTATGCAAAATGTGGGAGCACTGAAGATGCTTGGAGAGTGTTCAACAAGATGCCATCCTAAAATGTGGTCACTTTGAATGCTATGGTATTGGGACATGTGAAATGTGGGCAAGGGCAGAAGGCACTGGAACTATTTCAACAAATGCAACAGCAGGGTGTGCAACCTAACTCTGTTACTTTTGTGGGAGTATTGAAAGCATGTGCCAATGTGGCTGTGATTGAAGAGGGCAGGTGTGTTCATCAGCAGATCATTCAAAGTGGTTCAGAGTCTGATGTCTTTGTGGGGAGTAGCTTGGTGGACATGTATGCAAAGTGTGGGAGCATTGAAGATGCTGGTAATGTGTTAAAAAAGATGTCATCTTGAGATGAGGACTGCCATGGTATTCGGACATGTGCAATGCAGGGAAGGGCAAAAGGCATTGGAACTATTTGAACAAATGCAACAGGAGGGCGTGTGACCAAACTTTGTTACTTTTGTGGGGGCACTGAATGCATGTGCCAGTGTACTTGCCCTTGAAGAGGGCAGGTGTGTTCATCATGAAATCATTCAAAGTGGTTTGGAGCTGGATGTGTTTGTGGGGAGTAGTTTGGTGGACATGTATGCAAAGTGTGGGAGCATGGACGATGCTTGGAGAGTGTTCAATAAGATGCCATTTCAAATTGTGGTAACTTGGAGGATGTGCCATGCATGAAGCTCTTGAATATTTTGAACAGATGTGTGAAGAAGGTGTACAACCAAATGATATCACTTTTATTTGTCTTTTGTCAGCTTGTAGCCATCCAGGTCAGGTGGATGAAGGCATGTGCTTTTATGCTTCAATCGTCACAGACTATATGATTTATGCAAAGTTGGAACATTACACTTGCATTGTTGACCTTCTTGGAGGTGCTGACCATCTACAGGAATCAGAGAATATGGTCATGGGAATGCCCTGGAAACCGCATGTGGCTCCATGGATGGCTTTGCTTGGCACTTGCAGAATTCATGGTAATTTGGAGATGGCAGAACATATTGCCAAATGAATTCTTGAAATGGAGCCTGACAATGCTGCTGGTGGTAACAGGCATCTCTGTGAGAATGTTGAATGGCAGAGGACAGCAATAGGCGTGAAGAGGCAGCCAGGTCGCACCTGGATTGAAGTGAATAATGAGGTGCATACATTTGTAGTAGATGATCGAGACCACCCTCTGATGATTGAAATTCATGCAGAACTCCAGAGATCGTCAGGGCTCATGCATGATGCAGGGTATGTGCCTTCTATAAAATTTGTTCTGCATGATGTGGAAGTAGAAGAAAAGGCATTTCATTTGTGTCACCAGAGTGAGAAACTGGCCATTGCGTTTGGGCTCATCAACACAGCTCCTGGTAGTCCTCTCTGATAAGAAAAAACCTGCGAGTTTGTGAAGATTGCCACACTTCCACAAAGTTCATCTCAAAAATAGTTGGGAGAGCAATCATGGTGAGCGATTCCAATTGCTTTCATCGCTGTGAAAATGGTGTTTGTTCTTGCATGGACTACTGGTGATTCCAGTAATCTGTCTTGTCAATCACTATATCATGTTCTTTCTGGTTATAGTAGCATGTCTAGTGGCAGTGTAACACTGTCAAAATTGACCAGTGTTATCAGAGGACAATTGTCAATTGATAATTTGGTAAATAGCGTAGTACATTTCATTCCTCCTCCCGTTTGTATTTCTTACACCAATTCAGGAGAATAAAAACCATGTGATGTACACCTTCCCAGTTCCAACCAAAAACTTGTGTATGTGAACATCCAACAAATAATTTCTCAAGATTGTTTCTTAGGAGATTGTAACTAGATAATGTTTCAGCAAGTTCATCTAGAAGTATTTGGATGCTTATCCATTTTGGTGGATCTTAACATGTTCTAGGATAGTCAATGTCTTAACATGTTTCAGGTTTTGGACCAGTTAAGGGATTCATTCAGAAGTATGGATACTAGCCTTGATTTTGAAGGGTTTGCCTGAATTTGTTAGAGTGAGGAGGCCAATGAGAAAAGGAGATGTGAAAATTATAACCATGTTTTAGAGGCTTGTTAGTAGTGGTTTTTATCCTGTGATGAAATTTCACATGCTCAAGCTGTTTTTGATGGAGAAAGTGATACCAGATCAGGATTTTCGGGGTTTTTCCTCACCATATATTTTAGGTATTTAAGAATTTTTAAAAAAGTTTCACTGGATTTTGATCAAGGTATTGTGGTCAGAAACATACAAGGATGCCTGAAAAATTCTAAATCTATAACTGATTATCACCATTTACTCATCAAAATTTTGAAAAAACAAAACATTGCTTATTAGAGTTGTGAAAAATTATGGCATAATTTAAAAGTCTAAATTAGAATTTTCAGGTTCTGTCTCATGGATCACCCTTGGAAAAAGGCAATGAATTCAGCTACAGAAATATCATCACTAAACTATAAGATATTGATTCTAGCAACAAAACATTATATAAAACAAAATTTCATACATGGAATAATTTTGATTTGTCTCACTAGACATTTTAAATGTTGTAATTAGTTTTCTTGTAAAATGTCTAGATCAACACCTAGCTAGAAATGGTTTTCTTTCCCTTTCTAGGTGATTAATTAAGATTTGATAAAATGCAATGTATATTAGGTGGTGAAGAATTTTCAATCCTATGGAAACAATCAACAATGAAAACAAACTCATAAATCATGCATTATCTTTGTGTGAACAATCTATGTTGCTAGCCACCCAAAATACCCGCCTCCATTGCCCATCTAACTGAATTGCTTGTATATTTCAATTAGCAAATGAGGCTTTGCCATTGCAACAAGAGGTTGAATTATTAAAGGAATTGCTCGAACACCCTCCATCATATTCATGTCTTTTGGTTTAATGTCCAATTGTGGACACAATTATTTACACATGAAGAATTATTGCAAGACTATATTGCACCATGAGTTGGGTGAGATCCAAACCAAAGCATTGTTGACAGCCTATTCCAAATGGTAATAGGTTGTAACCTGACCTTTTGATGTTGATATCAGAACCACAAAATCAATCAAGATCAAATTCTAAAGGTCTCTTCCATGCTATAGAATCATGGTCAATAGCCTATATATTAATTACTACATTTGTGTTCACTACAATTTTGTAGTTTAGAATTTGAAAATCTTTAGTATTAAAATGAAGGATTGCCAATGGAGTTGGAGCATGTAAACAAAAGTTTTTTTAATAATGTTTTGTAAGATGAATTGGGAAGATTTGAATATAACAATAACTTATTCTTACCTAAAACTTTGTCAAGTTCTCTTTACGCTTTCCTCATAATTTCAAGATGGAGGTTGAATTCATATAATGCCCACTCCAAGGTGCTTGGAGATGTATCCATTGATGCCTTAAGCATATCTTGGAAATGAAAACCAAGGGACATTTTATGAACCAAGGAAAATAAAACTCAAATAACATTGATGAATATAATAGATGTAATTTTTTAATTTTAAAAAAATCAAATAGAGTACAATATTGTGCATATACCATCAAAACTCTCATTTTTTATCTTTCATCAAGTTTCTTATCAAGATTTAACAAAATATTTTATAGTGGATTCAACAATTACTTTGTTTCCCTTTTTATATTCCTCTAAATTGTTTGAAAAAACAACTTTCATTTCAATTTTTTAAGCATTTAATGTGTCTTTCAAAACCTTGCAAGTTGAATGCTTTCAAGATCGGTATGAAATCATTGTCATTAATTTTACCCATTGCCTCTACCATCTTTGATGAAATAATTATTTTTGAAGATGACATTTGGTTTCTCACAAAGTTGGCCAAACAATATTCAACAAATGTTATTGCTAATCAATTGATGGAAAATAAGGCCCCATTACAAAAAAACATAACTTTGTAAAACATCAACTTGATTAAAATGTTCTGAAATGTGTGTTGCTCACATTCTTGCTAATCCACCAATTTATTATGTTGAACTGAACATCAATAATTGTCAATGGAAACTTGAAGGCATTCATACATGACAACCAATATGACAAGATTGTAAAACAATCAACATCAAAGAGAATCTTTTAGATTATGGAAAGATCAATGTTGGGTGGTAATGAAACAATATTAGGCATGGTTTGTTCAAGTAAAGTTCAACAATTGAAACTTTGTGGGACTTTTGTTCAATTTAAAAAAAAAAGGAAGATAAAGCACTTGTAATAGGTCAGTAAACAACAAAGCAAGTATTCAACAAATATAAAATAAATCAATGATTTAGTAAGATTTTTGCATGGAAGAAATTTTAGTGTCCTACTCAAGTACCTTTGAAGGCTTTTTCTGAGATGGACCATGGGACATCTATTAGTTACAGAATCAGATTTGCCTTTCAAGATTGGGGGAAGATCTTTGCGTCCTTAAAATAATCAATAATTTCTCCATATTACAAATGATTGACAATATCTAGATCATTCAAGTCATCTAGACCATATACTAAAATATTAAAATGAATAAATTTCAATTCTGTTTCTTTTTTACCTGTTTCACCAATGTTTGTTCCTTATATGTTGGATCATTAATATCATCAATATGTATAGCATCGACGCCATATGCCTCATTTTCTTATATTGTACAGCATTCGAATGACTTCTAGAATGGATATTTTGATTATCCATCATTCTTCTTAACCAACCATCCAAGAATAGGCAATCCTGAAGGACACTTCTGAACTACTAGTCAAAATTGGCTTCAACACCTATTATTGAAGTTACATGAAAAAAATTGATATTATATTATGCCTCAAATACTGTTCCATTAAAGCTCTGCCACCTAGCATGGTCCATATGACTATAATTTTACCCAACCTGCATGCACGAAGCCTAAAATGCAGAATCATTCTTTGGAAGTCCTACATTCCAAAGCCAATTTGACATTTGGCCATACAATACTATTTTGTATTACAATCATGTCCCCATGCACTGATATGGCACTCCTCTGTCCCTTCCCAGTCGCACAATCATCATAGAATAGCAGCACATGTCTTCATCAACCAAGCCTGGATGGTTGCAAGCTGACAGAAGGCGGAGAATAGTGATATGATTTGACTGTATGTGTTCTTTCACTTATCCAATCAAAATGTTGAAGAGCTTCCTTACCATTCGCGTGCAGAACACACATCCTCCAAGTATGGGCATCCTGAAAACCCAAATGGCCTTCTCAGGTTGCATCACTTGAGGTTGCCCATCCTTCAGATGCTTTCTTCCTGTTCTGAACAGAAATGTTCAACTGCATGTAGCCTGGCACCATTGTAACTGCTGCCACCCATGGTGGGTTTTGGGAGTCCTCAAGCCATAGAACTTCCCTGTCTTCTTATTTTGGAGATCCCAAACCCCTTTCATTTCTCTACAACTACCAATCCAGATCAATTTTTTCTGCAGCCACATATTCTCTTCATCCCACACAACAAATGCTTTCATAGGAATAGAGGAGCCCAGAGAGTTTCTCTCAAGTGCTAACCTACAGTTCTGTCTCCAAGCATCCTCCATGCTCCCACAAAGACATGTCAACTATGCTATTCCCCACAAAGACATCTGAATCCCATCAATCATACACAGTACATAATTTGATACAACAGCAGCTTCAGATAATTTCCCAATAAGGAACTGCCTATGCACCTGTCCATATTTTTCTTACTGTCTATATTTGAGTAAAATCACTTAGATTTGTAGCTCTAGAAACAAAGTCCAAGCCAAGCTCATGACAGAATTTCTGACGGTGTTCCCCACATATGGAATGTGAACCATCAGGAATGATGACCTTCTGTAGGTTGAGCACTGCTGCTCTAAAGCCTGCACCCACCACATATTTCCTGCTGCCAGGGAAAGAATGGAACTACATCATCTTTTCCCACAATGGACAGCACCTTCATGTGAATCAGCAGTCAGCTCCCAGCTGGTGTTGAAGGAAAACCCACCAGTCCTGCATAGTCTCATCACCAACAGTAGCGTTTCTTCTCTACACTGAACAGTAATTCTCAGCCCAAAATGTTAGAATATTAGCCATATAATAGGCACTGTACATCTCACGCTGTGGAGGTACCTGCCATGCCAGACTGCATTCATAGAATTGCCAAGTCCCACATTTTCTGCCTTGTCCTCCTCCAAACAAAATGCTTTCAATCCCTAGTTGAATTGAAAGATGGAAAATGTAGGACTATGTGCTTCTGTTCAGTATTTCAAAGGTCAGAGTTTGAAGCCCCATACCTATGCATGTTGCATGAATAAGTTATGGGAGCAGTGAAACCTGTTTTGGGGAAGGTTCTTGAAAACTAGGACAACATACAATTCCTCTCCTGTGAGTGCAATCACTTGATGAACCATCAAATTTGCACACACCACCACCAATGATGTTCTTTAGAGCTGTTGTTGTTCCCATACTTGGAAAATCAGCATCTGCTATTCCATGTTCCTGCTCAAGTACCCTGAAAGAAATAACACTGTCCTTAATCCAATTGTTGTACAAAAGTTCAAAGTCTGGATGTGAAAGTTTTGGTTTGCAGAAAAGCTCGAAATGAAGTCTGCCTACTGACCGGGAATTTGTTCCAGTAAAATCCTTTCACCATACAGAACAGCTGTCACAGTAGCATGACCCACCAAGAACACTTGACATAGCAGCAGTAAAAACTAAACCACCAATCATGACAGTAAGCATCCAATCCACATATGCAGCCCTTAGAAAACTGAAATATGATGAGTGAATACAATGACAGGAGGTTGTCCTAATACACTTGAACCAAGGTACTGCCAACAATGAGACCCATCCAATTTCAATGACTGGCTCATCAGCACATGTTGAACAAGTGGAGCTAAGGTGACTTTGACAAGTCCATCCTGCCTAGAGAGCCTACAACACCGCTATACAATTGAGTTGTGGAACATCTACAACAACGAAACATGTTTTCCTACTTCAAATCTAAAGATGTTTCATAAGAATGCAGGGAATGAAGTAGGGTAAATTGGAATATCACAAACATGTGTACAACACATTGGCAAGTGGGGAAAATTGATCAGTTGCCCAATTTGCATGTTACAAACATGAGCATTTGTGACATTATGAACATTAATGCATTTGAAAATAAATATTCTTTTTCCAATTAAGAATTTGGCGAGTTTTTCCAAAATTTCATCAAAATTAGAGATCTTAGAAACATCACCACTCTTCTACAACATGTCGTGGGAACTGAATGTCCATCCTCTACTCTTTCACACATCTAATGAATGAGACACCCTAAAATTCATCATATTGGATGTGAAACCCACTCCATATTGAGGACTCTTCACAATAGTTCCGACAAGAGTCTTTTAAGTGTTAGATCACAGTCTGACACAATCAACGTCCTCAAGCTGGTCAGGACCTCCGAAGAGAGAGGCAAGGTTCCAAGACATTCACAGCCACTGAAATCTAGTGTTTGCAATTTAGGCAGAGCACCTTCATGCACTTCTTGAAATTCAACAAGTATTGAACACCAACATAGTTGAAACTTTATAAGAGCTGGAAAAGCACCACGACGTTTGAAGGAGCTTGGAAGATATTCCAAACTTTCGAAGCCCCATAAGTTCTTGAAGTTGTTTGAACCAATATGGCATCTCAGCTGGCAGGGTTTTGGCCTCATAAAGCTATAAGTCTAGAAACTTAAGCTTTGTAAGTGCAGATATATTGTGAGGCAGCTCCAGACCTGGATCTTTTGTTCCACAATGCTAAGTTCTGTGAGAACAACCAACCCACGTATGTCTTCCAACAAAGCTCCAATGGTTGGATATGCATGACCCAAAGATTCTGCTCTTGCCATGCCTGATGGTGTATGTTCCGCCCATGTCAAGTTGTCACAACCCATTATGTGTAATACTTGCAATGATGTGAGGCCAACAACTCCAGAAGGGAGATAATTCAACCCCCAGCACTGACGTAGCACCAGGCATTTCAACACATGTAGTTTCCCTACTATGACTGGTAAAATCTTTAGGTTATAACAATAAGACAGGTCAAGACAAACCAAATCGTTTAGATCACCAAGTTCCTCAGGTAAACTGTCAAACTCTCCAAAGCTAAGATCCAGAATCCTTAGTTTTGGAAAGCTCCTCAAGAAACTTGCTGGTACACACTGTATTGGATTTCCACCAAGTAGTAGAGATACCAATTCAGGTGCATAAAAACTCCCAGGAAGTCTCTTCAACTTCTTGCTCTTCAATGATAGTCTCAGAGCTTCGGATATTGCTTTCCACTCTTGGGGGATTTCTTCCAAATTTTGACCTGCTCGATAAAGATAAAGCTGTTTTGCAGGGGGTGTGCCACTATCATTTTCCAGTATGTAGAAAGCCAAATCTCTCATCACATCATGTACCTTGAACACCAGAAAATCCTCTTGATCTGAGACCTCTACATTTTGACTCAATGAATGATTGCCTCCACAACTTATTTAACAAGGAAAATGCATCCTCTCTAGGATCATCTCCACATTTCCAGGAACCAACCCCTCCCCTATCCATCCCCATAAAATCTCATGAAAGGAAATCCAAGAATCCTCAGCAAATGCTGCAAAGTAAAGAAAACAGTCCTTCAAGCGCCAACCATCCTCAAACAGGAGATCATAGCCAAGCTTCAAACGCTCATACAACTCCTCTTCAACAGTCCTCGCATGCGTGATTCCCTTAGCTTCTTCAGTAGTGGCTCCCATTGAAGTCCAGGTGAGGTCTTTCCAAACATTCCTCTGCCTATAACCTTCAGAGCTCATGGAAGACCTTGGCACTCCTGAGCCATGGACTGTGCCAATCCCTCTAATTCACATGGAACATTGGATGGTGGTCTGAATGCATGCACACAAAAAAGACTCCATCTATCCTCCTTTGACAGAGGAGTCATAAGCACTTGGCTTATCTGTGGACTTGCTCTTTCCAATAAAGACTGGTCTCTAGTGGTCAACAATGTGACACTTCCTTTTCCCTTGGCTAAGTCCAGTGAATCAAATGCTTTGTCTTCCCAAACATCATCCAAAACCAGGAACACTCTTTTCTGTATCAACTGAGTGTGTAAATAGCGCTTGTAATCCTCTGGGTTCACATATAATCCTGGGTCAAGACCCAATTTTTTACTTAGGGTCCGATATAGAGTCATTATGTCAGGAGTTTGCCCTTGAAAATGGCCTTTTACCTTTGGGCTCCCATCCAGTCTTTGAAGAAGAAGAGTTTTCCCAACTCCACCCATGCCCCGTACTCCCACATAGCGAGGAGCTGCATCGCTTCCTTCTGAGGTCAGCCATGTTTCTAGCCTCTCCACATAGCTCTCCAGACCAAACGTTGATTCAGGCAAGTCATGAACCTCTTGTAAAGGTTGATCACATTCTCTTGCCACCTTCAAATTCAACATACAACTATCAAAAGGTTAACCCATTTGTTCCTCATAGAAAAAATATCAATACATCATTACTGACTTAAGTTGAATACTATATACCTAGAAATTTGCATGGGGCATTCAATTTACACAATCATAATTCATCAAAATCTCAAGCATTCTTTCTTACCTCCTAACAGAAAAATTTAATAGTATTGTATCTAGTAGGTAATGCTTCAATGTTAATGAAATATCGAATGAACTAGGTTATTGAAACTCACCATTTGACAAGTAATGATAAATTGTTGAAGCAACTCATAGCTGGGATGTTCTTTACTTGGGCGCTTGCACACCTCCATGTGATCGGCATCCTCAACCATGTAAGAATTACCTCGTGCTGATCCTTGTGCCAAGCTAAAATCCACCAAAATTCCCTAGTCCACTCATACAACCCAAATTGCACATGTCAGTGCCAAAGAACATCAAATCATCATGGGTGTTTGGTTGCAAAAAATCCATTTCATCCAATACATACGTACCACTTGCTCCATTGGCCTGCCCTCACAAAAAGCATATATAATGATTTCGTTTTCAGTGACAATGCAATCAAAATCCACTGATAACTGTTCCATATCTCATTGCCAGGGTCGAATGTTATCCATTATTCCAGGATGATGTCTGTTGTTGCATCTCAACAACTTGTTCACATATTTAGCAATATTGCTTGATCCAGCATGTGGAACAGCATAGAAAGTCACCCATCTCACATTCCTCAAAAACACTTTTGCGCGCTGCGCTGTAGCTTTGGACGAGGAATTGGTAGGATTTCGGATGGTTGATTCTCTCTTCAATTTTACAACCAAGCTCTTCAACACCGACCCTCCAAAACTATGGCCTATTAACACAATTGGATGATGCCATTCATACCTGCACAAAACATATTCATTTTCTATGCTGATTTTTCAGGGAATATTTAATTGACTTCTACATTTCATATTAGTGAAGTATTTATGTGTGACTGAAATATATCTTGGGAGTGCACACCTCTGACAATATGTAAAAAAACCATTCCACACTCCTGCACTGCAACTCTCCTCATGGCATTTTCAGACTTTAGAAAGTCAAAGCCCTTTCCACTTTCAAAACCAAGCTTTCAAACACCAATCTTTAAAAACATAGCATATTTTCAAAAATAAGGATGATTCCATTCAACCTGCACAATACATTACTGTGCTATGTTCATTTTTCAGGAAGCATTGCAACACCACCTATAATTGGCTGATATAGTACCACTGATAAGCATACAGATTTTCTATGCAATTGAGAGATGACCAAATGGTTGGGTTACAAATCTTATATCTGCAAATAGGCTGACCTTATGATATATACTATATCTGCCGAAGCATGCCATTTCGACAATCAAACAGAGGTGGCTTGTAAGTAGGAATCATGATAGTCTTGACTAGGTTCTCTGCAATATATGATACATGGTCTATATGATACATGACCATGAGGGGAGGTTACTACATTTGCATTGTATGATATGGAGAAAATGCACACAGCTTCCCCCAAATCAAAGAGCAGCCATTCTCGAGGCCAACATACATCATCATGACCTCATTGTGTCCATGTGCTACTCGAGGCACCACTAGTGTCATTTGCAGTTAATTGGAGCCCATGGAACAATACCACATCCAATTCAGTCGTTTGCTTGCCTCCAGAAGGCGGCCATAGCTAATGCACTGGCCAATCACTCTCCCACCAAAATTCCACATTCAAAACATTGCACAATAACCAAAGTCCAAATCACAGCACCAGTAAGTATCTGAAATTTGCTGAGAGGACAGGCCACCAATTGATTTATGAGCGTAACAGAATAGGCAATTCAAACCCAAATGCTTGGAAATAAATTAGTATCACAGACTGGACCAATCTGCAAGGTGAAAGGAACTCACAGGACTAGGGGCCATATTGATGAAGATCGCTTATCGGTTATACATAAATCCAGGATATGATAACACTCATGGATAGCATGTGCCTTAGTAGTGTCATTAATTGGGTAAACTGCAATTCAACTTCATGTTCAAGACCTGGGAGCAATCTAAAAATCCTCAGTGCTTGTATAATTGGCTCTCCTGACATATAAGAGGAGGGGTGTTGCTCTCAAGAACTAATGGCTTTTCATTCTTCATTGAATTGATAGGTCAAAAACAGCATGTTGGGAGCTGCCATACAAATCGTGGTGTTCCTCTCAAGCATCCATTTTCCTTTCATCCACACAAGGGGAGAAAATCCCTGACAAACTTGTGCAGTTACAAATATCATACCCTGTTGCACATTGTTGAACTCTTCCCTCAACTCCGAATCAAACAATAGAGAGTCAATTTGTAGCCTCTGTCACCTAGCCACAGATAAATATACAGTGGTAAAAGTCAGACTGTACAGATTATTTTGAAAAAACCTGAAGGGTTAGAAAACAATACATAATATTTTGTGAGCTGGTTTTTGGCCCTTGGGTAATTCGATCTGCTGACATGATTAGTAGAGAATTGTTGACTCTTAAGCAAAGAATTACTCAAAAGTTCACAAATCATTAAACCCTATGCTAGAGATGTTCAGCCAAAAAAACGTAAAGAGACAGAATCCAGCACCTCAAAATGTTGCATCATCAGGAAGAATATCTGAAATTCCTGCGTCTGGAAGCACCATAAGAAGGAATGGCCATTAGCAGATGACACACTGAAAACTTGCTATTGAATTTGAACAACGCCCTAATCTCTTCGAAAAGAAACTCATATGCTGAGAATCTCATACGCGGTTAATGTTAAAAATATTATTCGTTGATGAATGTGTTAAATATTCATCAAAAGAATTCATCACAAAAGGATGAATAATATTCACATCCTTATAATAATTTGGTTAAATTGAATAGTGATGCCTAGGGTTTTGAAGTGGTAGATACTTAGGACTTCGCTTACACGGCTGTTAAGGTTAGGGTTCGGCATCGGCTAAGGTGAAGATTCAGCTTAGGAGGCGGCTAGGACATAATATATATTAGTGGGATCCCGAAAATTTCATTCTCCCTTTATACGATTTGCGAATGCACGTAGAGCTTTGAATCTTTTGAAGGTTGTCGTGTGGCGTAGTTTTTGTGATTAAAGCATTTGAAGCATGGAAACATTCTTATTTTTTTAGTCAGTGCAATTGTTCCATTTCATGGATGTTGAATCTTTCGTTGTTGCATTTTTTCGCCGTAGGTGAGAATATTACTGTGCTGTAGCTAGGAAAACTCCCTGCACCGTATGCACGAGCGTTTTCAAGGCGAATTTTTCCTTTGTAAGAAAATCCTTGGATTTTTTGTTTTCTCGAGCAATTTCGAGGTTTTAATAGTACAAGTGGTCGAGCTTCATGGATCCTCACTGAACTGTACTGTCCGTTGTGGTGTTGGAAGAGTTTGATACCCCTGGGTGTTTTTGAGAGTTTAAAACTCTGGGTACCCTGGAATGTGTATTCTTGTAGGCAATGACCATCTGCGTGGTGCGCTACCATCTTGTGAGCATCTGATGTAGAATCAGGAGGTCATGCTTTTTTGCTGGTTCTCAACTGATTCTTTGCTGAATGATTGCATTCAGATGGTGAATCAATTCAAGAAGTTTTCGTGTATCTGCTTTATGGTCAAATGTAATTGAATTCTGCGGTTTATCTGGAATTTTAAAAAGTATTTTCTGGTTTAGGGTTAGGGTCTGAGGAATTCAGCTGTCTGTTCCAGATGATGCGTAATTTACGGGTGCTTCACATTCTTAAGTACGTTTTGTGTCTTGCTTGTTGGTTGTGAATCCGTTAACTGGTGATAGTTATTTTTTGTTTGTTGAACAGTATCTGTGTAGTAGAAATGATTAGATGCAATCGCCAGCCGAGTAGAATATTGTGTTTTACCGGGCCTTCACGTTTTCTGGGATTAATGTCCCCGTAGCCTTTTACTATTGGAGCGCTACCTTGTGCACGTTGAATAGTCTCTTGCTTGCTTGCTGTGGACTCTAAACCCTATTTGTATTGCTTGCCTGTCGTGGACTGAAGTTCAACAATATACGACATGTTTTTCTGTTTATAGTAAGAAGTATTTGGTAGAATTTCACCCGTTTTGTGTGAATGAAAGCGAAATGGATGCATGGGAGCGAAACGACCATTTGTATGGCGGTTTCTTGTATTTTTTTTCACCTATCAGATTCGAATGGAATGAAAAGTTCTGGACATGAGGACCGCTCCTTTTATGTGTGAAGAGATACACTTATGAAGTATGGGTTTTTGGGTTACTTATTCTCTTGGATGTGGAGATGAATGGAACTTCACCAGTGATCGACACGTGGTATACGTGTTCTATACCATCAGAGCGTCGCGATGTGTATCTGCAATAAGGAATCCTGATCATCATGGCTTCTAGTTCTGTGAGTATTTTCGCGTTGGTCGAGTCTTTCGTGCCAATTTGTCTTGAACATTTATATTGAAATTTTCTATTTCATTAATTTAGTGATTGTATTGGTTGCCTGTTACTCAGTTGTCTAGTGATCTGATTTCGGCACTGGTTCTGGTGAAATGATTTGAAATTTGTTACCAGTGTGATTGGCCAGTGCATGAGCTTTGGCCACCTCTGGAAGGCAAGCACAGGACTGAATTGCATATATTGTTGTTCCATGGGCTTCAATTCACTGGAAGTGACAATAGTGATGTCTAGAAAAGTACATGGGCTCAACGAGGGCATGGTGATGTATGTTGGCCTCAAGACTGGCTGCCGCTTGATTTCGGAGAAGCTGTGCGTGTTTTCTCCGTATCATACAATGGGCATGTAGTAACCTCCCCTCATGGTCACGTGTCAGATATTGCACGTAACCTAATCCAGATTCTCATGAGTCCTAGGTACAAAGTCACCTCTCTTTCATTGTCAAAATGGCATGCTTGGGCAGGGAAAGATGTTTGATGTTTGAGATTTATAGCTTGACCGCAGTTTTGTTTCTAGTTTATATGCCAAATCTGAACGCCTATCAGTGGTAGGCCGAATATTCTAAACCCTTAGCCCTAAACCTGACCTAATCCCTCAATCGTATCAGCCGACATATGGTATTACGACATTTCCAAAAAAATGGACATGGCAGAACAGATTTTGATCTGTAAGTGGAATTCATCTTGTGCTAATTTGTGATGTGCCTTAAAAGTGTTGATGTTAGAAGGTCTGGTCCAGAAAGTTGGAAAAGGAAGTTAAAATTCTACAGTTGAGATCATTGGGGTATCGAAATTGTAGGACTATTAAATTTCTAAGGGAATTAAATGTTTCCTTGTTGCTGGGCAGGTATAAATGGCGTGATCCTATTGTGTTAGTAGGCCATAGTTTTGGAGGATTGGTGTTGAAGAGTTTGGTTGTAAATTTGAAGAGAGAATCAAGCCGAAGTCCTACCAATTCCTTGTCCAAAGCTACAGCGCAGTGTGCAAAAGCGTTTTTGAGGAATTCAAGAGGTGTGGCTTTTTATGCTGTTCCACATGCTGGAGCAAGTAATATTGCTAAATATGTTCAGTAGTTTGCCCGACCAACTGGGTGATCTGACCTCTCTGAATGTCTTTATCTTATGATTATACCCGACACAGTACAGAAACTATGTAAGTTGAACGGTTGCTGGCTGTTGAAGTCTCTCCCTTCTGGAGTCGTAGGCCTTAAATCATTGCAAAAGATAGGCATGGCGAATTGTTATAATTTGAGATGGAGTGAACAGACATCCTCTCGCATGCAAAGTGCACAATTTCAACATGTTAAACTTCCAACTATTGGAGTTTCGTTTGAGGATATGTGTAAATTGATTGACCTAATAGACCTTCACGTTTGGAACGTTGTGAAGCTTCCTCACAATATATCTGCACTTACAAACCTTAAAATTTTACACTTACACCTTGGGCAGTTGAGTATCCTTCCAGAGAACAGGCCACTTTGGTGTATGCAACTGCAATATCTTACAATTCAACATGATACAGTACAGCAATGTTGAAATTTTCATATTCCGCCATCCTTCACAAGTTGTGGTGCGTTCCCATCTCTTATAACTTTTGAAATATATGGACCTCTTGTCAAATTTCCAGAAGTGGAGGAAGGGACTTTACCAAAATTGCGAAAATTACGATTCAGCTATTGGAGAAAACTTGAACGCTTGCCATCTCTGAAACTCTTGACCAGCTTAAAAAGATTTGACTTTGCTCCAGTGTTCGAGGAAACTTGAAATATCTTGTACTGATAATTATGAAATTGCTCCAATACAGAGAAAATGTATATTAACAGTTGTCGATGAGAACTGGTTGAATACTTTATTTTATCCAGTAGGTGGAGCAGCAAATCTGATTATGAATCTGAAGGTTTGAAAGGATAAGCGTCTACTTGAATGAAATTAAAATTCAATAAATGCATCATTTTTTTCCAAATATTTGGATGATTTGTGCACCTATGATATCAACAGTAATGTAGGTAGGCGTACAAAAAATTGGTGAAAATGTCAAAATGAATGTACATGTTATTTTGCAACACACCTTTCCAAATTTTGTTCCCATCATTTTGTAATTGTTTGGTTAC
This sequence comes from Sphagnum contortum, assembly GCA_963920785.1. Taxonomy (NCBI): domain Eukaryota; kingdom Viridiplantae; phylum Streptophyta; class Sphagnopsida; order Sphagnales; family Sphagnaceae; genus Sphagnum; species Sphagnum contortum. The sequence continues at coordinate 6,506,614 of OY987281.1, forward strand.
TTTAAAATGTTTTCTGTCATATAAATGTTGACATAATGTCATGATAAAGATATGCATCCTATCAAAAATACATGCATGTGAAGTTGTATTTTTAGTTGTTAAATTATACACATACGATTGTCGAATTTCCATCGAAGTTTTATTGATGGTTAGGATTATTATTGTCTATTCTATTGATAATTATCAATGTGTATTATATTAATGGCTATTTGTTGCAAACCTAGCCTTGAGCAGATCAAAAGAAATGGTTTGTAAAACAAATGGGTTGTAAGATTGTGGCAAAGAGGAAGATTTGAAACGTGCAAGAAAGTGTAAGGGATGAAGCTTATCAACTCTTTTTAATGCCATCCTAAAGTTCCAACATATCTCTCTACTTTTCAAAGTGTTATGAAGTAAACAATGTCAACTCTTTTTAATCCCATCTTGAAGCTACAACATACCTCTCTACTTCCCAAAGTGTTATGAAGTAAAGAACGTGCCTGATTCTTCTTTTTTCCATTGTTTTTTATTTCAACTCACATTTGAATCCTTCAAGGAATTTAAAGTATGTTACTATCAATGGCTATTATATTGATGAATGTGAATGCTTATTAATGTTTATTATAGTAAAGACTATTAAATTAATGACCATTGGAGAATATTTTATTGCTGGTTATTTATCTTATTATATTACTGGTTATTGAAAATTATTTTATTAATGGTTATTGGGTTTTATTCCATTTTAAGCCATTGATAGTTATTCTATTAAAGGATGTTGATTGTTAATTATTTTTCATAAGTTATTATTTTATTTCGGATTATTTTAAGTTATTATATTTAACATAAAATAGAATGACCTTGAATAATTTAAAGTATTATTTGAAGTAAAATATATTAATTTAAAATAAAATAACGTAAGGTATAATTTATAATTAGTTGAATAATTTAATTTATAATAACTTAAAAGTTTATAATAAATTAGTTAAGAAAATTTAAGATAAAATAACATATAATAATTTAAGTTACAATATGTATAATAACTTACAATAACATAAAATATAACTTAAAATAATTGAAGTAATTTAAAATAATCTCAGATATTTCATAAAGTAATTTAAATAAAACATTTTAAAACATATAAAAATAAACTTCTTTGGTATAATGAATTATGTTAATTAACATTTTAAAAAATGAAATGAATTTATTTCACTTTTAAATCCTAGTGATTGAAGCTAATAAACTGCATCTTGTTTTTGTTGTAATGTATTGTTTTTAAGTTTTCTTATTTTTGTTGGATTTGTCACACATTTTATAAATGTATGTCCATATTTCTCACAAGGAAAATTAACCATTTTTCCCCAAAATCTTATGAAGCATATCCTTTTTCTATTTTTAACTTTTACTTATGTGTAATATAGGTTTCGACAATGAAACTAAAAATGTAATCTAGGAAAAGGTTTGGAACTATGAAGTTTATTTTTTTATTAATCCTTTTTAGCACATAGGTGTATTATTAAACATGAAAACAACACTTATAATATTCATCAATCACATGATTATAAAACTTACACAATTATATTCATAATAGTTTCAACATGATTTTATTTCTTCAAGGACTTTTATTCATTTTTGATATTTTTACAAATCTTTTTATTTAATTAACAACATGAAATTATTGAATGTAAACCATGGCAAGAGTTCCAAATTTTACCCCTTATATATCTCAAGGAAAAAATGCATGAATAGTCATTAGTACCAAAATGCACTACAATTTTAATAACCTGAATCATTATGGGACTTTAAAAGTGAAATAAGTTCATTGCATTTTATTGATTTCACCTTAATGAAAGTTCACTTTAATAATTATGTAAACATTATATTTCATTACTAATTAACATAATTCACTATTACAATTTATTATAACAAATAAGTTTATTTATATGTTTTTAAAAATAATCTATCTATGTTACTTTATAATATATCTTATATTATTTTAAATTATTTTACTTATTCTAATTTTTATTTTATATTATTATATATTACTATAAATTATTATACCTTCAATTATTGTATGTTATTTTATATTAAGGTATATTAATTAATTTATTATAATGTTTTAAGTTATTTTTAATTAAATTACTCTATTAACTTTAAGCTATACCTTAGGTTATTTTAATTTCAATTAATCTATGTTATTTCAAGTTATAATTTAAATTATTATAAATTATTTTTCATAAAATATTAACTTAAAATAATCTAAAACAAAATATAATGCCCTAAGGTGAAAATAACTTAAAGTAGAAAATAATAACTTATGAAACAAAATTTGAAACACCTTACAATATCAAAAAAAAATTATAATACAATAACCATTAATAAAATAATTAACAATAACCATTAATAAAATAATTAACAATAACCATTAATAAAATAACTAACAATAACCATTATCTTATATATAATTACAAACATGGTGTGTGTGTGTGTATTTTTGATGAATGTCTTTCTTTCTTTCTGTTTGTCTATCCATTCAATGCGGTTAGAGCAGTTTGGAAGTATGGGATGTTGTGAGGGGGCTAGCAGGGGGGGGACAGGCGGGAAAGGACCGAGCGGGGGAATGAAGGGAGGTGTTTTTTCTTCTTTTTTTTTTTCATTTTTTTTGGGTCCTCCCTCCTTTTCTTGGGGGTGGTAGAATGGCGTGGCCACGGGTTACCAACTTGTTAAAATAATGATCAATAATCATTAATAGAATGACCATCAATAGTCATTAATAAAATATTTAACAATAACCATTAATAAAATAACCATCAATATTTAGTAATAAAACAATCACTAAAAAACATGAATAGTCACAAATAGAATAGGTATTAATAACCATTAATAAAAACAAGTAACATTACTAAAAAAAAAGTAATAATAATATATTAAAGTTTCTTAAGATTGCTAAAAATAATTTAAGGTGAAATAGCCTATAATTGTTAATAATAACATAAAATGAAATAATTTTCAATATTATAATAATTATAAATATTATAAATTAAAATAATTACAATAGTAAAAAAAAACCCTCAAGTAACCAAAAAAATTTACAATATTTAAAAATAACCTAAGGTGAAATAACTTCAAATAATAAAAAATAACTTAGAATAATCATAAATAAAGTAGGGTGAAATAATTTAAATTAATGAAAAATAGTCATATAATAATAAAAAATAACTTAACATAGGTAATATTATTATATTAATAACAAGTTATCCATTTATTTTTTAAAAATCAAAAGAATGGTCATTGAAATGTTATTAAATAATCATATTCAAAAAAAAAATCTCCAAATGATTTTTAAATTTTTTAAAAAGAATTATGTACATTATTGAATTTTAAAAAAAAGTAAATTGGAATCATTTCATTTGAACGACATTTCAATAAAATATGAATTTTTTCAAATTCTATGTTTTTGTAATGTTTGAAATGAAATATTTGATAAATAAAATATAATGTAACATATTATCAGAACAAATGGGGTGGTTTTATGGTAAGGTTGTTTGCCCTAATCCAAAGGTCAAGGGATCAAACCTCATGGGTGGTGTTATGTGTGGTCAATAATGGTATGTTGACCAAATTTTTTCTTCTATCAAATTCATAGAATAAGTGCTTAAGTTAATTACGGAGTCTACTTACCTATTTAAGTTAGGTTTTAAAACTTAAGATATGTAATGACATGTGTCAATAAATAATGTGCTTTAAAAATCATGAAATTATTAATAATATCATATATTAAATAATTAAAATTTAATTAATTTGTATCTTTTTATTATTTTATGTTATTACATCTTATGTTATTATAACTTATTTTAAATTATCCACCTTAGGCTATGAAGTTATTCTCAACCATTTCAAATTATTCCACATTAAATCAATTTTGGTTGCAAAAGGTTATTCAATGTTATTCAAAGGTATTGTAATACGATGAAAGTGCGATCCTTGAACATTACTGTTCTCATGAATGTAATGCCAAAAAAAAAAACGAAAGCAAATTATTCTTTCAACTTACAAAGATAATATCACTAATTAACTCTAATTCAACTATTTTAATAGTACAGTAATCAACCCTAAACTAATACAAAAAATGGTATATAATCTTAACTAGTGGGTACCCGTTAATTGTTTCAACCAATTAATAACTCTTGTTGTTGTTTCGTCAGTGTACTCCAGTTATAAAATATTTTAGAATGTTTTGGTGCATTCAATCTTTTGCCTTCCAACATGTTATATTTTTAATATTTAATAAAATCTCAGTGCTTTACAAATTAACGATGTTTTTAGAGATCGAAAAAGAGGTTAGGGTTGAAAGAAGGGCCCCCCGACCCCCAAGAGATCATTTTGACGAATATTTCTATTATATAAACAATGTTGGGCGGGTATTTGATATGTTGAATAACCTCCACGTCTGAGTATCTTATATATAAAGGCAACAGTGTGGTGTCTGTCTGTTACAGGGTTGTCTATTCTGCACAACCCTGTCACAGTTTCTATGGCAGAATCGGATATTAAAGGAAGAAAGTAACTGCCTGCCAACAAGGGTGGGGGGGGAGTGGGGCGGGCTAGAGGGGGGGATGGGCGGGGAAGGGGTGGGGGGGGGACGACGGGGAAGGGGAAGGGGGGGCCAATTTGTTTTTTAAATTATTTTCATTATAGAACATTTAAAAAAAATTAGAATCTTTTCGAAAATGTTTTCGGGGGACTTCTTAGTGTCCGAAGGGCACAGGCACCCACTAGTTTATAAAATGGGAATTAAAAGAATTAAAACTTGGAGTCAAAGAATCATAAGTTTCGGTTTAATACTTATTCCCACGCTTCCACACACCTGGGTGTCGCTCGGCTCGTGCTAGGTTTTTTTTTTACTGTTTGGCTCTTTGACCGTAGGCACCTCAATAAGTAATTTGAAGCCTAGGCATTGGGACTTGGGACTCGGTAAGTAAAGAAGTAAAAGTGTGTGATTGAGGTCATGAATAGATTTTGGGCCCTCGAGTCCGAGGGGACACTTTTTCAAACCTTGGAGGTTCTAGAATCTATTAGGTATCTCAATTTGGGATCTGGGTTTCAAGACGTCGATAGGCGGACAGACGGGATCTGAGTTTTAGGACCTCGATAAACGCACAGACGGGATCTGAGTTTTAGGACCTCGATAAACGCACAGACGGGATCTGAGTTTTAAGACCTCGATAGATGCATAGACGGGATCTGGGTTTCATGACCTCGACAAACGCACATCGGTTTCAAAACCTTGATAGACGAACATGGGTTTCAAGTCCTCGACAGACGAACAGACGAAATCTAGATTTCAGGACCTCGACAGACGCAGAGACAAACTTACTGAATTAATATATATGATATAAATTATTTTTTCTCCCTCTATCATACGTTAAATAAAATAAAAAACATTAACAAAAAATCATAAAAATCTATCAACCATTTTTCATTTAAAAAATAAGAATGTAATTTATTTCCCTATTGTTTTCATCTCTTTCAATAATGGCATACACCTTTTTTCATGTAAAGAAACTTTCTTTCCCGTCAAATCCAATTTAAAATCACATAGAATGATCACCAAATCCTTGTCTTATTGTTCTTCATCCTATTCGTCACAAGACCACACAAAATCCACACCATCCCCATAAAAATAAATCATTATCCTAATTAATCTTTTTTTTAAATACACTAAATAATTAATGTATTATTGTTAACCATTCAACTAGCTAACCACATTAACTTCATCATTTGGTAAATATCAATAAATATACATTTAATAACCATTTAATTATTAAAATGTCCATGACATTATATAGTTTAAAGTTTTGAACCTTTGACAACTATTTTATCCTAAAATAAAACAACTTAAAATAACATAGTCTTTTATAATAAATCACAACATAATCATTTCAACATAATGTTCGCTTACCACATTTGAACTTAAAATGCTAATAACATTATAATATGTGCACAAGAAATTTCAACAATTCTTCCAATTGCAACACATACATAATGTACGAACATGTACTGAAATTTGTTAAAAAGTTTCAACAATGGTAGATATTATAAAAAACATGAATACTTTTCAAATCTTTTGGGGACAACTAGTGTGCACAAGACTTTAAAAAGTCATGAATGCAATTTGATCACCCATATTTTTTTTTATGACGAAGATAAGTACCTATACGAGGTATATTTGTTAAATTAGTGATAGGTTCAAACAACTTTGGTTAAGCTCTTTGGTGTTTAGTCTTATTATTTTCCCATAAACCCCAAACCTTAAATGTCATACATGCCCACAAACTATCTCACCATCTTCGGTATTCAACTATTTTACTTAGAAAAACAACATTTAAATTTCAAACTCTCTCACTACACCTCAATATTCAAAATTTTGCTTACAAATCAAGACCCCAAACCATAGAGCATGTGCTCTAAACAATTGCCTTTTTAAACCGGAGAGTGGTAGGGATTTTGAGCTTTTCTACTTAACTAGAGTATAGCGTGTGCAGTTAGAACTTAATCCCGGTTAGGGTTTGAGAAGCAACGCCGAGCCGTCTGTTCTCTTTTCTCTTCTCGGTCTTTATTTTTGTGATGTGTGTTTCCCGCTTGGTCCTCTGCTTCTCAAATTTCTTTCTTGCGCTTCATCCTGCTGCGTGCAGGAGCAGGAGCTTGTAGTTTTCCTCTAGAGTTTCCTTTTGATATAATTGAAGGGATTTTTCGGTTTCTCTTTGGGTCCTGGGCGGTGTGTGTTTGAGTTTGTGTCAAAGTTCGCGGAGATGTCTCTGCGGCCGAATGCCCGTGCGGAGGTTCGTAAGAAGGGGTACAAGCTGGCGGTCGATGCAGAAGAAGCTCGCAGGAAGAGGGAGGATAATCTGGTGGAGATCCGCAAGAATAAGAGGGATGAAAGCCTGCTGAAGAAGCGGAGAGAGGGATTACAGTCTCAGCATTTTTCTTCTTCCGTTCAAGTTGCTGACATCGAGAAGAAGGTAAATAGGTTCCCGGAGGAATGTGACATCTGATGTGGAGTTAGGGGTCAGCAAAATTGTTGGTTGCTTTTGCCAACGTCTCCGGGCGCCTCTTACAATAGTTTCCTGGAACTCTTTCTATAGCTGAAAGTGCGTCTTTCGTTCTATGCAGAGATGTCGCCATGGAAATGCATTTATTTCGATATGTTGTATCTGCGTTGGTTTTGTCAGTCCTGTTGAGGGACCGCTTCTAATAACTCATAAAACATTTTGTCGCTGATCGTTTCTCTTCATTGTGGACGAATGTGTTTAGGGTACAGGTGTGGTTCTCCTGTACCTGCATAAGGAACCCCTCGCATATATGGCCATCATGTCACGGTTTTGTTTGTCTGGATTTGTGCCAGCAGCAGTTGGAGAGCGTCCCGGCCATGGTAGCAGGGGTGTACTCTGAGGATCCGGCCACACAACTAGAAGCCACGACTCAATTTCGGAAGCTACTTTCTATAGGTATGATTGATTTCCTTGCCCTTTTTGTTATGCTGATATAGCTGTCACAGGTTTTCAGATTGTGATGCATACATTGCTGTGCCATCTTGTGAATTCTGCTGTGCAGAACGGAACCCCCCAATAGAGGAGGTAATAGCTGCAGGTGTTGTGCCTCAATTTGTAGGTTTTCTTCTTCGAGCAGACTTCCCCCAGCTACAGGTGGACCTCACCTCATTCCTTGACACCAATGTGTGGTCAATCTGGAAATATCTTCTCTGATCTGGTCAATGCACATTTCATACATTGTAGTGGTATTGAACTGAAATTTATCTTTGTCTTTGATGCAGTTTGAGGCAGCATGGGCATTAACAAATATTGCATCGGGCACATCTGATCACACTCGTGTTGTCATTGATCATGGGGCAGTACCAATCTTTGTTCAACTGCTCAGTTCCCCCAGTGATGATGTCCGTGAGCAGGTATTGTACAGATCTGGGATGTTAGTCACTTGGCGGAGTTTCATGGATTTGGCCTTCCTCTGGATTTCAGCTGTTTGCCTCTACATGACTGTGGATGTGGGCGTGCTCTCTTTGTACACTAGACTGACTAGAGATTTATTGTCTACTGACCTTAATTAAGGACTGGTAGTCTTTGTCAGCGAGTTTTGACTCACATTTATGTGACCTGTTGCTGCAGGCTGTTTGGGCTCTGGGAAATGTTGCTGGTGACTCCCCAAAATGCAGGGATCTTGTACTTAGTCATGGTGCTCTGATACCTCTGCTGTCACAGCTTACGGATACTGCCAAACTGTCTCTGTTGAGGAATGCAACTTGGACTCTGTCCAACTTCTCCCGAGGCAAACCTCAGCCTCCATTTGAGCAGGTAATTCCCTCAAGGTTACTTAATTTGTGTAGTTTTGGTTGTTAGCTGTTATCAAGTGGAATCATAGACAGTTCATTGCAGTTCAACCCTTGTGTTTTCTAAGACTTGTTTTCTTGCACAGTCAAAACCTGTGCTCCCAGCATTGGAGTGCGTCATCCACTCAAATGATGAGGAAGTTCTGACAGATGCGTGCTGGGCTCTCTCCTATCTCTCTGATGGGACTAATGACAAGATCCAGGCAGTAATTGAGGCTGGTGTTTGCCACCGTCTTGTGGAGCTGTTGCTGTAAGTCACCAAATAGCTCTAATCAGTTGGAGGTCTGTGATCCATTGTTGTTGCATAGGATTCATGTTCCTTTTCCCTTAACATTGTTTGAGTCTCAGTGGGTTAAAAATGTGAACAATGTTTTAATTTTCAACAAGGTTCAAATAGTGCTGATCTCTTATGGTTATCATGAAGCTTTCAGATGTTATGGGAGCTTGAATTTTTCTGGTTGATTGATTTAGTTGTGTTGAGGGTACCTTGCAGCCATCCATCACCATCTGTGCTGATTCCTGCCCTACGAACAGTTGGCAACATTGTAACTGGAGATGATCTCCAGACACAGGTAATTTGGCATTCTCCACAGTCTTATTGTATATTTGAATGGGTTTTGTTGAAAGGAGTATCTTCTACTTTAAATCAGGAGCAATTTCTCTTTGTTCTCTTATCAGGAGATACAACTTAACTTCTTTCACTGCTTTTTCAGTTCATTATTAACAACCAGGCACTTCCATGCCTCCTTGGTCTTCTTACACACAACCACAAAAAGAGCATCAAGAAGGAAGCCTGTTGGACCATCTCCAATATTACTGCTGGAAACAAGGATCAAATTCAGGTTGGTTCTATATTCTTTAAACAATCCATGGTATGTTTATCCAATTGTGTGTGCAGTTCTGTGTTCTTCAAGGGGAATTTTGGATGTACTTCATAGAGGAGAGCCTGCAGTTACCATTGTATGCATGCCCATGTTTTTCCTTTCCGTCCTTTCTAGCCTCGTTCCTCTAAACAGACTGTTCTTATTTTCTTGTTCCAGGCAGTCATTGATGCCAACATTATCCCACCCCTGGTTTCTTTACTGGCAACAGCTGAGTTTGATATCAAGAAAGAAGCAGCATGGGCTATATCCAATGCCACATCTGGTGGCACACATGAACAGATCAAGTAGGTTTTGCACAACTTGGAAACTGTAGCATGGTTAGGGCAAAGCATGGAAGCATTGGGAGAACATTGGGCTAGTTGCAGTATGCAATAATGAATTTGCCAGTGAGATTGAAATTGTTGTTGACTGAAGGAATGTCTCTGATAATTTATTGTCATTTCTATAGGTATCTTGTGAATCAGGGCTGCATCAAGCCACTCTGTGATCTGCTCACATGTCCTGATGCAAGGATTGTGACAGTTTCACTTGAGGGCTTGGAGAATATTTTGAAGGTAGGGGAGGCAGAGAAGGACCTTGGTAACAGCAATGGTATCAACCTGTATGCTCGATACATAGATGAAGCTGAGGGTTTGGAGAAGATTGAGAACCTGCAAACTCATGATAACAATGACATCTATGAGAAAGCTGTAAAAATTTTGGAGACCTACTGGCTGGAGGAGGATGAGGATCAAAATTTGGGTCCTGCAGGTGATGAATTGCAGAGTAGTTTCACATTTGGGGACAATCAGTCTGCTGTTCCTTCTGGTGGTTTCAACTTTGGCTGAGAAGGTAATTTATCTTTGCTTTTTCTATCTTGTTGCTTAATTGGATCCCTCCCAGAAAACATTGAAGAATGGATAACTTCTGAGGACAATGGTCAAATCATGATTAGTGAGCAGATAATTATGATGTGAACTGCTGTGATGCAGGAGTGGAGTACACATTTCATGCCTCATGGATGCAAAAATGCTTTCTGAAGATAGGGGTAAATATGGAGGCTGATTGCAAAAATCACTGTGTCTTAATTCTTGGTCACTGCCATGAAGTCTACTGGTCCCTTGCACAAGTCTCTCAGGTTTGGCAACCTGAAAAGGCTTTCAATTGAGGACCTTTTGCTGTCCAACAAAGCTACATTGTGTAATGCAATGGCACCTCTGGACTAGCAAGCTGTCCAGAATTTGACTTCCTTCCTCATATCTGGTTTCTATGGATAAACCACGTTGACTGGAGCTTTTATTGCACCATCCTTTCCACTTCTGTAAGCTTCCATTGGTAGTGTACAGGTGAGGAGTCTTACCAATGGGACAGGTTGCTAGTCCTATAATTAGCCTTAGTCACTAACAACTCACGCAGCAGTGTTTGTGCATTTGCTGTTCATTTTTCTGCAGGGGGTTAGAAATTGGTTTTGTGCTCACTTTGGCTCCAAGTTGGCTGAGCTACACATAGGGGTACTGAATCAAGGAACTGAAGCATTACAACTTTCTCATCTCCACTGCTGGTGTTTCCACCACTCTTTTTGTGTGGTAGGACAATTGGATCAAAATCCATTACTTGTGGGGCCCCAGGGTTTTGACCTCATTACCACTCCAGTTATGTGCCTGGAGGTAATGACTACCTTGTCTTCATGCTCAAAAATGTGGCATGAGACTCTGGCCAAGTGCAGGTCCTTCAACTTTTGTTGGGCCTTGGTTTTTCCTAATTTGTATAGATAACAAACTTCAAAGTTAACTATCTAGCAGGTTCTTGAGGACGAATGAATCACTTTCATGATGACAATAATGGCTGTCATCATTGGATTCATCCACTTCTGACCTTACTTTGGTGAGGACATATATTTGAGAGAAGTATAAGTTTTGTCAATGAATGGACTTGTCTCATTTTGCTTGCTAATCTGAGTTAAGATTGTGTCCACAGATACTCCCTTTGTATGGTTGAAGGTTTCTTTGCCTTAATCCTCAAACGATAGTCGTCGATTGTTGGTGCAAGCCGTTATGTGATGCATGCAATTGGGCACAAAATTTGCGATGCCGTTAACTGGGGTTTTTGTAGAAAAATGTCTGAAGCTTGACATAGATTTTGGAGTCATATAGATGAGAGACCATGAAGCATTATGTAGGTGAAAGAAATTTGAGAAGCTTTCTTTCCTCTTGGTGCAGACCAGGTGTGCGTGGATAGGTACCATAAGAGTTAGGAAGGGTAGTCAGAGAAAGCCTGGAGGTGACCTCTTTATATCCTTACACCTGATTTTTCCATGAAGCCATGGATGGTGGTGAGAATTCTGCATGAACAACAGTGTCTGCATCAAGGCTGCTGCTATGTGTGCAATATATGGGAAGTGAGGTTACGAATCACTTGCAGGTGGACATGAGCTTCCTGCAATAGAGCAGTTTTGATGCTTTTCTTCTTCCATATCACAATGACTGTCTAACTCCAGATGAGATGCCCACTGAAGAGACCTGGAAAAAACTACATACAAATTCAGAACAAAATGGGAAGCAGATAGGTCACTGGCTCAATAGAACATGGCCACAGACAAGCTCTTTTCAGCTCATGTTGTAGTTCCAGTTTCTTGCAAATCTCAGAGTATGAAATATATATCTTGTGAACTGGTAGGGTTACATCAGGTTATCATCCTTAACACACTGGGAAATAATTCTTGCAGAAGGTGGCATGCTAAATGACTGAAAGAAGCAGCTACCACATCTTTCCAAGTGTTGATATTGTGGTGCCAAAGACAATGCGGGTGATACTTTTTGGGCATCTCTTCATCTCTCTAATCTCAAAATACAAGAAGGGACTTTTGAGCTGAGTCTTTGTTAAAAACTACAAAAGAAATCCAGATAAGTTAACACTTGATAAGCAACAATTTTTAAGTTATGAGAATTAAAAGATCATTTGCAAGCAGTTAAGTAAATAATTCCAAGAGATCATACCCTATGAGCATGTAGTACTATACAACAGTTTCATGCCATTCAATGCATATTGCTAAATTTTCTCTTTTGATTTTGCTTTTGAAGTCCCCATTGTAGACACACACTTTATGATCACAAAATTAATCACAAGAATCAAGCTGCCATTTCAGAGACACAAGGTTTGACAGTAAAACAATCAATAGCAAGACTCAAACTGCCGTTGTATAATTTTGCATCTAACACTGCAAAGACTCACAAACAGGTTTCCTAAAATTCAAATATGGCCAGAGTATCTACAAACACACATAATTAATCCAGACTTGTCAAGTCAACATCTTTCCTTGATTTATCTACTAATAGTCACTGCATGTCTCAGCACAATGGTAGAGTGATCATAGTTGATTCCACATCTCACTTTGATTCAGCAAGGAAGAAAGATTCTGGATCTTATCCATGAAGCTTCATTATGGTACCAAAACAGTGCACCATCTAAGAAGAAACTATCTGCTGAGTGGAAAGTTGTTTCAGCAGGTTCATGCAAGACCCCACATTTTGATACTCAGATGATCAGGCTGATGCTGCAGGCTCCAGGAAAGTTAAAAAGATTAACACCTCTGGTGAGAGGAGCCATGAGGTCCAGAGTCCCAAACTGAATGCCAGTTGGTGATATGCTGAGCAGAGCCTAGGGGTAAAAACTGGACACACACAGCGTGCAACAGTTCCATCTAGATGCTCACAACCTCAACAAACTCATTTCTCACCAAACACTGTTTGGCTTTGATTGCTCTCATGCTATAGCAATTGACATTTTCCACCACCGCTCCTCAAGCAGTTTTCTGACAAGCACATGCTCTGCTATCCCTGAAACTGGATCTAGTTCAGAATACAGCTGCAAGAGCTCTCCATGGACAAATCCATAACAGGATCAATATCCACTGTTGTTGAAGCTGAGGTGCACCAGAAGTGGTTATGACATCCTCATCAATGAAAAAGATTTTGACCTCCATTTCTTACTTTGTGGGCTGAGTCGCACTCCAGGATTATCTGGAGACACAAAAGCAGGAGAGGTAGGAGGCCTTCTCCACCCCATATCACTGCTACATTCCCTTGTTAACCGGCGTTTGAAGGAAAATTGCTTTCTAGAGAGAGACCTACTCTGAAAGAGACGCTCTCTTTGTGAGACATCAGAGGGTGAACACCGCTTTCCACCTGCATTCAGTATCTCCTTCTGCATTGAGGCCAATTGTGCTCCATGAGGACCAACCTCTAGCCCAGAAATGTCATCTGTTGCCACTCCAATCCTTGATAGTTTGTTCCTAGAGGTTGTTGGAGCAAGAGAACCAGTCCCTCGTACTCCTGCACCTCTTGAGGCAAGTGTCTCCAAGAGCTTGACCTTGGTTGCAGCTTTCTCAGCTAGCCCACACTGTGGGCAGGCAGGGTCTTGGAGAAAAGAGTCAGGGGAAACTTGCTCCAAGCAATCAGCATGGTAAACGTGGCCACAGACAAGAACTCCCACCACAGTGCAATCAGTGCTTCCCACCATGCGATGTGAACTCCAGGCTGGATGTTGACTCAGCAACCGGTTACACACACCACAGGTCTGTGACACATCATTTTCATACGCAGGTCAGAGAGACAAAAGGACCAGGTGGAGGATTTGAGGAGGAAAGTGACCACCATGACCATATTAACAGCAAAATTACAGTAAAAGAAACTGAGCTTGCTACCTCAGACTGGGAGGAGACATTGCCAAATTGGTTGTTTCCTGCCCTGATCCTTTCCATAGACAGAAACCCTGCAGCCTTCTCAGCACTCTCAAAAGCTGACCCCCAACCAAAGTCGGATGGACTGCTCGCACTTGTCCAACGCAATCGCTCTTGGCATGACAATGCAACTGCTTCAGAAAAAGTCTGAACGCATCAAAGCACATATGAGAATTGCCCACTGCACTTAGCATTTCCATCACTCCACAACTCATGGGACTAGACCATGCATCAGCATAGCCCACTGAACAGAGCATCTCCACTCATAGAACAACCCCTAGCCTGCAGAGATAGAATGCCGGCCACACATATTGCTGCCGTGTCTTATATTTGTTGAATAAAAGTGCAAGTGGGACTTGCAACACCGGCTTGGAGAGGACTCATTCTGTGCTTGGCTGCAACAACAGGGGAATACCTGCTGGAGGAACTACTGATTGCTCCTCTGTTTGGGTACAAAATATCACACATTGTGGCCAATAAACAGCCCTCTCAAACAGCAAAAAGAAGTAATCAAACAAACAACCAACAACATAATTTCTTGGCTCCAAAGTAAAGTTACAGTTTCATTGGGTAGTTAACCACTGCTCTCTTCTGATTGTGTTTACTTGATGTGGTCAAGCACTGGAGAGCAGATATCAAATTGCAAAACCAAACCAATGTTGAGACTGGAAATGTACATACAAATGGTTTGTGGATTCCCTGAATGTGAGCATCCTGTAGCCTAATCATCTACGAGAATACACACATATGCTTAAAATCTCATTAAAACACCATCCATATACTCCCATGTAGAATAGATAATAAAGGTAAGGGTAAGCTGGCATGAATACTAACCTGCCTGGATGAAGATATGGTAAGGGTTGGGCTTGATGTTGGTACTGCAACCAAACACAAAAAAATATCCAATCAACCAGGTTTACATACTGCATAGCTAGCACCAGCACTCATTTCAAACTTTACTAGGCACATTAATACCAGTTACTGCATTCTCAATACCATAAGCCTGTGCTGTCCACAATTTTGAGAGCAGGTGATAATTACAAAGAGCAATGTAAGCTTGATGTTTTGAGCCCAAGAAGAGTTTGGCAAGTTTAAGGTTTCAGGTCTTCTTGGGATTTTTGCTCATGAGAAAACACAATCAGATGCCAGGGGCTAATTCTGTTGGCCACTAGGAATCTTTACTGTTGACCTTGCTGAGTACCAAAAATCTAAGAATGTTATCATACCTGAAGGGGCATTGACAAAGTCGCTGATGCGATCACTTGAGAAAGCAAGAGGATTGCAGACATTTGTTCGGAAACTGTCAAAAGGACTGTCCCCCAGAGAGAAGAAGCTTTCAGAGTGCCTGCGGAGATGGCCGATCAACCTACCACTGCCTAGCCTACTCCCACTTCTGCTGCCTCTGCTACTTGAAGAAAGAGATCTTTGACGTAACTGAGATGCTTCAGAGGTTGTCACCAGATCCTCAGGCTGGGATTTGTTTTCCAACCAACTACTTGAGGGAGTAGGTGAAAAGCCCCCATTGCTGCGCCACTGTGGCTCCTGTGCAGCCATTGACCAAGCATCATTGCTGACAGAAGACTCTTGTGGCCTTGCAGCCACACAGCAGAGGGACCCCATCTTGACTTTCTTGTGCTTCCTGTGATTGTGCAAACAAACCACGAACCCCAGTATCTCCAAGCTCACAGTATCTCTTAGCTCACACCTGAGAAGACAATACTGCAGTTGATAACATCTCTATCTGCCATCTGCCAGTTGATGATCCCAGAATACATGTCCAAGACTGTGTTATCTGTGATTCTGTTCACCTTTGTGAAAGTGTGGTTCCCATTTCCAATGTACAGAAAGTGGTCCCCATTTCCGAAGTATGGAAATTTTCATCCAGGCAGGATCAGCAATTCAACTCTTTCATGATCAGTTTTCAAAAACTGGTAATTCTGCCTGCACAAAAGCATGTAAGGCAGCTGAGAATCTTCATGCAGTACTCCTTTGTTAGAACACCAAAAGATCTTTGAAATAATATGAAGGAGCAGCATTTAAACACAGAGAAGAGGCAGCTCTCCACTTCTGTTGCTAAAATTGGAATTCAGTGATGACTCTGTTGACAAGACACCTGTGCAATTCCTGTGCAGCTGACTAATTTGTAAAGTATGGGCTAATCAGACCACTCTTTACAATGAAACCTATGAACTGAAGATCAGAATTTGAGTTGGTGACTCAGTATAGTTGACCTAACCACACAGCTCAAAGTAGATGGCTTTGTGCAGGAGCCTTATGCAGGAGGCGAAATGAGGATGGTATGTAATCATCAGATTGAGCATAGAACTACCAGAGTCCTAACTTGGATTGAGTCTTCCTAAGCTGAAGACTATTTGGAATATTTAGTGACATCAACAAAACAAAATTGTTGCTGATTTGTAGTTAACGGTCATTAATTTGTTCACTCACAGTTCTGCTGTTTCTTGTCTCTGATACGTATAGATAGGAAAATCAACACTATCCTTTGCTTATTCAACTGATGTTTTGATTGCCAGAAATCATCAGACCCAAGAATATCCATGAGATTGCACAGAGAAATCAGAATAAAATACTGAAGTGTAACTGTTATGTCAGTTCCAGAAAAACCAAAATGAAGACAACATGAATCAATGCAGCCTTGAGAGTGCCACTCACAAAGTATCAGATAATCACGTTCATCATGGATGGCAGTGACTAGCTGCCATTACTCCCACTGACTCGTCAACTCCACCAACCATGGGTGTAAATACATATGGAAATGATCTGCTGAAAACTTTAGGAAGACAGATGTACAAAAACCTGCATCCTGAGTTTCTGTTGGATCTCCTGAAGCAACAAGAGTCAGTTGTGATGTTGGCTAGCACTTAAGAGACGTGGCTAGAGAAAACATCATATCCAAGCATTATAAGGGACTCTGTCTGTCAAGCTACTGCAAGCTAGAAGAACATGTGACATCTGCAGATCTTCCTTGTTCTTGTCCCAATCAGCAGTTAATTTTCAAGACCCTAAAGCAACAGGTGGAATGCAGGTATTTTCAGAAACAAATCTGAGAAGCCGCCATTGAAGACTCCATACTAAAATTTTGGGTAAATATGAAAGGAAAACTGTGGGAAGAAGAAATGAGAATACTCAAACTGAACAGAAATAGCTCCAAGTGAACTAGAAAAAAAATGAAGAAGCCTCCAAGGATGGAGAATTGGCTGTGACCTTGCTTTTTGCCACTAGAAGCAAGCACTGGGTCATACAGCCACACCCTGATATTCTATATTCCACTCTATAAATGGAGTTGGAAAGAAGAGCCAAGAAGGAACTACTCCCAGAAGCAGGAAGCAGGAGGAAACCCTCCCTGTGCATCTATTTCACCTTATAGACTCCTGTGTCCTTGTTTGAAGTGTACAGTTTTGTTCTAAAATGGATAAATGGACTACGGCAGTGGTTGGGATTTTTTTGTCAGGGATAGTCTCTCCACTTCTCCAACCATTCAAAGCAGTAAGCACAACATCGTAGGGCATCCGCAAATACCATCACAAATCTAGCAGAGGTTTTAAACGCATGAGGCCCAATCATAAGACAATTGATTTCGCATCTACTCCAAGGTGCTCCACAACAAGCAAGACTGTCAGTCTTTGCCAACAACTTGGAACACATATTGGCAGCAACAATAAGTATCTAGCTCCAACCTCTTTTTCTTTTCCCTTCTTGGAGCCGATTTGCATCGAAGGGAACCGAACTCTATGTGGTCACCACCGAGCACTCCTTCATTACCCTCCCTACCATTTGCCAAATTACAAAAGACTCTCCGCCACACCTATATTCCAAAAAAGATACTGTCAGCAACAGCAAGAAGAGAAAGCGTACCAGAAAGTGGCAGGCCAGGGACAAGGAAAACGCGAGTAAAACCTCCCCGGCGCAAACGGATGATCCCATGAGAGCAACAGAAGGAGGAGAGACGCAAGCAGCAGCAGCAGCGATATCAACAACAGAAGCAACAGAAAAAGAAGAAGAAGAAGAAGAAGAAGCCACCACGCCTCTCATCATCATCTGTTCCGTTCCATCACGCTACTACCATACCCATCATCATCATCATCGTCGCGCCCGTGATTTCCTTGTTTCCCAATTTCGTTGGTTGTTGCCAATGCGAGCGAAACATGAAAAACAACCGATCTGAAAAAATAACACCAACAACCAAACTCTTTGCAGGTTCACAACAACAGTTCACACCAATAACACCAACAACAACAACCAACAACAAAAACAAAATCGAAATAAGAGCAACAAAAAACAAAACAGAACAAACAAACAAACAAAAAGCCGGGCGTGTGATTTAGGGTTTGGTGTGTACCCGATGAGGAGGAGGAGGAGCAGCAGCAGCAGCAATGATGCAGCGAAAGTAGGAATACGTAAACTACGTATCTATGGTCTTGTGTTTTGGTCTTGTGTTTGCTTGTTTTGAAGGAAGGAAAGAAAGAAGGGTCAGAAATTGGAGGGTGGGACCGGGGGGGAGAACAGTCTTTTGTTTTTTGTGTGGGAATATAGGCTATATATCCTACATATCCATGAATCCAGGAATCATGGCAAGAAATGATATGCCATTAATAAATTTTAAAAACTGTTTATTCATTGTGTAAATGGCTCTACCCTTTATGGCAGGTGCCAGCAAAATCATGAGAGATTTGTGACTCATGGTGCATTCACACTTGATGTTAAATCAAAGTTAAATGAAAATCTAGGTGGCATCTTAGGTGACATCTAATATTAAATGGGCAGAAAGTTGAATGTTATAAGTGAATGTTAGCTTAACATAAAAAATTTCATGATAACCAGGTTTACGTTTGAAATGGCTAGCATGGTGTGAGGGGGACTCAAAACTGGACTCTCCAACACCAAGTGTGAATACACCTTCAATTAAATGAATTTGATTAAAAATAAATTAACCTTATACCCTAAATTAAATTAAATTAAATATTGATTTTTATTATTAAAAAAAGTAGTCTAAAGTCTAGAGAGTACAACTAGGTAGATTTATTCCCTGGTGGGGGGGGGGGAGCCAATAAACCCCTACTTTCTTAGCTAGGAATGGGTTTCTCCTTTTTTTTTTTGTGTGTGTGTTTTTATTGTTCATAGGTAGATGGTAGTTGACTTCTCATGTGACTTCAATCTCACTATTTTGTATCCAGGCTTTTTTAGGTAACTGGTGTACACCTGCCAAAACTTTATTGCAATAGAAATGCTATGAGAAGTACCATGATAGCCTAAGGTCATTTTCCACATTGACAAAATCAATAATTATTTTTTTCCAAAAAATGAATTCGTTTTAAAATTTTAAATTATATAACTTTTACTATCTACAAATAAATTAAAATAAAATAAAATTCCAGCATCTACTTATAATATTTTGATATGAGTAGTGAAATTATTCACATTGTAGCCTATGATAATTATGATGATTTTCAACATGTCAACTTCATTTCACTATGTTGAGGATTATTTAATGACGAAACTGAGCTTAGGATATAAGGTAGTAGAAAAAATAAAAAAAGAGGGAAAATAAAAGGACGGACACAAGTCCTGTGAAAATTCTGCCCATATTTTCAGAGGATTTCCACAGCAAAAATTTCTCTGACAATTGGATTCTCGAAGGGTTGGTTATACGTGTAGTCCTCTTCGATCAATGGGTCCAGGACTGGGGTATTCCCGCAAAACGAGGGGGGGGGGGGGGGGGGGGGGGTGGCATAGGGGGCTTGGCACAAGGCAGAAGTAGGTAAGTGTGCCTGAAATTTTGGGAACCCCACTTTCCCATGGCTTTTGGAATTAATACGAGTAGTCGCTGAACAAATATTTGCTTTATTCTGCCTCGTAAAGAGTGTAATTGGAGGACACGTTTCCCACAGTATTTTTTTTTCCTCCACTATTTAGTGGGGGTGTTTCAAAAAAATTGGAAAACGCGCCCTTTTTCTTCTTTGTGATATCCTACCTATTCATGGGTACTTATTCTGTTTCATATTAATTAGTTGGGGGGTGCCTCACAAGTCCGACTTTTTTTAAGTGAGGTGCAATTGGGAATACCCTTGGGGAATTCATTGGGAACCTAGGGAACATGTTGGTAATCTGAGTGGAATTCATTGGGAACATGGAGGCTCGCCAAAAATAGAAGATTTCTATGGAGCAATGGAGTGCCTTCCCCTTTGGCCCATATATATATAAGTAAGAAGGGGAGGACTTTGGGCAAAACATATGGGACATAAATCCCCATTTTTTAAAGTGAACTGTGATAGTGAAGAAAAACAGTTTTGGAGATGCAACTTATGCTACACTAATTTTATTTGACCACTTTTTTTGGGCTGGAAATTTGGAATAGAGAGGTAATTTGGGATCATTGCAGGGATTTTTTTTGTTGTTGGCCATTTAAAACTTTGCAACGTGGGAAATTTTGGCTATTTTGAAATTTTAGAGGGGTGCTATTTGATTACTTTGGAATTCTAAGGGGTGTTAAATTTCTAATTTGGCTAGGCATGCTTCACCAACTTGCAACTTGGCATTGTGTAATTTATGCTAAAAACAATTTGCAAACTCTAGAGTCTAAGTTGTAGAGTTGAAACTTGAGAGGATCCATAAAATTTCCAAAATACACACAACATACATGGTACAAACCCACAACACACATGGTATACACACAACTAACTTTCAAAGACCACACTAGCCTACTCACAAACATACCCACATTAGACAAACAAATCAAACATGTCAATCCATGCCCACCCATCCAAAAGTTTATCATTTTTCAGCATTTTCATTCGAAAAAATGATTTATAACAAGTATGTAATAAGTTGAAATCTTGATGGCATCTTTTGAAAATTTTAAACATGAGAAAAAAACTTTAGAATGTGCATGACAACATTTTTGCTCAAACCTCATTTTGAATTAAAATTAAACTTGATCCAAGGGTTAGATGAAGAAGATTGAATAAAATCAATATGCATAACGTACATGTTTTAACCCCTTCAATGGTCATAGGGCATCATGTTTATGGTTCATAACACATTATCAAATGAAAGAAAAATGAAAAGATAATACAATTCCCACCTATAAATCTCCTTGTTTTTTTTAAGGTCATGGTTTTTCTCCCCCAAAAAATAAATTATGCAATTATTGCTCAAAAAGTGCCAAAAAAAATGTAGTGAATGGATTTTCAACCAAATTTTTTTAATGTTCAAATGATCTTAGATTTAGTTGATGTATATCAATATCATTCATCACAAACAAATTCATTACAAAACTCAACCCATAACCTTAGTTTTGAAGTATATTTGTAATTTTTCATATTCAGTGACATATTTAGTTCAACACAAATATATTTCATATGTTTAAGTTTGTAAATATATTGTTGAAGTTCCTTTTAAGATAAACTAGTTTAAGTCTAATGTTAACCTAATATATTTGAAATGAATAAAAATAATCCAAGATGTGATGTTCACATGTACAAAAAAAAACCAAATGTAATTTTTTTGTGTTGATTATAATTTTTGGGAAGTGTAATGTGTTTTCACCCCAATGTCATAGATAGCCAAGGCTACAAAAACCTAAAGATCCAAAGATGCATAAACTTTAATGCCCCACCCCGAACCCAATTCCAAGATAATGCAAATTTATTACCAAATTCCATGTTAATGTCAAGTTGCAAACCTTGCAATGAAATAACATGAACCATGGTGAATGAACAACACATAAAACTAGGATCAAAACCTAATTCCTAGGACTCAATTGCTTTACATGTTTCTTTTGTTTCCAAACTATAATGGCTTTATCATATGGGAAGTTTTCCCAAATAAAGAAGGTTTGTGAAAACATATTAACACACAAATCTAAATGTGTGTTCAATCAATTATGCAATTTATTTTTCATTAAAACAAATGTGTTAGGACATTGTTCGTCGTTTGCAAACCTAATAACCTAGACCATACAAATTTCAACAAATTCAAACCATTCAAATATTTTCTAGTTTAGAATTTCACTGGCTTCAAGTCATAGTTATGGTCACCATAAGGGGGTTACAATCCTTCTTATCCAATCTTTATGATCTCTACAATGTTATTTTTCATGGTTTGAATGAATGTATGTGCCTAATTGTTCAAGGCCATGCCATCCAACATAACATCATACTATATTTCTATGGACCCAAAAGTCTTGGGCAAAGCGAGATATTTTTTTTAAGTGGGTAGGTGATGCTTGAAATTTGATTCAACATCATGTTTCACCTAGTAGTGTGCGTGCACAATTCCCATGGTCATCATGAGTTCAAAATCAAGGAATTAAATGTAACAATTCATGAGAAAGTTGAAATCCTACCTTAAAACATTTTACATTTATAGTTTCCAAATTTTGTTCCCCCAACATAGGAGAAATTGGTTCCATTTTCCTTGTATGTAGATCATCGACATGTAGGCATGCGAACTCAATACCCACATGAAATGCACACCACATAGAATCATTGTTAGGGCAAGCATGATTCATAGCCCATAATAATGGTGGACTTTCATTTTGGAAGTTGATCAATTTGTTGAAGATAATAAAAACATCATCCTTGAATGCAATATCAACTACATTGTAATAGTGCCATATATCAACTTGCACCAATTTCACAACTTTGATCAAATCCACAACATAAATGTCTTGAGCTTGAACTATTTTAATAAACCCATGGAACAACTCAAGCAAAGGCATGAAACAATGGAAGTCAAGCAAAATCCAAACATCAAACAATGTAGTGACATTAGCATTGGCAACATCACATGCATTTTGATTTGCCCACATTTGCATATTAAGGGGTTTGTATGTTACCAACACCCTTTTTGCAAGAGAATACATTGACAACCACCATGTTTTCACATTTTGAAGAATTTTCAAACCCTTCACATCCAGCAAAGAAGCTGACCTTTCAAGCTCAAAAACAATCTTACCAATTTTTTTTTAAAAAGAATATACCTTGCAAGGAGTTTATCAATTTGTCCACCAATGATTGGGTGGATAAAATTTTCATAGCCAAGTTTATTATATGTGTAACATAATGGATAGGTGCAAAAAATGAAGCCACATCATGTTTGATTTGAATGGTGATGCAATTTCACACACTAGTAAACACAAAATGTCCGTTACTTCCAAATAACACCAACTTCCTACCCATAACCTCTTCATTCATACCCTTGAAACTCAACATAACACATAACAACACTCGGGGCTGAAATTTGTTGTAGTTGTATTTATTGGCACCTTTTCAAGGGTGAACATAATGGGCATTCGCTTCCATTTTCAAGCACATATGCATTGATCTTGATCTAATTAATGTTGTCAATTGCAAAAACCTCATCAATACAGATGGAAATGTATTTGGCAACAATTAAAACCTCCTTCATGTTGCACTCCACAATCTCACATAAAATCATAGCCATGTCCCACCTTGAAAAATCAATAGACAATATTTTGTTGGGGTTGTTCTTGAATTTCAAAAACGGGAACAAGTCATTCAAACTTTCATATTCTACCATGGACTGATCTTGACTCAAAATTTGAAAACATGCAAAATGCAAATTGGACATGGGAGGGACAATCTAGTTTTAAAAAGTAAAAAATGCATTAGTAAAAATATAGGGTGCAATATATTGGTTGTTGGGTAAAAATTACAAGTTAAGGTGTTTTTAAATAGGGTACATTTTATTCAAATAATCAATTTAATTATAATATAATGTATGTAATAATTTGAAATAATGGATTATAAGTAATATAGGATAGTTTTAATGTATATGTATTAGAAAATTAGATAATAATAGGGTGATAAAAAATAGGGTAGACAATTATCTAATACCCCCCCCTAAAAATGATCAGTTGACACACATAGATCCCAAACTTTACACTAACTATCCCCCTTGGGAAATTGGATTTTCTTACATTTTCCCTCTTTTTCATTACTAACACATACATGCTAGAAAACCTTTGCTAATTGAAATTGAAAGGTAAACAACTTCTCATTTTTTTGGTGGATGTTAATACTTTCAAAATAAATTATGCCCTAAGGTTGACCAAGGGTATCCACCAAAGCCTTTTTCTAGTCACAATGCTTGTACAACCCATCAAATTTAAGTGACAAAATTTGTCACACCTTTATATTTGGCTACACACTTTGAATTGACTTGTGAAATCTTACCACTTAAGCCTATCATAGATTCTACTTAGGGGAACTTTGTAGCCTAAATGTTTTGGAAGCTTTTATTAGCTTCATACTCCTTTTTGTTTGCAAATTTCTCTTGCTAGGAAGGTTTAGATGAAAAAGAGGAGGTGTGGCTTTAGCAATTTTTACAACAATGAAGTTGTGGCTAAATGTTGCAACAAGAGAAGGAACATATGAACCAAAAAATATCTTCCATTTAAAATTGGAAGGTGGGACAAGCAACGCCATGATGGTAGAAATAAACAAAGAAAAACTTAGTGGATAGACATAAGAAGAACACAAAAGAAAGATTTTGAAGCTTAAGCTACAATGCATAAAGCCCAAACCTTTAAAAAACACATAAATGTAAATATTCACATGACTCTAAAATTGACAAACCTTCAACATGAGTGTTGAAATTCAAACAAAAAAGTTAAGGTGCAAAGCTTGGGAATTTAGATACCTCCAATAAATAAATGCCTCATGATTCATAGGTTGGGAGGATGGTTTGTGCATGAGTGTAAAGCATGAGCTTGGAGCTATGAGCTTGTAATTTAAAGCTTAATGTGATTTTAATCCACCTACATGGTTGAATGTGTCCATAGACGAATGATTTCATATGGATGAATTTCATCTATGAGTTGGATTAAGTAAATAAATCATTGGATGAAATCATCCATGATTGTCAAATAAATAAATAAATAATCACTTATGTTCATTTTCGTTTGTTGTCCAAGTATTAATATTTTCAAACTTAACTATCATTTAATAATGATGGATAATATAACAAATTTTGTTAAAAAAATCGTTTTCATCAACAATATTAAACAATTAAAAATTATTGTTATGGCATGGGTGTTAACTCCCCCTCCCCACTATCATCAACAACATTATATAGGGTGCCTCAAAAATTAAGGCACCTTGAAAATAAATAATTATTAAAAAAAAAACTTGTTATCATCTATGATAATAGGTTGTTTGAAAAAAGCTCATTAAGGTGCTTGAAACTAAATTATAATTGATAATAAAACCCATTTTTATCAATGATAATACGTAATTTAAGGATATCTAAAGCATTCAAAATCCGTCATTGTCAACAACATTAGTTAGATTAGAAGAAAGTTGTCTCACCTTCAAAAAAGAATGAAAAAAAATCTCCCCCATTGTGATCCACGATGCTTAAAAATAGGTTTGAGCCTGAAAAAAAATTATTTTATTTTAAAATAATAATAATAACCATGGGGTGGATGTTATGATAATAGTAATATAGTTAATACATATTGAAAATAATGAGATTTAAAACCATAATGAGATTTCCTAAGCTACCCATTTGCATAGCCCTCATGGAGGTTGCCACTTTATGATAAATTGCCATTAAAAAATAAATGTTGGGTCATAGTATAATCAAGTTTTGTGAATTTGCAATTTGGATAGTTGGGTATACATTTGCATTTCATTTTTGGATGGAGTTGGAGGAAGTGGGGCAGCAATTGGGATAGGATAGCCAATTTTGAATATAACAAAGGTCTAGAACACGAGCTACATGCAATAATATTTATATTATTACATTTAGTTTTGAAGATAATCTCATTTCAAATTACTTCATTTCCTTTACTCATAACAATAGACTATATCTTTTAAATAATAGGAATATTAGATCATTCACCTTCAATTACCTACTTGTAGAGTTTTAAGTCCGAAGCATTTAGATTTCTAAGCTAGTGTTAAGTTATTGAATAATTTATACATGTAGTTGTGTTTAATATCACATAGTTCATAAGGTGCAAGCTATTTCTAAGGTTAAGGTGTTACAGACCCAAATGAATGTATAATCCTTGTGTAAAGCATGCCACAATAAATTGGGATAGCAATCCAATAGTAGACATGTCCATGTTTTGGATGGACTTTGGAGGCGTGATGGGCACCAGAAGACAACTAGGGTCGGTTTCCACATTGACACAATGAATAATTATTTTTTTCCAAAAAAATAATTCGTTTTAAAAATTCGAAATAATCTAATTTTCCATGATCTATTATGATATTGTCACATGAGTAATGAAATTATTCAGAATGTAGCCTATGATAATCATGATGATTTTTCAACATATCAAGTTCATATTTTTCACAAAAATTCATTTCACGATTTTGAGGATTAAGAGTCCCAAACTGGGGGTACTGGGCCCCAGTTTTGCCAAAATTGAGGATGGCACTAAAAGTCAGGATGAAAACAGGAGAAAAAGAGGGGACCAAACTGTTCTTTTCACCTAAATTGCTCATCACAGGAGTTTCACCATACCTGCACCATCACTTCTGTTCTGTGATATATTTTGTGTTGTGAATTTTTGCCATTTAGCCAAAAATGTTTAGGAAAAACTATATTATGTCACAAATTCTCTGTTTTTTGGGGGATTTTTTTGTTGGGTCGAAACACCACAATTTTATTTTATTTTAAATTCCAAAATTCGCCAGGGTGCTTAAAAATTTTCTACTTTCATATTTTCAATATTGCCAAATTTGATTATATATTCTTACAGATGTTTGCCACTTGAGCAACATCACAAAATTGAAAAAAAAAAAAAAAAAAAAAAAAAAAAAAAAAACTACTCCTACTCATAATCTTTCATTCAATCAAGTCTTATCAGAATAAAATGTTGCAATCATGTGAACCCATACCCAGTTTCTTCAAAGGGACACACTTGGGACACAATTTTCACTCACTTTGTGGCTACACAAATTGGGCTGAAACTAGGGAGTATATGGCCAAACTAGGGCTTCAAGACAGGGTGACTTTGAGGATAATGGTGCATTCACACTTGATGTTTAAGTCAGTGTTAAATGAAAATCTAGGTGGAATCCTAGGTGGCATGCAATGTTTAAATAAGTGATAAGTTTAAATGTTAAAGTGAATGTTAACTTAACATAAAATTTTCACAGTAACATAAGTTTAAGTCCTAAATGACTAACATGATGTTAGGTGTGACTCAACACTAGAATCCCTAACACCAAGTGTGAAATGCACCATAACTTTATTGGGTCTCCACATCCTTTTGTGGCATGTTTTCTATAGTTTCCCAACATTTTGTTTGATCACCTACTATCTTTTGGGTCTCCTCCTTCAATCCAATCAAACCAATATGATAAAAATAAAAATAATAAATTAAATAAATTAAAATTAAAAAAATTAAAAAAAAACTAATATGATATCCTACCTCACAAAGTGGACAAAAGTTTAAACTAGCTGCTAGTTGCACATGCTCACAATGGGCCTCAATCAGCCTAGCCTGACACCCTGCCACACTCCTATGAAGAATTTGCCTTAGTCCCTTCCAAGTGGGGCCGCCTCCACATGGGAGGATGGCCTAGGACCACAATCAAGCTACCTGACTAACAGTAGCAGACAGGACATGGATGAATGAGCCATTTCGATTCAAATGCTTTCATGCAAGAACCTCATGAACCCCTCCCATCACATATCATCATATGTACAGATTACATTTGTCTTTAATATGAAGAATCAATTGTTGGGAACCAAAAGATATGCAACTCAAAAGCTTTGGAATTATTTATATGTGGCTTATATGTAATCAAATCAAGGCAAATTCAAACAATATTATGCTAATTTAGTATTTTGGAGGATTGATTGTACATTATGGTTTGAATTGCTCACCAACACCATATGGGGCAAAATATTGAAACCAAAGCTAAAAATTTGTTGTAGAAAACATATGTTGCCCAATGTGTTGCTCTTGAAACCAAAAAGGCTATATATGTCAAGTAGTATTTCCTAGTACAATTATTTTTCTCACTAAAGCCAAGTTGAAGAGCTTTGTTGCATCAAAGTTTCTTGTCTTGACAATAAGTAATTAAGTGATTAGAAAGCATATGGAAGACAAAGTTCTAGGGTAGAGAGGTCGGTTGTAGTACATTTAAAAATTAAGATGAACTATGTGATCGAATCAAACCTTGGTTGCTTCTAAGGTCTAAAGATGGATTATAGAAGAGATCATCATGCACCTATTGCCTTTTACATCGTTCAATTTGGTGCGTAGATACAAAAGATATGGCTTTTGGTAGCTCTCAACCTCATTGCCTCAAAACCAATTTTTACCAATTAGCTTTTGGACCTATCTTCAAGCAATGCAAACCCGGTAAATGCACATACAACATTTGACACATGTCAACAATTGATACCATCACTAAACATTTTCATCTTCAAACCGATCAACATCCTTTGAAATGACAGACACCTTTATTCAATGGTTGAGATTAATATTCAAAATAGGGCAACAAATTGTTTGGTGATTGATACCTTAATCATTTGTTAAACCCTACAACTTGATTGTTCTCTCGTGTGACACTACTTGTAAACCATAAAACCCTTTCCCTTGGGTTGTTCCTCTCTCCTCTTGTTCCCTCTTGTTACATGTTTTCGTTCCTAATCAAGTTCGGCTCCTCTCTCCCTCTTGACTCATGTTCGACTTTTGATTGGCTCCTCTTTCTCCCTTTGATATTTTGCTTTTGTCATTCTTTAAGTGGAAAAAACCTTCACTCGAGTCCTCTCTCTAACCCTCTCGTCTCTTACTTCCATTGTTGTCAAGGTAGGAAGAAGATTTCACTCGGCTCATTTCTTTTGGTTTCCTTTGCTCCTAGACACATGCTTTGAGCATGCTCCTTTCCCAAGTTTTGTGAAATTCTACTTTAACTCCAAGTTTTGTGAAGATTAAAACTAGCACCAAATGTTTTGTTATTGCAGGTATTGACGCACGTTGTGGTCTCGTGTGCTAAATCAAAGCTCCTAATGTCGCTCTTGGTGAATCAAACCCCCCCTTCCTTCTTTGTTGTGTTGATGGTTTTCTTTTTGGCAATCTTAAGCTTCATGGTGTTCTTCCTTATGTTCTTCAACCTCCTTTGGTGCTACTCCTCTCCTTTAGTGTCGTTTTTGGTGAATCAACCCCCCCCCCTCTTTGTTGTGTTGTTGATTGTCTTCTTCTTGCACTACAACAACAGGGGGCTATTTTGCAATCCAAATATCATCGCAAACAACAAAGAAAGAAATTTCCGAAAGCTCGCTGTTGCGAACCATAATTCCTCGCAAACTCTTAACCTTTTGCGATACCATAACATTCGCACATGTACCATCGCAACTCCTTCACAACTCCCGAACTTGATAAAATCGCAAAACTTTTCCGATTATAACTGCTTCTATACATTGTTTGCGATTAACACTACATCGGAAACTATTTGCAACAAACCCATCACCGCAACGACTTAGCGAATCGATTCAAAAGTCTATCGATTTCCAATATAAGATCTTATGCAAACATTTCGGGATTCTCAAAATGCCGCTAAAAGTTTGCGATTAACATTACATCGGAAACTATTTGCAACAAACCCATCACCACAACGACTTAGCGAATCGACTCAAAAGTTTATTGGTTTCCGATATAAGATCTAACGCAAACATTTCGGGATTCTCAAAATATCGCTAAAAGTTTACGATTAACATTACATTGGAAACTATTTGCAACAAACCCATCACCGCAACGATTTAGCGAATCGACTCAAAAGTCTATCTGTTTCCGATGTAAGATCTAACACAAACATTTTGGGATTCTCAAAATGCCTTTAAAAGTTTGCGAAATCATAGATTTCGCAAACCTATTCTGGAATGATTTTACCCGTAAGAGTGTAACAATGTCTGTGACATGGTATATTTGGTCTTTTGGCTTTTGCAGTGTTGCGAAGAATTATGACTCGCAAATGGTTTTGAGATCCACTGTGTATTGCAAGAGCATAGCACTTTATTCTTATTTTGGAAGCAAGGTTTATATTCATTTAGAGTCACTTTGGAAGGTATATATATATATATATATATAAATTTCAAAATTTACAATGTAAAAGGGTTTGCAACCCTTAGGTATCGAGGAGGTGGCTCTGTGAAGTGTTGAATTGCACAACTCTCAAATAATGTTACTAGATCCCATACCTTCCCTTCCATAACACACCTATCATAACATATCATGACAGACTTAAATGTCCTGCAATATTCTTCTCTACCTTACAAAAAACACCCAGTTTCAATGCAAGTGTTTAGACTTCTTCAATCTCTACTGTGTTTTACCCTGGAGGATTTCTGCACCATCAACTTGCAACCACACCAAATGTGTAAACTGTAAGTGTGGAGGTACACACTTGGCAACATCTAGAATTGATGTTTGAGATCCAGCTGTGTATGAATAACCTGCTCCATTCACCTCTACTTTAGCTTCCTTCTGTAGCTTTGCAGTACAGGATGTAGGATTGCACATCGACTATAAAACATCAGATTGGCTGCACTCTCTTCTGTACTTGAATGTCATGCTTGAAAGTTCATAGTTTTCAAAAACTGCAACTAGAACACTCTGCAGCCAAAGCCACATTCTGAATTAGCCTTGTGTCCACATTTCCTATTGACCAGCCAAACAATGAAACAAGTATCCTACATGAGCATGGCACTTAGATAACAGAAAATAACACCAACTCTCCCAAACATCAGGTAGAAAAACATAATTACTTTTGAAGCCAAGTGCTCTCAAAAGGAGTTGTCACACACCATCGGTCATCACAAACTGAGGTATGTATGTAAGTAATCAGTAAAAGAAACAGGTATCTTTTATTTGACTTCTGAGAAAACAAGCTAAAAGAAGCTTACCTCCATCACCCATCCAACATATTTCACATTGTTGACATGCTGATTCATGTCCAAATCACCATGTTTTGGCTGCAAAGAAAACTAGAACAAAGAAAAAAAAACAAGCAGCGAACAATATGAACAAACTAAAGATGTTTGAAACAAAGCAGGTGACTCCTGATTTGACAAAAAACTTGAACCCTTTTTTTTTGTCCAAAGGCCAAAACCAATTTCATCTCTAGACCTTAGACAAGTCGTCAAGATCACCAACTCTGTTGCACCCACCAAAAATGCCACAGTACACATACAGAACACACCAATGTCGATAGCACTTTGTTGTTGAAACTGATTTCAAAATATCTAATTCAAGTAAAGAAAAAGGTATATAAGCTATTCAGAATTCTCATTCCCAAGTAAGGGTAAAAGACCATCATTCACCCTTTTGATAGGATGAGGACATGGGTAATATATATGTGTTTTTTTTTCAATGTTTATCATCTAAGTATATGTGGGTAAGTATTAAAATTCTCCAAATTCTCAAACATATTTGAGAGGTTTGTGAAGAAATTTGAAAAAATTAGGGTGAGAATTTTGTTTTTCTTTTGGTAATAATACAAATAAATAATTCTCAAAAGGTTCTCAAGAAAGGCCCTTCTCCTATACAAAAATCAGGTGTATTTCATGTATTGTAACACCCTCAGAGCAAGGAGTTCCAAAAGTAAATGCCAGCCGATTACACTATGAAAAATCTTGAAGGTTTTTACAATGGGGGGACAACAAACACCCCCCCCTCCCCCCAAAAACAATGATCCTAAAATTTCACTACTCTCAAGAGGCCCAAAGTCAATTTGGAATATAATAGTTTTTGTATAGTTTCCCAATTGGGGGACAATAACGGCCAGTTTCAACATAATAGGGCATCAAACACGTCACTGGGAATGAAATTTTTACAAAGCGAAATAACTAGGACCCTAACTAGTTTTTTCCACCAATTTTGGTGATAAATTGAATTTCATCATGTTTTTCTTTTTTTCTTAAGCGCCTCTATTGTTGCTACATATATCTTCACTGCTCCTCCCTGTACAAGTACTATAACTAGCCACCTAGTTACCATGTTGAATACTCACTGGTTCATTGATGTCCTGACGACTTCTCATACCTTACCTCAAGGTCAGTTTCGTCAATAAACAATCCTTGAAATAGTGAAACATGTTTAATGAAAATACAAATTTGAGATATTGAAAACCATCACATAATTTTATCAAAAGATGAAATTTGAGTAATTTCATTCTTCCTATGACAACTAATCAATTTACTTTGTAAAATCGTGTCATAGTTTCCAACTTTGTAATGAACAAATAAGGTGTTCCTTTGGGGTTGAATAGAAATAAGTGCCCTTGTTCTTGGAAGGGGGTATCAAGCCAAGTAAAAAACATCATGCATAATTAGACCACGAATAATATGTTCAACAAGAACAATATGTCAAGCACTTCAGGTACTTGACAATTATTCAAGTTGTTCTAAATCGAATTATCATAATAATCATGTATTATTGAAACAAAATATTGTTTCATGCACTTCAGGTGCATGATTATTATTTTTGTTTAAAAAGGTACCTACCTAAATAAGCAATTATACTGCTCATGTGAAAACTAATAATGTTTAATGTCTCAATTATTATTTATGTTGAAACATTGACAAAATTATGATGTTCTAAAAAACATTATGCATAATTGGATCATGAATAATATGTTCAACAAGAACAATATGTCAAGCACTTCAGGTACTTGATAATTATTCAAGTTGTTCTAAATCGAATTGTCATAATAATCATGTATTATTGAAACAAAAATATTGTTTCATGCACTTCAGGTGCATGATTATTATTTTTGTTTAAAAATGTACCTTCCTAAATAAGCAATTATACTGCTCGTGTGAAAAATAATAATGTTTAATGTCTCAATTATTATTTATGTTGAAACATTGACAAAATTATGATGTTCTGGTACAATTTTCAAGTGGGTAAAGAAACATCCCAGAGAGGAAGAAAATATTTTGTTCAGTAGTGTACCTGAGGAGAATGCACAGTTGATGCTGCAAGCTTTTAAAGAGAGGCAGATCACAATGCCAATGACCATATTCACAACCTTCACCAGAAGCCCCAATTCCTCGTTGTGCACCTGACAAAATCCACAACAGCAATGGCATTCAGCATGTCAACCAAGAATACAACCACATCCAAAACAAACAAAATTCTATGAATAGTTATGGAAAAACTAGTGCTATTAATGATCAGAACTTCTGCCACCAATCACCAAGACAAACACATCCAAGGATCAAGACTGGTGATATACCCAGTCACCTCTAAAGTATAGAAAAAGCTCAATGACATATATGGGTCACAGCACAAAGTGTACCTGACTTGTGTCCTCACCAACAAGGTAAGAAAGCTGTATGCAACATGAGGAAAGATGCTAGATTTCTGTCTTGTAATCATCATCAGTCTTTTCATTTACTCTTTCTACTATTCAAAAGGCTATCTATCTATCTATCTCTCCTCAAGACCCAATTGCCAAGTTAACACTTTCACATCATTTGCATGTTGAGTTCAAGACCTGCATATTTTCAAACAATACTAATTTGGTGATATCAGCAAGACAACAAATTGGCTGTGAATTCAGATCTGCACTAAATACAAATACATTTGGACTACGCTCCTGCTGCACCATATTGTAAGCTCTCTTGAGAGAAGACAATGGCAAGCAACAAGAATTCTGATGTTGCACACATATCAGATGAGATGGTGGGAGTTTACTCTTGAATAATCAATTGAGAAGGAACCATTTCCATGTGACGCAAATCCTCCTTTTTCCAAAATCCAGTTGAATTGTAACGCTTGTCCTTTCTTGGTAAAGATGCCCAGACACAGACACCTTAGTCATGTGCTCATGAAAAAAAAGAAAAACCCTTGGACAGGAGCTGAGAAAGTGTCCAGTTTATGAGTGCCAACTCCAACAGCACCGCCTCATTCTTGAGATAATAAAACTTTGTTCCACTGACCTGTTACATCTTGGTTGTATTGATCAGAGGTAGCTGAAAACAACTTGACAGACTATTGAATCCCAAAATAAAAGTCTTTAGGCTTGATGTACCACTGTGGCATTAGCTGGATTCAAAAGGGTATGGCCATGCAGAACAAACCTCAGATGCAGCTTCAAAGTCAAAGAGATCAAGAGCAAGCCCCAACTCCACATGGTCTTTCACAGGAAATGTGAACTCCCGTCGCCTGCCAACCTGTCCCCTTTGCTTCAACTTCACTTTTACAGCCCTTCTCTTGAAGACCATAAAAACCACTCCTGCTGGAACATACAAAGACATTAAAGATGCGTGACATTGATAAAGTTACCTCTTTACGAATGGAAGCAACATCCTTAGAGCTAATAGGAATAGAAGGATGTGTCATGTTAGGAATTCACTGCCCCTCTTGTTGCAACCTCTCTGACAACACTACTAGATTTCCCTCTAACTCTGCCACTTGCTCCTTCAGGCACTTCTTCTTCATCATCATCTTCAAGCACTTCTTCAGAAAGAGTACAAAACTTATGCAATTACAGGATTCTAGATCTCACAATCAACTCACAGGATACCATCTAGGCCCCAATAGACCCCAGAACCAGAGGAAATAGCACACCTCACGGGTAGCATAATGAGGCCCCACACAAAGTGTATCAATGTTAGCCCCTAGACTGTGAACCTGCAACAAAAAAATGTCAGACGTGTAAGAAAAAGCTCAAGATACCTTTGTTTCCTCAACTTTACAGCTATTGTCCACAACGATCCCACATTGCTTACAAATTCCAATATTAAGGATCATACTTCAGAGAACCTACATGAATGAAGATGGCAAAATGGTTTCTCAAGCCTTCATATGGTCAAGAGTATGACACGATTGGTACACACTTAAAACCAGTGATGGTCCTGCAAATAATACTAAAGCACAAACAATTTGAAACCTAAGTGACAAATTCATAGGGCTTTTGCTGAGCCTCTTAAAACCCAACATCTTCATAAGTGCTGAGAAATTCTCAATTCTCATGATTGAAGTCAACCCATTCCTTCAAATCACCACATGAGTAGAACATGTGAAACCCTAATTGCACACCCTTCTTGTATGTTGAAAGCAGCTTATCCATTTCCATATTCAGCATGAGTGGAAAAACATTACCCCTAGTCAGTAAGAACCAAATGTGAAGATCTTTGCATTCGATTCCTGAACCAACTGCTCGTTGAAACCCTTGTTCCTACTTATTTGTTTCACCCATGATTTCACAATTTGTGGCATCCAAATCTGAGTCTCAGAAATTCATACGGCACCACCTTAGATACACAAAACAATCTACCACCCAAGTCTCGAGAGTTTTAGTGAAGGCATCCTAGTGATACCCTACTTTCTTGACTGTTGACAATCTTAATCCTACATGTTCATTGCCAGCACAAGACAGCAACTCTAGCCTGCTTGTGAAGAAGACCGTACACAATTAATTCAACTAAAAGACTTTTGATACAGCTCAACACAATTTCCCCCTGCCTTCGGTTCATCATCAGAGGTAGAGCTCAGAGACTTCTATTTCACCTGGTCAAGGCGGCCAAGCACCTCTTCTCATTGCACCGCTTCTTCTTAGCTCTCATATAGCCCTGCACTCACCAGAAACTGCAGTCCCACCCAAGACAAAACCATGGGCTCTTGTATTTTGGAAGACAACCCAAACTTTCATGCAAAAAGCCAATATTTAGAGACACCACTTGTGTATCTCACTACAATACTGAAAAAGCAACAGACCCTGAATCCAACAAGGGCATCATGCCATCGAAGTGCACATGACAATTGACCATTATTTTCTATGCCCTATCCTTGAACCCCATATCCACTTCCCAGCCCATCCCATCCACTGGACAAACTTCCTTACTTGTAGTTCTGACACAATCAAGCCGACCAAAGAATTGGAACTGATTACCAACCCAACTGTATACCAAGGGAGCAGTAGAACGGACACGCAACAACAAGGGGAAAACCTTAAAGAGCTAACCAGAATATTGGAGAACGTTACCATAAATCTGAACCCTAGCAGAACGATAATGAGAGTAAGGCTTGGGGAAAAAATCAACAAAGAGACGAAAACCTTGAGCCCGCCGCAACACCCCAACACTGCTCTCCCCTAATATTCTAAAACTCCTAGTGCAACTCCAACATCGAACAAATCGCAACCCAGTACAAAGAGTATGCATCCGGATCTCGAACGAATGCGGATCTTCTCGGAAGACATAAAATTGCACATAAACGCCAAATCACAACACAACAAATATAAAGCCAGCCTTGGAACACTCTCGCCATTTTGTTCCTCTTAGGTACCTTCTCAAGCTCCCTGGTCTTGATGTAATCCATCTCCGTCGGACCGGCGATGGAAATGGGTTCCGTGACACCCAGATGCTGTCCATTTGCAGGTATCCCTAGTCGGCCAGTGGCTGCCATGAAAAGGGGGTCCAGGGAAAGAGGGGAAATAAACCCCCCAAAACCACAACACGAAGAAAATCGCGACCAACAAATAAAGCTCCACAGACGAAGCTATATCTCGAAAACTTCTGAACCGCCCCCCCCTCCTACCCTACACGCTATTCGGCACAAATCGCCGTCCAAGCCCTACGGCCGGGGATTCAAGCACAGAGAGTCATTAGCAGACAGGACCCTAGGTCAAAATGTAACAGCAGAATGCATGTTCATATCGGCGAAGCATTATGTCAAAACATGGACCCCATACACAACAAGCAAGGTAATAAAATAACAAAATTCCTTTGTTCGGCCAAAAACATGGAATGAGAAAAAACAGGGGTCTTGCAGTAGAAAACCAATAACAGCAAGAGGTTTATGTTATACAGAGTACGATCGTAAAGTCCGGCCACAAACAATAACGACGAAAGAACTTTATGCTCAATCCGAAGTATTATATTTCTTCTTCAAGGACTGCCACAACAAGCGTCGAGATCATTCACGCTCTTGCCAGTTCAAACCTCAAATTGAAAGAAACGGGAAAGAAATAATCCCGGGGAATGCCTGGTGCATGATGGTTAGGAAGTAAGATTTATCGGACCCGTCGAGATGGACCCCATCGCAAATGCTAGTAGGATCACCAACATAAACCGAGTCTTGCACACAAACTACAAGCAAGAAAAACAAGGCAACCCTTCAGGAACCCTAATACTAGCAAGGAGCGGGATGCTATCACGGGAGGTATGGAACAAAACGTTGAAAAAGGGAACAAAAAAACATAAGGTTACAATAGGGGGGTTGAATTGCCTGCCATCATTTTCCAACATGGAAAACATTCTTGATAGTTTCTCTTTTCAACCTTGTTGATCCAAGCATAAAGAACACTAACATGAAGCGCGAAAAGAAGTGCAGCACCTTTGTGAAGACAGACTAAACTAGGTTTCACTCTCATTAGTTTCTGAACGAAACCCTAACTCCATTTTGGCTAAACTCTCCTCTCTTCCTGCCTTTTCTGTCTATCTTTCTGCCTGGTGCTTAGGTATCCATCCGCCTCAACACACAGTTCCCGAACCCCAAACAAAGCGATCCACAAGCTTCCCGACTACTAGCTTTCTCTCTACCATCTATTTTTATACAATCATTTTTTCTCCAGAGAACTCTTCAAGTGGAGTTGAGAGAATGAAAAAAGACAAAGTTAGATTACTCTGTTACAAGTATTTTCCAAAAATAAAATAAAAATCATACTAAGGCAAAATATATTATAATAATGGTTAAGTGGATTTATAGCTTCCATTTGGTCTAAAAGATTTTTTAATTTTTTTTTATGGCGTTTTGGGAATTAGATGACATTGCGAAACCTTTTGCGAAACTTCCTTTTCTAGTAACCCTTTCACTAATTTGCGAGCTAACGCACATCACAACTTGCGATACGTCCACCATCGGAAAGTTTTGTAAAAATTTGTGATGAGGTTTGCAATACATATTCAAACGCAAAATGCGAGGTGCCGAATAACGCAAGCTTGCGATGTCTTGTGACTCTCAAAGTTTGTAGCGTTACTTTGTGTATTGTAAAATGTGCGATGTTTTGAGTATGATTAAACGTTGCGAAGTGTGGAATATCGCTAGGATGGACGGAGACTGAGCGGGTCGTAAAGTTTTGTTTGTCGTATATGTTGCAAAAGTGCTACGATGATTAAAGGTACATTATAAATTAACGATGGGTGGTGCACCACAAGTTGCGATGTGTGTCGCATCGCAAATATGGCAGATTGTTTTTGCTTCACAAACCCTTCAGGTTTTTTGTTTGGCCCTTCGCAAAAAGGCACAATATGTAGTAGTGTTGGTGGTCTTGAGTTTCTTAGTGTCTTTCTTTGTGTTCTTGAGTTTCCTTTAATGTTGTTCCTCTCCCTTGGTGTCGTTCTTGGTGAATCGAACCCCCCTCTTTCCTTATTTTTTCTATTGTTGATGGTTTTCTTCATGGTGGTCTTGAGTTTCTTAGTGCTATTTCTTGTGTTTTTCAGCTTCTTTTAGTGTTGCTCCTCACCCTTGGTGCTACTTTTGATGGATCAAACCCCCCCTCCTTCTTTGTTGTGTTGCTGGTGGTTTTTTTCTTGGTGGTCTTGAGCTTCCTAATGCCTTTGATGGTGTTGTTGAATGTCCCTTGGTGTTGTTATTTTCCTTTAGTGCCATTTTTGGTGAATCAAATCCCCCCCTTTGCTATTGTGTTAGTGATGGTTTTCACCTAGTGCTCTTGAACTTGGAATTGTGGAGTTCTTATTCTAAGCTAGTATTTTTACAACTTTTATTCAACCTTCCTACCATGCTTATGTTTATTATTGTATGATTTTTAAGCTTATCCCCCCATTTTCTATTATCTTGTCATAATTCATTAAACACCAAGCCTTATTCCTTCAACTTACTCCTTTTAGTTATTTGTTTCATTAGGTTGTTGTAGAAATGCTACAATTGCCCTCTTCTTTTGCATTTGAGCCCTAGTTTGCTTCGGGCTTGTTTGTAAAGATATGTTGTTCAACCCAAGTTCACACCTTTGTATCCAAAAGGGTGAGCTTGCATTCCCTCTTTGAAATTGTGGTGAAATTTATCTCATGCTTCTTTGACTTCTACACATGACCAAGCTACAATGAAGATAGTTTGTTGTTACCTTGTAAATTCCCTTTCAACTACCCATTTTGCCATAGTCATTGTTATTGTTGCCTTTCTAGCTTGTTTGTTTTTCTTCTCCTTCCTTCTTATTGTTCTAATCAATTGTTTATCATTAAACTTTCATTTCCACACTAAACATGGGGCCCTTGCAAAATTGGCCCAGTTTTTCCTTATAACCAAACATTGAAAATATTCCATGTTTCTCCTTTCCCTAATGAAATTCAACTAATCATTTATCAGCAAACAAGTCCCTTGTAAATTTATTCAAACTTTTTACAAACATGGCCACCAAAATCCTAATATCAAACACTAAAACTTAATGAACAGTTAGCAATATGAAAAACTTAGAACAAAATTATTTTGAACCAAACGTTTGGTGATAGGCTAAAAGGTGAATGCCCATAAAAATTGTTTTGTTTGCACATAGGCCCATTGCCGTATTAGATGGATGTTCGATGACTAGCTTGTGTTTGGTGATGGGCCTCTCTACCCTAATTCAAGAATCCAGCTTTAAAAATTATTCATCTTTTTTAAAAATGAAGTTGTCCATTCAATGTAGAATTACTAGGCTTGTTATGACTATAGCTCCATTATTTAATTCTCATTGTTTTAAAAGAATGAACTAGTGTTATGTATAAAAATTATTTCCATAAAAAAAAAGAGAAAGAAGTTGGTGCTTAACAATTGGTACTTCTCCATGCACATCTCTAGTAGGAGGTTAGTTACAAATAATATTGTATATTATTATTGTTCCAATCAAGTATTGCAAACATGAAACCTAAAGAAGGGTTCATAAAGTATGCCCGCGATTAGTATGGAGTTTAGGGTGTAGTAGTAGGACTCCCATGGTTTTCCATAGTCTCCACATTGTGAATATATTTATAAGAATTGTGTTAAGTTTGTATCAATTGATTTGTTGATTTAAAATCATCATGTACAACTTGAATGAAGGCATAATATAAAATTGCAAATTGCACTAACAAGATTGGTTAAAGCTTTTAGGGGCTTGTAATTGATAATAGTAATAATAAATATTTTCAACCCTTTTTGTTCCTTCTTTGTCATGTTCACTCAATATGTGCAAAGATCAATAGGAGTGGCTAGGAAAGATATTAGTCCAATTAATTAATATAATACACAATGGAATGAATTCATGATACAATCACTAATGAAACCTAGGCTTAGACTTTAAACTTGGCCAAAAACCTTAGCTAAATAATCTAATTAATGGCTTAACTATGACTAAATTAAAACTTGTGGTTAAATTAAAACTAGGTTAAACTAAAACTTCACTAAATTTTAGCTAAATTAAAACTTGATTAAACCTTGATTGAACTCTTGTTAAACTAACTTGATTAAATTTAATTAATATCAAGTTTTCATAACCATCTTTTTTCAATACATGTTGGTACAACATTGAATGGGAATATAATATATCAACATTATATATAATTGTAATATATTTTAATAGAAGTTGAAGATACCTTTAATACACCTTTAATGTACATGTAATACCTTTTAACATAACATTTATAAAAAAATACCTTTAATATCTTAAATAAAGATATAATATACCTTATAATTTTACAAAAAGTTTAATAAAAAACCTTAGAATTATGTTTGATATATTCATAATATACCCTAAAAAATTCTAAACATAACTTTAATACACCCTAGATATATAACCCGAATATATTCATAAGACAACCTAGACAAATTACTTGCAACTACATTTTGGTTATTAATGCAACTAATGGGACTTAGTAGCCTATTCATGGATGAAGCATTTAAAACTCATTCACATGGAAGGATAAAACTTCAAATAGTTGTAATGTAGTTGCACATAGTTGTAGGATAATTGCAAAATTTTCAAGGATAGTTAATACTTGTGGAAAAAGTTGCAAATGACACATAATTTTGTGTAACTGCAAAATGATTGGTTGTAAAGTGTAAAATTTCTTCTAGCACCTATTTTTGTTGGAAGGAAATTTTAATGTTATTCCACTAGTTCACCATAACATGGCAAAATTATGTGCATGATAATGGGAATGAATAGCATTTTTAATTAGCAAGTTTTATCAGATTTTTCACTAGAAAATGATTTGATTGTACTTATGATAGCTTGGCACTAATTGATAATCACATGACGAAAACGTGATTTTTTTCCTATTAGATAACAACCCATATTCAACTAATGATATTTATTATTGTGATTAACCAAGATATATGCATGCATTAATTAAACAAAAGTTGAAGGTGGAAGGGTGTAAAGATGATAATAAAAGCCACATGAGTCCTTTCAATAAGTGTTTATTCAAGGATACTTTTGATGTATCCCCATTTTAAGTTGAAAAAAATCATAATTTGTTTTTGACCTTGCAAAATATTGCATTATACTATAATGTTAAGATATATTTAAAGAATTTTTCCACCAATAGGAGTTTTTACAATGCTTCTAAGCATTAGATACAATGTTTATGAATTTGTTTTGAATATCTTACAGCATTAGATTAATTCTTGACCCAAAAAATAAAAAATAAAAAATGGTTACAATCATTTGTGATTCCTATTTATGTGATTACACTTGAAATTATTCACACAACTTCATGTAAGTTAGCTCACTTTAGGTCTTTATGGAGAAATGAACAACAATAAAAATGCTAGAAAATTTAATAAGTTGAAAACCTCTAAAACTTCCTTGATTCAATCTTGTGCAAACTTGAACTAATTTTTGGAGAAAGTAATGCTAGTGTAGTGGCATCCAGTGTGGCATACCAACTAGATTACTAATGTGCCCCAACCAAATCCTATTTTTAGCATTTCATGAATGCTTTATACTTGTGTTTATTTGAAATGATATATTGCAATTCAACACAAATCATTATACAAATGAAAGTATAATTGGGTGGTACCACTAGGAACCAAAAAAGGAGTGGTTAAGGAACCAAAATTGGCAAAATAATATTCATGAACCATTTCTTTTAAATGTTTTTAATACTATAAATTATTTTAAAATCATGTTTCTTCATTACATGCCAAAATACATGGCTTTAAATTTTTATTATAATAAAAAGAAATGAAAATCAATGAAAATTTGTATTCCTAATTTCCATGGCCCTTTTAGGAATCATGAACATGAACATTGAAAATTCATAACTAATTCATATGTATTGAATTAATTACTTAATAAAAACTCAAATAAAATATCCTCTAAGGTACATTTGAGAATTATACTTTAAAAAAACCCTAAAAGTTTTTTTGACCAAATAATTCAAGGAAAATAACTAGCATTATTTTCTTTGGGTGAAAATCTTTTAAGGTGTACCACAAAGGACAAAAAGGGCCTAGTTCTCACTAAAATCCTTTTTTACCTTATATTTTGATCCCCATAAAAAATAATGAATCAAAAGTAGTCAAAAATTTCAGATGGATCATATTTTAGACTATTATAATTTTAGATTTCATCATAATCATTCATAAATGTGTCTTTACATGTTAAAAAAATACTAGGTACAAAAGATAGAAAAGGGTGACATTGTGACAAGATTTTGGTACACTTAAAAAAAATTTGCACCCCTTGAAACTTTTTGGTTAAGAAATGATTGGGAACAGTAAAATTCAAAATATTTTTATTTCATATAATTTTCTAGTATTTAAAAAAAGAAAACCCCATGTTTAAGTGTTTCCTATATTTTCTTAAAGTTTGATGGGTTTAGGAAAATGAAAGTGTGATGTTCCTTATGTTACCACCCAGTCATAATTTCATGCATGCATACATGTTAATGGTTTCCATGTCACAATGACTAAACATTATTGTATGGTACCTATATATAATTGAAATC
This sequence comes from Sphagnum contortum, assembly GCA_963920785.1. Lineage (NCBI taxonomy): Eukaryota > Viridiplantae > Streptophyta > Sphagnopsida > Sphagnales > Sphagnaceae > Sphagnum > Sphagnum contortum. Next base: position 6,549,536 of record OY987281.1, read on the forward strand.
AACCTATCAAGAACACATGAAATTTGGTTCAAGTTGTTGTTTCAATGTTGTTAGAATAAACAATGTCAGAATGATGAATTGATGGGGTAGTAAAAATGATGGTTTGGACTGATTTAGTTATAGACCTTGTCAATTTATAAATTGATTTTGTGCATTTGCGCATCCACCAAAGGGTTTTCAACATCTTATACAAAATGATCAAGTTGAATTATTTTTACCATGGCAATAAATTGTGCACTTAAATGCAATTAAAAAATCATGTTTGGAGTATTGAAATCTCATTGCCTTACAACACTCATGGCCCTAGCCCCTCACTCTTATTCCATTCATTTCAAACACACACGTGAACATAGTTTCAAGTCTCCTCATTCTTTGAACATGCTTTGGATAAAATTTGAAATTAAAGCACAATGCATTACACCTAAATTAAGAAGTTTAAAATACATATGTTCATGTATATATAAAATTCATTGATATCCTTATGAGTGAAATATTTGATTACATATTTTTATTTACAATGTTGGGAAGAAGGAGATTATCAAAATATCTTGAAAACTGCACATGAATGTGACATTGTGTCATCAAGAAATGATGCAAACATTTCATTGCTCTAGTCACACCCACAATCACCCACCATAGGTCAATACATTTTGCATTTTGGAAAGAAGAATTTACTAGTATGTATATTATTTACATTTAGAGCTATAATTCAATAGCAAAAAGATTTGCTAATGTTTTAATTTGTGCAATAGGATGTTACCATAATATTTATCAACTATAGGAAAATGGGAAGGGGTGTGGATGAGCTTAAACAAGCCAAAATTGATATCAAAATGTCAATTTTTTTGCAAGTATTATTACATTTGTTTATGTGGCAACACTTTAATGGTATGTGAATCATGAAAAAATGTGCTTATTGAATAATATGGATATTGAAAAATCTAAAATGAATAAAAAAAAGTTCCAATAGCGAAGTTTGGTTTGAATAAAGGATGTTTAACAACTTCATTCAATGGCATTACTTTCATAAAAGGCCCCCTAATTTTCATAATACAATTGATTTCATCCTTAATTTTTTTTTATAGTAATAGGGTACTATTAGACACATTTAAAAAGCACTCAAAATTTCATATTTTTTTGATATTGTGTTTATAAAAAATTAAGGTTTAAAAAACGTTCGTGAATCCTTTTCGACATGTAAATGTGATACAATGTATATGTTATTTAAAGAAAACTTGTAGCTTATAACATAAAAAATTAAACTTGAAAGTGTTAACATGTTTTGGTATGATTTGAAATTACGACAAATTTTAAAATGAAACACAAAATCTAGCAAAATCTGTGCACTTTCAAAAATTCGTATTTCTCCATATTTGATTATAAAACAAATATGACATATTGGGGAAACTATAAATATGATATACAAAAAGTTTCAAAACATTTCATTTGACAATTCCTCTTGAGGAAAACATGTTTTTTGGGAAAAAGGACCCCAAAAAGGATAATAGTCCTAAATGCAAAGTAAACACATTGGCTTGTTATATGTCGTTTGGACCGAAAGGAGGAAAATTGTAACTTGTAGTGCATTATGGAATTATGGTGTGCACGTGTTAATGAATTTTTGAGTACTAAATAATGTCAAAAATATGAGATTGCCCAATCTATTGATGATGTCCATGAAAGTGGCACCATTTAGCCCTTCTTCCTATACAAGCCAATTTGTTCCAAGTTGAAATCATGGAACCATTCTTTGTTGGAAAAAAAAAGAGAAATAAAGACTTCCAAAATATGCACAACATGTGAAAGTAATCTTGATTAACAACTTGGACATGTTACATAGCTCCAAAGAAACTACACAAGCATTGAAAATTCATTTGTTAATGAAAAGGCAACCTATAGTAATGGCTACATCCATTCAAGGAATTGGATTAGAACAAATTAGTTTAAAGGTCTTAATTAGTTAGAGTATCACAAGACAACATGGAGATAATGTTATGCACATGTATACTTGGTGGCTTGTTTAGACATTAAGTTGATTATGTCTATTCATCCTTCTAATAGACTATCCTTGTGACTTTTTTATATTTGTCCTTCATCTAGAATGTTCCAAAATATTCACCTCCATGTCTCTTCCCCTTCTCCTATTTACTCTTTGGGTTTTCCCTTTGTCACGAGGAGTGGGGACCTTCACATTAGATTAACTTTTAGATTAGTAATAGTTAGTTGTTAATATGTTTTCACTTTGTTTCTTTCCTTTAGTAGTTAACATTGAATAGAAATTTATGTCATTAGCTAAAAAAATTAACATAATATTAAAGCTAGAGGGATCAAAGCAAATTTCTAAAAAAAAGGTGTGGAAGAAATAATAAGTCTGTAGAAGCTTAGGAAAATCAACAATATAAATTTTAAATAGTAGAAGGAATTGAAGAAGTGAAGGATATAGAAGAACCCAATTGGTTCAAGGAAGTCTCCAAGTCTCAAGGTTTTTCAATTGTTCTAGAAGTATGATATGAAGCTTTGATATCTCCATACAAAAGTGTAGTTGTCTTGATGGATGTCAAAGTTATTGGGTTTGGTCATTTAGGATAATGAACATGTTACAAAAGGAAATATGTGGAAATATGTATTAGGTTCTAGGAAACTAATGTTGCTGAAAAAAAAAATTATGAAAAAAGAAAATAGTAATATGGATTACTACTTCAAGGAGGTTAGGGAAATATTGGACCAATTTGGAAGGTATTAATTTTTCCATTAGTTATGAATTAGTTTTCTTTCATTCCATTACAACATATTTGTTAAAACTCTAACCAACAAAAAGCCTTTGCCAACTCTAAAAGAACTAAGACTTTGGCTACTAATTAAAGAGGTGCAAATCAAACCAAATGTTGAAAAAGACACCTTCAGTGATGCCTTGGTTGTTCAAAGCATGATGCATAAGTTCAAATCTTAAGCCCTTAGCTTGAATCTCAAGGACAAACAACTTGTAAAAAGGAAAAGTTAATAAAAAAAACCAACAAAGGAGACTAGACCAATAGTGGCGACCAAAATTGGTAAAAATCTATTTGAAAAAACCATTATTGGAGAAAGGAACTTTCTAGCAAAAGATTGTGGAAGCATTTGAAAAATCCCAAGTAACTCCAAGCTTGGAAGATGTCACTATTATGGAGCAAGGGGACATTGGGGATGCAAACGTGAAATTTAACAGCTAGTGGAGAAGCACTAGTAGGATTTTAGAAAAAAACAACTATGTTTACAATTGGATTTATAGTCATATTGGATTGAATGACATTGGTCATTAGAGTCATGTAAGATAACTTGCTTAAACAACTCAATATGAAATGGTGTCAGGTTGTGTTCAAAACAACTATGTGTGGATTTACATTTTAAAATAAAAGTATGTAGTCATTTTATAGTCATTTTGGAGACATGTAGTCATGTTGTAATAATTTAGGACCAAGTTTGAATCATTAAAGTGAATTAAACCTTCGTCTCCACGGCCACAAACCAACTCTTTAACCACTCAACCAATACTTTAATTTGTGATATATTATAAACATGTATATTTCAAATATTTTGCATTGTCATATGATTATTTCATTATGTAGGTCCATAATGAAATTAATTTCACATTTTAATTACATGATTTTAATTTATTTAAATACATATTATTTTTAATTTAATTTTCAAATTTAATTAAAATACAACTACCCATATTGTCATATAAGTTAGATAGTTGTAAATATGGTTCATATTTGTTATTTTAGTTGTTGAGGATCACTATTTGTTTAAGAAATGGTTGCATAGGACATGAAATCTTCTAATGAAAATTTTGAGACCTAAATGGATAACTTGAGCCAGACATAATTATAAGCAAATTGTATGATGTTTAACCATTTGAAGAGGATATCAAAAAAACACTTACCTCAAGAAATGAATTGGAAAATTTAGAAGGTTTAGAGAAATATTTAGTTGAGTTGTCAACAAATTCTTCCTCGTATTTTGACTTTGGAGCAATTAGGCATGTAATAAGCAATATTGACCTTTTAGTCTCCTTGAAGAAATCACCTCATAGAAACATTATAATTATTGTAAAAGGAGAAAGCATCATGTAGTTGGAGAAGGAAACATGTGCAAAATTCAAAACTAAAGAAATAAAACACAAATTTAATTTTTTTCATGTACTAAAAATCTTGAAGAAAAACTTATTATCGGTTGGAGCCATTGTTAATTTTGGATCCAATGTAGAATTTCTTCCCAACAAATGTTTAGTTAGAAACATAATAATGAGAGCCATTGTCTTAAAATGCACAAAAGTAAATGGGAAAGGTCTATACAATTTGGAAGCAAGGGTGTTTTCATGGTGCAATGTACACATTTTGTGTCAAAATTGGAACTACACATAATATCAAGAGTCACAACATGTAAAAATTAACTCATTTTGAATTCTTTTAAAAATCATGTATAATTGATTTGGGCCTTTAAAACAAAAAACTTTGTATAAATCATGAATATGAAATTGATTCATACTTTATCTTTACATAATTGTACATCAATAATTCAATAAAATTTATTTAAAACACCTTGTTTAACAACAATTTACCATTTTTTGTGAATTCTAGGAAATCCCTTCATATTTATACAAAAATAAAAACAACACTTAACCCAACTACATCTTTAATGGGAGAACATTTTACAATTAAAAAAAATCATAATCATTAACATTATCACAATATAATGTATTGTTGAACATTTATTTATCATTTAATATAAAACATCATGACTTTAAGACAAATTGAAAGTTTTCATGAAGAAGAATGTTCATTGCATGGTTTTCTCTTCATATGTGCAAAATCTCATGGAAAAAGTTCTATTAAATAAAGTATTTTAAACTGCTTTCATTAATTTCCAATCTTTGTTACAAACTTTTGCAAGTTAAAAATGTACTCCAATGAACCATTGAATTGTTCAAATGTGCATCAATTTCAAAACATAATGAGAATATGGGTTGTTATCCACCTTAAATTGCAAATTCAATCACAAAATCTTTTCCCAATATTTTGGAACACCACATACAAAATGTGATGCAATGAAAATTGTTAGATTGTGTTGAGTTTTTGTGTACACCATACCATAGAAACACCCACAAAATCCTATTTAAACTTTGAAGTTAACATTATCTTTGGGAACACAAGTGCGTCATTTGATCTAACCATAACTAAGACTACTTTTTGGCATAAAAAATTAAGCCACTTAAACTTTGAAGCACTACACAATTTCACAAACAAAAAAGGAGCCAAGTAGGCATACCCAAACTTCCAAAAATACAACTCACATGTGAAATTTGTTTTCAAGGGAAGTAATAGAATGTTTTTTCAAAAATGAACAAATAGTGAGCAAAAGGATTCATTGATCTTATACACACTAACATTTGTGGACCTTTCAGTACGAAGTCCATTGGAGGAGCCAAATACTTTATAACCTTTATAGATGATAGGAAAAGGATGACGTGAATCAAAATACTCAAGATCAAGGATCAAGCTCTAAAAACATTCTAGAATTTCAAAAAAATTGTTAAATAAAAAACTAGGAGGATAAGAATCCTCAAATTTAATAATGCAAGTGAATTGAACTTTACAAAGTTCATTAAATTTTGCAATCAAGAGGGAATAGGAAGGGAGTTGATGCAAGCTTAGTCACCTTAGTAAAATGGAGTTGTTAAATGTCAAAATCACACAATTCTAGAAATTACAATCTATGCATAGTAGTAGAAGGAGATCTTCCCAAGTCTCTCTAGGTTGAGCTAGTACACTCAACATAGAAGACCATGAAAGACACTTGACCAAAAAATACCTTTAAAAGTCATTTAAGGAAAAAAACCAAATCTGGAAAATCCCAAGGTTCTTGGAGTGCAAGCATACATCCATGTTCTTAGAACTAAAAGGGACAATTTTTTTGTGAAAGGAACCTTAGTTGGAATATATGAGAGGATAAAGGGGTATAGGCTACATACTTGAGTGGAAGAAAGTGGTTACCTTTAACCTTACTTGGAATACGTGAGAGGAGAAAAGGTATAAGTGCTACATACATGAATGGAAGAAAGTGGTTATCTTTAAGGATGTAATCATAGACAAAGAAAGAAATCCTACACACCCTATAAATGTAGGAGGACATGAAGATGTGCCTAATGAAAATGAAGTGAGAATAAATGGATACTTTCCTCCCTATAATTGGAACATAAATTGTCAAGAGGAGTAACAATTGTTTGACAATGCCTTTGGCATCATGCTCCCTAAAGTCAAATCCTAGATGAAGTTGAGACACAAAAACCTAGTCTTGACAAAAATTGAGATCCAAAGCAAATGAACAATGGACAACCAAACAATACCATTCAAGTGTACTAAAGGAGGAGAAGAAGGAATGTTTGAGAACCCAAAAGGTCCACTAGGGCATAATTCAAGCTTGTCAAACTAAATTACATCAACTTAGTAGATGGGACTATTCTAGATATCATCTTTTTTGATGCAATGATAAATGATAGGTGGAAAAGAACTTGCATGGAGGAAGAAATGGAAGCCATTTTCAAGAATCATACTTGATTGTTAGTGAAATTGCCCCAAGGTCATAAGCTAACTTGAATCAACTGGATTTAAACATCAAAACAAGTAGATAAAATACAAAGCTTGTTTGGTGGCACAACAATGTGAACAAAAAATTGGAATAAACTGTGAAGACACATTTTTTCCTATGGCAAAGTGGACCACCATTAAATTAATCACAATAATCGTTACTACTCAAGGTTGGGACCTCCACCACATGAATGTCAAATCAAATTAGTTTTTGTGAATGGGAACATTGAAAAGAAGTTTGCATATAATAGCCTTTAATATTTGTCATTCAAGGACAATAAGGATTGGTCTACAAGGTCAATAAAGCCTTGTATGGATTTAAATAAGCTCCAAAGGCCTAATCGCCCAAAACGAAAGCTTGTACCAATTAAAGAACCAAAAACAAACTACTCATGATTATCTATGTGGACAACCTTTTCATCACTAATAGTAGAACAACCAACATTAACACAATCAAAATAAGATTGAAAAATTAGTTTGAGATGTCAGACTTAAGTCTAAGCTCAAGATACCTAGGGCTTGAGTTTGAACAAAGGGCCTCAAGGAATATTTTTTTGAATTAGAAATCATTTAGTAGAAGCCTACTTGTTGAATTTGGCATGTCAAATTGTAATCCTTTTAGCATTCCATTAATTGAAGATTTGAAGTTGTAAATCAACATGAATACCTTTGAGGTTGACCCCACATATACCAAAGCTTGATTGGTAAGCTAATGTTTTTTACAAACACAAAACTTAACATTACATTCATGGTAAATTTTGTAAGTAGATACATGTAGAGATTTCAAAAATCACATTTGAAAGTTGCTAAATCAATTATTCGATACCTTAAAGGGATTGTTGATGGAAGGTTATTTTACAAAAGGAGGAAAAACCTTGCTTTCACCAAATTCACTGACACAAATTTGGAGGAGATATAAATTTAATAGAATTGATTAGAGGGCATTTATTTGCATTAAGAGGAACTTCGATCACATGGAGTTTAACAAAAAACAAAATTATGTGGCCTTGTTGTTTATGGAGTTCAAATTTATAACATTCATGGAAATTACAAAAGAAGGAGATTGGCTTCTAGATTTATTTGTTGAACTCAACATAAGCAATGTATCAATTGTACCATACATTGTGCACAAGTTACATTAGAATCGCTACGGACCCATTGTACCATCCCAAGACTAGACACTTTGACATCCACCTCAAGTACATACAATTTACGAAAAAAATGCAAATTATCAAAGTCATCTACATCCCATCTATAAAACAACCAACTAACATACTCACAAAAAGTTTTGGGAAAAAGAAAGTTTTTGAGGTGTAAAAGCCTAATAGGGCCAACGACATAAAAACAAAACAAAATTGTCCCATCACGGTCAATGAGGTAACTAGCACTCTAAGTTGTCCAACCACTCTTCATAACACTAATGAAAATTTTCCTCTAGTTCTCTCTATCTTGCCTACCACACTGGCAGGGCATCAATTGATTTTGTCCATTGTTTGTAAACAAATTTCAGAAGTCCAATAAACCATTTGCATATTGATCATAATATCTAGTAAACTTTCTGTACATATGCCAAGAAAAGACATTTTTCATAGAAGTTTGCATCAAAAGCACATTGAATCACAAAATAAAATTGCAAATGATCTATACCAACAAAAAATTGAAGAGCCCATTTTATCAACACAAGTGAAGTTTCAATCCACATAAGCATCAATGAACCCCACATCTTGCCTTGCAGCAATTTGTCCTCCAACTTGATGCCAAATCCAACCTCTTTCAATCTAGCTTGCATTATGGGTGAAAATCCTTTAAGGTGTACCACATAGGACAAAAAGGACCTAGTCTTTATTGTAGTAATTTTTTACACTATATTTCGATCCCCATAAAAAATAATGAATCAAAAGTTGTCAATTTTTTAAAAAGGATTACATTTTAAACTATCACAATTTTAGATTCCATTATAATCATCCATAAAGGTGTCTTCACATGACAAAAAAGACTAGGTAAAAAAGACAAAAATTGACACTATGACAAGATTTTGGTACACCTTAAAGAATTTGCACCCTTATCAATTACTATTTAAAATGTGCAGATAAAAAATGTCATCCAAGATTCATTAGCCAACATTATGAAAAACACATGCACACAATTTCCATGTGTAGAAATTGTAGTCTCTATTATATAAATGTAAATATGAGTTACAAACCAAAGCATTAGAATGCATCAAAAGCTTATTAGACACATTTTTAAATGAAGGACATGCAATTTATATGGCATTGTCAATTCCATTTTAACCTGCCAAACTAATGTCTAAACATGAGTAATCATGAAAATCCATGAGATAATTATGGCATATGTGGTGGAAATTATTGACCTTCCAATAAAAAGTAGGACAAATGATGTGTAATTTATTTTGTCAATTACATCCCTTTTCATCACCATTGAAATCAAATGTTGTTCCACCAACTTCTAATAGTTTGAATAGTTGCATCATCACCTTACATATGTGATGTTATTCAGTTGGCCATTAATAATTATATGAGGTTATTGAAATTAATTATGTGATTTTCCACAATTGTTCCCCAAATTTGTACAATGTAACAAACATTCACTAAATCATGTCTCAATTAGGAAGATTTCAATCTCTTTGCCAATTGTCCTACTAGCTCCATATATGAAAGAGATGAAAGCATTCTTGGATTCGTCCTATGGAGATGAAGTCGTGGAAAAATCCAACAATTGACTATGAAAGAGACTCTAGATATGTGGGCATGATTTCTTTCACAAGGGGGTCAAAACTTGTAACTAAAAGCTAAAGGGATTACTTTGGAAAAAGAAACTACAAGTATTTTTCCCCAAATTTTTTTTACATGCAAATGAATTTTTGAATGAAAATTTTCATAACTTGTTGTAATATTTAAATGTTCCCCAATGCATCACATGTTTTTTTTAGTCATTATTGAATAAATATGAATTTGAAAAACTATGCAGATTCATTATAGATTCAATGTTTCATCTTGAAAAATGATCAAAATTTTAAGTCATCATCATTGATTAAAATTTCACATTCTTTAGTTTTATTATACTCTAAGCTATAACTTTTCTTCATACATCATGTACATTATAACCCATTTATATGTGGTAAAGGATTTTTGAAACTCTAAAATTCTGAAGTAATTTTGAAACATTCTTTGAATTTTTAAATTTCTAAAATTCCACATTTTTAAAAGTATGAGTGCTTTTTGAGTGTGGCTAATATGTTTTTATCATCTTTATTTTATCAATGAAGATTATTTTATTATATAAGTCTTTTTGATAGTCCTTTGCAAAATTGACTCCATTTGATGTAGTAGCTGGTGTACATTTTCAAACGTCTTAAATTAAAACAAAAACTTTAAATTGGTTCAAAAGAATTTTTACTTTAAGTTTTCATATGAGGGAAAAAAGACTAACTTGCGATGATTACTATGGTTTTAAATGGTAATAAAAAATTAAATATTTGATTTTGAATGATTTTGTTTAACATCCAACGCCCTTTTTGGCTCTTAGTTAGGTGTTTTGACTCAAATGCCAATGACCTGAACTCTGTACCCAGCAATCCATTTGCTGCTTTCATCCCTCCCTCCAAAACATACATTCTCAATAAGTGGGTGTCTTGCATCTAGTCTGGACATTTAAGGTCTTGTTTGGTCTTTTGCAACTGGCCTAAATTCTGTCCAAAAAATTTCAACAATGCTTGAAAGAGTACACCGAATACCATATACCTTGATGCTGTCTTCATGAAAACCATGTCCGTTGTCAATAAGTTCAGCAGAGCACCAAAAACTTGATCAAATTTTCCTTTAGTCTGCATAAAGCTGAAACAAAAGAATTGCAAAACGTTCAATAAAGATGCCATCTGCTTTCCAACATGCCTGACCTGAAGATGATTGAGCCAATATGTCATGTACACATGACCCTTGCTGTTGACTGAGAAGTTCCATGCAGCCCATGCTGTTGTGTTCTTGGGCATCAGTTCTTCCACATCCTGGTGTAGATATGCAGTGCTAAAAACGCACAAAACAAAAGTCATGATCATGGACAGCAGCTTGTGATTCCTAAGCGAAAAAAAAACTAACCAAGAATTATAGGAAAGGGGGATAATTGCATGATAAGAAAATTGGAAACTTGTTACAAGAACCTCATGGAAAAGCAGATATTTATACTAATACATGTCCTTGATCCTCAGGGTCAATATTTATACAGCAAATCAATTACTGCATGCCAATCAAACCAGGGTTTAAAGAAGGAAACAAAAAAATGTTGCTACTTTCAAATGAGCCCTTGTTCAATCTGAAGTTTTATACCTGGTACTGTACTTGAAAGCACCAAGAGTGTGACATTCTTCAGCTGTTGCATCCTCTTCTCCAAGCATTTGTAGTGTCCTTGGTGCTCAGAATGCACTTATCAAAAATTTCAACTCCACCATTCTCAGCCTTGACTTCAACACCTACATAGTCACAGTAGTTAATTATATCGATAGTGCTGCAAACAAGTTCACTTATGAGTTCATAATTGAAGGCTAGATCATAGTTTGAGCAATGTTTTGGGATTGACATAAAAAGGCAGCCAAATTTCCAAAAGCTGCACTTTGGCACAAGCAATCAGAATGAACTTGAACCATCTTATGTATTAGGTAATGGCCTTTGGGAGGACCAGCTGAGCAGCTGGTCCTCCATGTGTTGGTCTGATCAATGGCCATTATGATCTGAGGTACTTGGTGTGCTTGGGAAAGAAATTCTGCCACATCATTAGAAACTTAGTAGACTATTTGCTTGACCTCATGATGTTCTATGTGCTTCAATTGCATTTGAAAGAACAGAAGTGATCCTAAGAAGCTTAGAGTGAAGGGCAAAACCTCTAAACCCTAATTCTGGCAATGCCCAGAGATTATTATGTGATCAAGATGCTGAACAGCAAGTTGCAACAAACAAGTTTTCTGGCTGACCTTGGATACAAAGGTTTTGGAGTGGCCCTCGACTGTTAAGCATTGGAATCGCCAAACACCCTCATAATCAATCATGAACGAACATTTTATGAGAATCTGAACTGCCCTACATTCTCTAATGTTTTGTGTGAACAATAGACAGATCGGTTGAGACAATTCTTCTGTAAGAGTGATTGCAAGCATGATTTGCAGATGCAAAATTAGCTGATAGGCCTCTACAGGTGCGCAAAGATATGACAATTAACGCTCGCATCAGATCACAAAATACTACCTGAAGGAGAGGTTATTCCAATAAAATGCGAGGATAGATGCAGCCGAAAACCCAAGTATGATTTCTGATAGGTATGGCCATATTGAAGCACAAGTCGGTATCTGACTCCCACCATCAGACAGCGCAAGCCGCAACATAATGATCATCAGATGTCATGCGATAACTTTCGTAAGAATCGAAGCCAAGAAGATCACAAGTTTGAATCTCATTGGAATCCTGAACCAGTTGAAGCTTATGAAACAAGAGATCCATTGATCACGATTCTAAAACAACGGGTGGTGAGTCCGCGGCCTGAACCCATGTCAACATACCAGGTAACACTCACCGGATTTTTGCGAGTATTTGTCTGAGTCAGGAAACTCTCCCAACGTCTCATTCTCTTGATCAGAAGCACCATCTTTCTCCTGCAATTTCTCCAAATATCAGGATTTCATGTACATCTCGTGGCGTTAGTAATTATAGGCTCTAGGTTCTAGCGCAGTGACAAGCTTGTCTGTTCTACGATGATGTATATCCAATTTACAGAATCTCAAACTTCAAGGAACTGCTGCATGATCAGCTGCCTGGATCACATAATGAAAATAGTGAAATGAGATTTTGTGAAAATATGAAGTTATCATATTGAAAATCATCATAATTATTAGAGGCTACATTTTGAGTAATTTCACTATCCCATATGCAAATATTATAGTAGATGATGGGAAAAAATGTAATTTCAAAATTTAAAAACGAATTCATTTTTTGGGGGAAAAAAAAATCGTTTTGTCAAAATTGACCCTAGGCTATGGTAGTTTGGTATTGGCTATTTAAATTTTTTTGATACAAGTCCAGTGATATTGGTATAAGGTTCAATATTAATTATGGGCTAACATGTGGCAAGTATATGCTTGGTATATAGATTGGTATGAGGTTTGTATTACCTCAAGTCCCTACCATCTCGTATTGGTATTAAGCTGGTACTAGATTTATGTCATACCAGATTTGTCTGGAATTTGCTACTAATGTTCATACCAATATTGATACCAATCTCTGGCTCTATATACCAAACCAACACTAGAAAACACCTATTATAGGGGGAAATGAATTTTCCTTTTGATATTGGTTCTATGTTGGATTTCTAAGAAGGATTGTAGCTTAGGGGAGGGTTCGAAATTATGAAGGTTAATTTGTTGATTAATCCTTTTAGCACATAGGTAGACTCTCAAACATACTATAACATAACATTTGCAATATTTGTCATTCACATGATTCCCAAACATGAAACCTTACACTCTTTTGGGATAGGATCACCCACACGTTTAAAATTGAATCTTTATGTGAGAATTACGCCCCAAGGGAGTTCATCGCACGTGCCTAAAGATTCTCCTTTATGGGGATCATTCACCAAAGGCTATAAAGTATTCCACAATGGTGTTCACAATAATCTTCACATTTTATTTCTTGAAAACTTCCTATTCACATATGATACTTGATAACAATTAGTAACACAAAACTATTGAATGCAAATTATGAGCCTTAAAGTTCCAATCACTGCCTTTTATATACTAGAAGGAGAAAAAAGATGAATATTTAATCACATTCATCTACATATATTCCCAATGTATCAAGTTAATCATCATGTGCAATTTATAACTTTTCATCTTTCTATGGATAGGTTTTACATTATTTGGAATCTAAGATTTGGTCAAGTCTACATAATTGACCTCCCATTAGGATGCGTTCACAATAAAAGGAACCAAGGATTGTGTGTACACGCATAAAATCCTACACCCCCATGATTTTGAAAAATGATTACATGAATTGTAAGGATCATAATTTAATGAAATCACTTTCAAAACGTTTGTATATTTATGAATTTTCATCCAAATGAATCTTGTGCAATTTTGATATGTTTGATTCGTCATAAAATATATAGTAAAAAGTGGACAGTTTGATGTGTACAAGGTGTTAAAAATTTTAAATGTCATTTATCTTATGTAAAACCAAACCATCAATTTTGAAAAATTATGGATAACCATATATTGATGATTATGAAGGCATGATATCATTAAAATTTTGAATATATGTTTTATTTTAGTTATTCACGATAATTGTTTTTAGTGTTTAAATGTGTTTTTCATAATTAAAACTACATAATTTGAAAAACTTCCTCAAACAAAAAATATATATTTTGGTAGAAGCAAACACAAGGTTGCATTTTCATGAATATTGAATGTGTTATATAAGATTACTTGTTATTTTTTGTAAATATGTTATGTTCCATTTGGAATGATGTTGAAGAAATGTATGTTTGATTATTTCAATGTATAATGTATCATTGAAGGTTTGAAACATATATGATTTAAAAAATATTGACATGTTTACTTTTATTGAAATCTACACATTTTATTTACTTGAAAATTTAACATTAAAAAATAGATTTAATTACATGTTGTTTGAAAAATTCATGGAAACACATGTGAATTAATATTTTGAAGTTGGCACTATCATCCAATAATGGGCCCTATTCAAAACACGGAGGCCATGTTTCAAACTTGAAAAAACATAGTTTTTTAAAAGGACCTACACATGGGGCCCACTGGCTTTTTTTTTTGTGAATTCACCCATTATTACTAACCAAAAACAGTTATCTAAATTATTCATAATCAACCCTTATACCTTTACAAAAAAATCCTCTTTGTAAGGCCCATGAGATTCATTATTTTATTCCCCATTTTTATCCATATTGTTACCCCAAGCCATAATACTATTATTTGCAATTATAACTTTTAGTAATTATTTTGTTGTTAGAGGATAACTAAAAGCTTTCCCCACATTGCACACAAGGAGATGTATGAGTGGGGTTCTTGCAACTAAGAAACATGATGATACAAATCAAATAAAAAGTTACATATTCTAAAAAGACATGACTCCTAGGGTTTAATTTTTGTAAAAAAATCAAGATAAAGGTCCACGAAAATGTTTTAGTGGGCCGTGGTGAATTAGTATTCACATTGGTACCTTCACCTTCTTATAGTAAGGCCTTTTAGTGGTTGAATTAAACCCCCAAAAATGTTTGATTTGAACTCAAAGACCTTGATTTAGTTTATGCCTCAAATATTTATAATATTTAAAATCAATTTATATGAATTTTGGGGGCTTTACCATGGTGCGAATGTAGGTGTTGGTTCATGTAAGGCATTTGCACTCGTGTAATTGCACCATGAAGGATAAATGGTAAGTGATTAGAAAATGGTTCTTTATTGGGTTCCAATTCCCGACCTAACCATGGTGGTTAGCTCAGTTGTTTTTTTTTCCTACCTATCTACTAACAACCCACAAGTAGGTAGTCAATAAGTAGGTACTAAAAACGACCTTCAACTACATATAAACCATCTACTTACCTAGTAATTACCTTATTTTTACCTATCCACCTATACATGAAACCTGTTTCTTACACAATTGATTACCAAATTTGGTTATGAAAGGTTATTGAAACCAAATATTAATTTAGTTGAGGTTCATCCATAATTAAATAATAAAGTGCATCCAATGGATGGTGCATTGGTGGGTGTTTGTTCACTACAACTTATGTGTAGGGTCTCTTATCCTACATAAGGTTCCCTTTGCAATAGCAAGGGACATTTCAAACAAGAAAATGTTCCTCCAATTACAAATTGTGTTTTCAATTAAATGCCTCAAAGTAATGTAAGTTTTTTGCTTTACTTGGGTATGGCGGGGAGATATCTCACTTATTGGAAGAGCATTCACATTTGGTGTTAAGGACTCTAATGTTGAATCCTTCAACATCATGCTAGTAATTTAGAACTAAAATATACTTAATGTGAAACTTCTATGTTAAGCTAACATTCACGGTGAATGCACGCTACATTGGTTCAATATTGACAAAAAATACACTCCTTATAAGTCCATACAAAATTTTTTCAAATGATTAAAATGGACATGGTTGTTACTTTTTAAAAAATAATATTTGAATAATACATGTTCAATCACTTATAAACCTTTCCAAATCTATGTGAAAATTGTATATAATGTAATTGGTGTCATTTTTGAATTTGAAAATCCTAAAAAAATAAGCCACAAAGTCTAAAGGAATAATGCCCTATGCAAAAAATTCAAAAAATATGATTTTGGGACAAATAAATTGAAAAAAAAAACAAAAATATGAACTTATGAACTTATGGACTTATGAAAATATGGTCAAATTTAACCATTAAGGGACCTATTAAACGATTAAAGTTTTCAAAGAAAAGATTTTTCATTTGAGTTTATCATCTTGTATTACATTATGTATAGAGTTTTAATAACAAATTGGAATGTGAATCAATATAAAATTTTCCCTTTTGTGATGTTCCAGTTAGATGACCAATCCATATTTCTCAACTTAAAAAATTCATTACTACTAAAAAATAAATTTTTTATCAATAAATAAGCACACAATTCTCTTCATAATGAAATTGTTAGTCTAGATTCAAGTCCCAATTAATAGATATAAACATATATTAATCATCACATGCATTTGATTAAAGGGTACCTAGGGAAAAAAGATTGTTTTGTCACAAAAGTGAGCCATCGTAGCTTGCATCTATCCTTCATTTAACATTAAATTATCACTTGTTTAACATTGTGTGTCACCTAGGATGTCATTTAGATTTTCATTTAACATTGACTTAACATCAAATGTGAATGTACCATAGGTATCACATGTGAGGAAAAAAAAAAAAACATCATTAGTGTTATGACAACTACCTAATACCCTTAGAGTTGGGCATCCTTTAAATAAGGGCACCTTGGTTTTATCTTGGGTGGGTTCTTATCTTGATGACGTTAATTATCTCTTTAGACATTACCCTACACATAAAGACTTACCAATTAGAGGATGGCACCTTACATAGTAGAACTGGGTTCACATTGTGAGAAAATTTGCAAGGTGCACTAAAAGGTTTTTGGGGGGCATTATTATTTGTGGTATTTTGACCTTAAATAGCCTGGGCCCCTTTGTTTGGAATATGTTACCCTTTTTTAAGCTTTGACCAATGATTAGGTTTTGTCTAATGTTGGTTGATGTTGAATTTTTAGGTGGTTCCAAATGTGATTTGGGCCTAAAAATTAGGCCAAGAATCAAGCCAAACAAATCTAAATAGGGCAAGACCCTATAAAACACCCACTTGGAGTGAAGACCCTACTTTTAAAACCCAAACCTAAACATAACTTATGAAATGTTAAAATCAATTAAACCCAACCTTAAAATTAGTCCACAAATCTTGAAACCTTTTTTACAAGGTCTTGGTCTAAAGGCCTTTCTAAGATAGGCAATAAGTCCACCCAAGTCCCCTTTATAATTTTTTTGGTTTAGTGAATAGTTTCAAGACCATTTGAAGTTCTCCTCTTGTGCCTCTACTTATAAGGTTATAACAATAGAAGTACGGACAAAAAAATATGGGATACAAATCCCATTATCCCCCATGGCTTCCTTACGAGTTATAACAATGGAAGTGTGTGGAATTTGCATGAGTCACTTCAAAATCTCTTTGTTTTTTCAAAATGAAATGTAAGAAATGCACAAATCCTCCTTGTGAACATACTCACTGATGCACATCCTTGGCTACAAGTTTAAGTTAGACATATACTTGGTTTATGGATTTTTTTTTGATTTTGTAAACTTTAGTTACTGTCTTTTGCAATGTTTGAAACATAAAATCAAAACCAAGATTCCATCATTGAGAAGGGTCAACACTGGGCTTTTTCCCATGTGAAATTGCAAGAGCTCCAATATGCACATAGAGTAAGTAGGTTGGTGTTTAAACACATAAGCATTTAGAGTAGAACCATGAGATCAATGGAGCTCTATTGATCTTTGAGTCCATAGATGAAATGTCTAGCTTCTTTAGGCACTTTAATAACCTTTGAGATCACTCAATGCCATTAAAAAAAAGGAAGATATGACCTTAAAAAAAAGGGTGCCTTACCCTTAAAAATAAATCTAAATCAAACACATTTCACTTGTAAAAAATGTTTAGTACACCTTATTAATAGACATTCCAAATATGAAACATGCTAAAAATTTGTTGCATTTGCTTAAATTCACACCATTTCAACATATTAGTTCTAAACATGGAAAAATGCGCCATTATCTAGGTGATAAGGACTATAACAACAAAATAATTATTAAGAGTTATAATTGCAAATAATAATATTATGACTTGGGTTAATAGTATGGAGAAACATGGGGAATAAAATAATGAGCTTCATGGGCCTTACAATAAGAATCATTTGACTAGGGGCATAAGGTTTAATTTATGAATAATTTAAATAACTATTTTGGGTTAGTAATAATAGGAGATTAAATATGTAGACTTGACTAAATTTTGAACTTCAAATGAAATAGTATTTATTCATAAAATGATGAAAAACTATAAGTAGCATGTGATAATTAATTTGACATCAAAGGATGATAAATGGGGAATCTTGTAAATGAATCATATTAACCATTCATTCATTTTGTTGTTTTAGGTATATAAGAGGTAATAATTGGAGCTTTAGGTTCATAATTTGCAGTCAATAATTTGATGTTGTTAGTTATTATTAAGACTTATAAAAATATTACATGTGAAAAGGAAGTTTTGAAGGAATAAACATAATGTGAAGATTATTGTCGATATCATTATGAAAACTTTATGGTCTTTGGTGAATGATTTCCATAAATGAGGATCTTTATGTGTGTGAATTCCCTTTCGGAATGTAGTTCTTACATAAAAATTCAACTTGAAGTGCGTGGGTGATATTTTTATAAAAGAATGGAAGATTTCATATTTAGGAGGATTATATAAGTGGGAATATTGTAAGTGTTATGTTATAATATGATTGGATGATCTATTGATGTGTTAGAATAAATTTAATAAAAAATAAACCTTCATATTTCTAAACTTCCTTTTAAGTTATAGGAGCATTAATGCAAAGTTTTTAACAAATTTTCAAATTTGCACCCATGACCAAACACAAAAGTTAATTAAAAACCAAGATGTTCAAAATTGAAAACTCAATCATAAACAATAATGTGAACAATGACAAGGTCTCATGCATTTGTTAACCAACATGCTATTAGACTATTTGAGTGTTTGGTTATAAACTTGTGTTTGGTGATGAACATTTTTATTATATTGACCTTTTAGACAAGGACCTTGAATGACAAGCAATTTTTTTCTTTTTTCCTCATCTAATTACATTATGATTTTTCAAATTCTTACCAGAAGAATTGAAAGAAAACCCTTTGGTCCAAGTTCACTAGTGCCCTTACCCTAATGTTAGTTTCATAATTAAATAATGCTCAAAATAGTGAAATAGATTTTTTGAAAATATGAAGTTGACATGTTGAAAATCATCATAATTATCATAGGCTACACTTTGAATAATTACATTACTTATGTGACAATATCATAATAGATAATGGAAAATTCAATAATTTCAAATTTTAAAAACGAATCAATGTTTTGAAAAGAAGTGAATTTTGGATATATACCCCAACTCAATAGATAGTTGAAATTGAACCCATCCTAAAAATGTAACTAAACAATCTTTAAAAAGGATTAGACCATTGTTGGGTTGTTTTAAAAAAAAATTATTAACTATCAGGTGGGTTATTTTTTTCAAATTTTTTTTTTTGGATCACATAAGTTATCAATTTCAAAAACAAATTAATACAAACTAAGGTATCCAAAACAATTTGAGTAATATAACCATTGGTGATGGATAAAGATAAGTTATCAAATAATCAGTTGAGAACTGATAGATAACCTTCCAGGTACATACCATTATAGGGTTTAAAAACAGAAATTAAAATATTAATTTAAAAAAAAAAAAGTTTTTTGGGTCTGAATGTTTAAAGATAACCTACCTGGATGATAATCAGGTTGATGCATTTATTGATATCCGGGTCGATTTAAGGAAAAAAGGAAAAAAGAAAAAAAAAATTGAACCTGGAATTGAAACCAAGAAGTTTTATTTCATGAAAATATTAACTAGACCAGAAATCAGAAGGTGTTTCGTTTTATTAAAAAACCTAGACCCGGACTTGACGGTATCAATAAAAATCAAGACCCGGCGGGCAAACAGCGGTTTCGTCCTTGAAATTAGGGTTAACCACCAGTGGCGAAAGCGTCGAGGCGCCCGGATTTCCGACGCTCTTTGTAACCCTAAGCTACGTCCAAGCGTTGGCGCGAAAGTCAGTGGTCTCGTCGCTTTGTTCCTTGCCTGTTATCAGAAGATTGTGGGTCTGGAGTTGGTTTGTGTCAGATTTTGTAGACAAGATTTCAGGTTTTGTTTTGTTGTTTTGTCTCCTTGAAGAACAAGTCTACTGTGTTGGTGTGTTTCGTGTGCGCCGGGAGGCAGGTGGAGAAGGAGTGGCCAGTTATGCCGGAGGTATCAGCCGCTGTTGATACGAAAGAGGATGTGGATAAGGAAGATGATGGCGAGAAGCGCGAGATTGGGAAGCTGGCAGTGTGGAGCGTCAGCTCCAATAAACCTGGTAATGGCGTCGAAATGCTCCGCGACAACAACCTTGGCACCTACTGGCAGTAAGAACACATCCTTCCCTGCTCCTTTTCCTCGTCGTCTCCTTCCTTTATTCTGCTGCTCTATAATCCTTGAACGATTTTTTTACCCCTCCGTATTGTCCCTTCATGGTTGCAATCTCATAGATATGTCATTTCGTGGTTGTAATTGTTCTGACAATGGCGCAGATCGGATGGCGCACAACCGCATCTGGTGAATATCCAGTTTCAAAAGAAAGTTCGACTCCAGGTAATCGATTATTCCCTGGACAACAAGTGCATGCTTGTTGTGCTTTCCCTGGTTTTTCATTTCTCTGGCACTTGATAGAATTGGGGCCAGAGTCAGTTACATAGAAAAATACTGAAACTTGTGCTAAAAACTTTTGATTAAATCTTCAGCATTTCCTAATTTGAGTGTGTAATGGCCAGGGTTTTAACCTATTTCCTTTCTAGGTGGGATGCAGCAAGTTGCAATATATGTTGATTTCAAGGTTGATGAAAGCTATACACCTAACAAAATATCAATTCGCGCCGGTAACTCTTTCCATGATCTACGGGTATGTTACGTGTAATATGAGCTCCGAAGAAGGGTTCTGTATGTTTTTCCTTGCTCTGTGGTTCTGGGCAGCCATTTAATTTGGGCATCTTGACAGAGAGAGGGTTTGCTATGACAAGCATTTTGATTGTTTGAGTGATGCATGTGCCCCTGTTTGTCCTGCCTTACAAGAGGAAGAATTGATCAAAAGGAGTTATCCTTTGAGCATGTTCTTGTGGTTTTAGTAATGAGTGTTTGGTATGCAGGAAATCAAGGTGGTGGATTTAGATGAGCCTGCAGGGTGGATTTATATCTCATTGTTCCCAAATGATTCGAAGTAAGTTCATAGTTTAATTGCTTTTGTGTTGTTGCAATCTATCTTTCAGGAAACATACAACTCAGATCTGGATTTCTCTGTGGAACTTGAACCTGGAACTAGTGTATGTGCTCTTTGGTGGCACTTTAACTGGAGTCTCTGCTGAGAATAGGCAATGTGTAGCATACATTCCTCGGTTCAAGCCTTTTGAAAGTGTACTCCCTGGAATGCAGAGATTTTCTGCGGGCATTCTTCATGCAGTTGGCTGTCCTGTCAAACCACCAAAATGGGAGGGACACTCACATTCGACAAATCAAAATTTATGGGCCACGACAGTGGGTTTCCTCTTGAGCACCACCAGTCAGAGTTCATAGCAGAACACTCTGTTTTAGTTGTATGTGGTTACAAAGGCTTGTTTGCTCTGGTAGAAAGCTTTTGTGTACCATCCTTTGCTTATTCATCCTGCTTGTTAGCATGGCTTTTGCATTCAAGTCAAAGTAGATGCAATAGAGAACTGTACAAGTCTCATGACTCATGGATGAGATTCTGATCCTGTTTCGGTTGAGGATGCAGAAATGCAGTGATTGGTCATCCATTTCAGTTTACCACAGTTGAGTTCAGTATGCGCTCCACCATCCGGTAGCTGCAATACAACCTGCTCCAAGCAAACTATTGGATTTACAACTATCAACAAAGAGGGCATTAGCATATAAACCTAAAAGGCTTCTCAGGAGGTGACATGAGGTGAGGCAGAGTCAAAACCTGGGTTGAATATCTTTGTTTCAAGCACAGGAATTCAAACACTTTTGTTGGAAAATGTTGGAGGCTTGGAATGGCCACAATTAGGAAGGATAAGACCACTGATGAGGACTCAGCACTAAATCGCTTGTCTCACTTGTGCCTTCCTTATAGATAGAAGATCCAGTTGTCATGTTAATGTGAAGGTGATGAGGGTACTAGCGACGGACTTGAGCCATTGCTAATTGTTAGCACATTGGAGACCCTGAGGCTGATCCCTTGCTTAACGCCACAACTCATATAGCATTTAGTGTCCTGTGCATGGCTACTTTTGGATTTGAATCTAATGTCATTAGTACTTCGCTCTTGGCTAAAGATGAGCAGCAAGTCATGGTATCAAGCACTGCTGTCAAAGGTTTAGAGGAAGAAAGAATTGTGGCAGCTACACTTGTGGTTGTTCTGAGAACAGTAGCCAACAGTTGCTTGAGCTGCTCAATATGCAAGGAGCCAGTTTGAGCATCATGTTTGGATAGGCAACAATGGCACACTAGTGGAATAAAAAAGGGATCTTGGATAGTGAAATCTGTTATCTGTCACATAATTTGCACAAAAAAAGATGGGTTATTGGTATGTCAATTAGATCTCAACAAAATGGCCATGGCAGCTTTTGGCCTACCCTAATAGCCGAGGCACCCTTCTACTACACCCTTCAACAACCTTTGACCTCCCGTGTGTATTGTGGAAGGGTGCCCTGACAATTGAGGGAGTGACAATAGCTGCCATGGTGATACTGACTAAGTGCATTTGTTGAGTGATCACCAAAACTATGTTTGCCACCACACTAGAAACGACCAGATCTCAAATTGCATGTTAGTTTTTCACTGATGGGTGGAATGTGGCTTTCCTCACAATTGAGGTGACATTGGGAACATCTTTGAGAACAATTGGGTAACTTTGGAAACATGATGGGAATACATTGGCAATGGAAAGGGAGCCAAAAAAAACCCCCCTCTCCAAAAGAAACCCCAAAAGAAAAAGAAAAAAACCTCCTGTGTGCATGGCTATCTTTCTCATTGGGCTGCATGAAAGTTTTGTTCATTCCTGAACTGGTTGTTACCATTTTCAACTCGGTTTAGTACCATCTTGTCTAAATCATTTACATTGACACATCTGAACTCTTTACATTTACATATATTCTTGTTCTGTATATATATATGTATTTTTGCACTTACATGAGGCCAATGTAAATATTTGTCAAATACACTTACATGGTTTTGTGTAAATGTTCGAGAGTGTGTTAAGTGTATATATTACATGCCCTAAATGCCTATACTTTCTTGCAAATCCATATTAATTACATGTGAGTGCATTTCAAAGCTCAATTTTATTCTTTTGTAATTGGCCACTTTGATTGGCTGTTCACAAAAAAATCGTCATACTTTGATATTCCCCAAGCATTATCATTTTCTACCAATATGGGATTATGGTGGTGTTATTCCAAAGAATATCTTGAAAGCACATTTTGCCTCGCCTCATTGCTTGACTACAACTTTTATCAATAGTATTGCTATTACTTTTATGACTATTACTTGTAGCTCCTACAAGAGCTTAGGTACTTATTGTGATTCATATTAATTAATTAAATTAGTTATTGTGCATCTCAAAACACAAATGTTTTGTTTTGATGGTTTTTTTTGTGGCAATGGCCCATTTGGTTAGCCTATCACCAACAACATTATAAAATGCTCCCCTTTCAAACACTTTTTGCATTGTTTTATATAAGTGTGTAAAACCATATAAATGTATTTGCTTTACACTTACACGAATGTAGATGGATATTAGACACTTACAATTACATGGAATGTAAGTCCTATACCATTTACATGCACAACATTGGTGTAAACTCCATGGAATACATATATTCAATTGTCACAACATTTAGCCGAAAGATTACAAATTGGCTTCCCAAGTTCATGGTTGAGTGGTTAACTTTTAGTGTCACAATGGTCATTTCTACATGGTGCATTATGTTTAAATGCTTATGTTGACTAACATAATCTTGAATTTTTTCATTGAAAATTGGTAGTACTAACATGATGATTATGAAGGGGTGAAACAAACTCCAATTTCAATACCCCCAATTCCAAGCTTTCTGAAGCATGTAACTGGGGTCTTTGAAGGTGAAGATGGAGAGAAGATGAAGGCCATGGAGGGTTATATTCATAACTTGTCAAGCATTGTGCAAAGCCGGATGTAATCAGAATCACTTTGAAGAAAAAGTCATTTAGAATGAACCCACACCCATTGGAAACCTTTAGAATGCCAAACATTGTAGTGATGTTCCTGGAAGGTGCAATACTTTATGCCCTAGTTGCTTGGCTCCATCAATAATTGGTTTTCTACATGCTCACAATGAAGCATGCTTCTCAGTCATATTTGGTATGATTTTGGAGATAACAATTACACAATAAATATCATTCACCATTTGTTTTAGGGAAGACTTGTGGTACCCGAGGTGCCATTTCTTATTTCTAATGAGGATTTCATGGTCGAAGTTAGGATTCTCTCATATCTTTGTTGTAGTAGATTGAATTCTCAAAATCACATGATTTGCAATGCAATGTTGTTGAGGTTAACTCTTATGGGTTTTTGTTGTTTTTACTTTCTGTGATTAGAATTTTGCTTCCATTCTGCCTCCCATTTGATTAGATTACAGGTGTTGTTGTCTCATAAGAGTTTTTGGATTTTGATCTAGTGCACTCATGAACTGCTAGTTGCAGGTTTAGTGAGGAGTTACTACAATACTTGCAGGGCAAGATCAATATTTCCAAAGAGGGAACCATTGTAGAGCTTCTAGTTCCTTCTACATGTGTGGATCATCTTGCTACATGATGTTTCGTATCATCACATTTATTTATTTATTTAATTGATTATTTCTTTTATCAATTTCCCAAATTGTGAAAATGTGATGAGATAAACAATACAAAACCTCACAAAGATGATGATGCCCACGTCTTGGATGTGGAACAATTGGCAAATTGCCTACCTCTAATACATTTGATGGCATGTCACAATGTGGAACTTCTTCCTATTGTTCTTCCTATTGTTGGAACTTTAGTTCAAAACTTTATTTATATATCAATTCAATCCGATATATTATTATTATTATTATTATTATCATTATTTTGAAATAATCTAAGCTGTTCAATTCAAATATTGGATGACTTTATATTATGACACATGGCCCAATGTAAGTATGCCATGTGGCATAAAAAACTTAATAAAAATATTAATATTAGGTCGGTAGGTACTTAGGTAGGTACATAAATAGGTGTCTACAAACCTAGGCTACATACCAACCTACCTACTTAGGTAAAAAAATAAGTAGGTAGGTTTCTACCTTCCTAGATCAAAAACCTATTCATATAGGTAGGTAGGTACATAGGTCAACCTAGGTACCTACCTAACTAAGTAGATAAGTAGGTTGGGAAGGTAAGTACTTTAGAAATGTGCATAATTTGTTTTTTTGTTTTGGGTTGAACCTTTTGATCTACTCATCCCATATGCACAAATTTTTTGATGTGAAATTGGATGACCATACCCCCTTCTTTATATAATGTTCAAAATAGGAATGAAAAACAAACAATATGGGATAAGTTTTGAAGTTACAACTTCTTCACAAACTAAGTTGTAATTTCAAAACTTTCTTCATGCTTTACTTTTTTAGTTTTTAGATTTTTAGACAATTCAAATACTAGATAATTAGATAATCATTTAAATAATAATTACTAAATTTACATATATTTAACTTATAAATTACACACTACAAATATTCAGTATTTATTATCAATTATTTAAATTAAGAAATAACTTTTTAATATTTATCAAATTAGCTATCTAATTACTCACAAGTGATTAATACATAACTCAAAAAATTTAAATAACTAAACTATTTAAAAATATTTTTATTACTTTTTAGAATCTGATTGAATTATATATAATATAATTAATGTAAAACTAATTTAATGATTATAATATAAAATTTAACTATTTTAAATATTTATGTTAAAATTATAAGTAATGAATTAACAATTTTTATTAGAAAGTAAATTTGTACATCAAATTTTTAAACATTATTATTCAACTAATTACATTACTTTGTATAATTACATTTATTGTGGTAAATATTATTATAGGTCAAGTAGTTTTTTTCTTTTGGTAATTATTACTTAAAATACAACTTGTTTAAACATAACGTTAATTTTCATAATTCCTGTAAAATTACTGTAAATATTTATCATAGATTATTAATCACAGAATTAATAATATTATACAATAATTCGTGAACCTAAAATCAGTAAAATAATTATTTTAACTACACTGTAATTTTTCCTAACTTGTAAATCAGGTTTGAAGTTATAAATTACTGAGTGTGAATAATAATGATCAATTAGAAATTAATTATGCACATACTAATTAATTTTTATCTGAAGTAATTTCAATGATTTGAAAATAATGTCACATTAATTACATTAATTAATATAAGAATATAAATTAGACATTATACAAATCTATGTTATAACAATAATTATTAATGTAACTTAGATTTAATAAACACAATCATTTATAATCATTTATAAAAGTGATTTATTATGGATAATACTAGTATTTACACATTGGAAAAACCCTTAAAACTCCATCAATAATTTTTTGAATTAAAATATAAATTAAGATTCCAAAATAGTAATTCAGAATTCAAGTATCAATTTTTACATCAAATAAATTTTTTGAAGTTAAATTAAAAATTTCAGAATTGAAATGTCAATTTTTAGATTCAAATAATAATATTCAAAACTAAAATGTCCATTTTAAGACTCAATTAATAATTTTCTGAATTGAATATTAATTTCGAGAATCCAAAATAATTAATAATTTGGAATTCAAATTTCAACCTCAAGTCAAATAATTTCTTAAAATTTAAAACTTCAGAATTCAATTTTCAAGTTCAAATAAAAATATTCAAATCAAAATGTTGATGTTTAAAGTCAATAATGTTTTTTGAATTGAAATACTAATTTTTAGATTCGAAAATAATAATTTAGAATTAAAATATAACGTTTTAGATCAATTTTTTTTGTGATTTTAAATAAAAATTTCCAGAATTGAAATTTCAATTTCCAGATTCAATTAACAATATTCAACATTGAAATGTCCATTTTTAGACTCAATTAATACTTTTCAGACTAGAATTGGTAATTTTGAGAATCCAAAATAATAATTTGGAATTGAAATTTCAGGTTCAAATCAAATGGTTATTTAAAATTTATATGCAAACTTTTCAGAGTTGAAATATAAATGTTCATATCCATATAAAAATATTCAAAATTAAAATGTTCATTTTTAATCAATTAATAATTTTCTGAATTGAAATATTAATTTAGAATTCAAATATCAATTTTTAGATCAAATAAGCCTTTTTGAAATTAAATTGAAAATATCATATTCAAATCAAAAATTTGAAATTCAAATAATGTTTTAACCATTGAAATAACAATTTTCAGAGGCAAATATCAAATTTCAAATTCTAATATATATATTTAATTAAAATAGTAGATTTCAAAATTGAAATATCAATTATCAGATTTGACTAAAAAATTCAATGTTGAAAATATTAACTTTGAGATTGTATGAACAATATACATACGTATACATATATATAATTTTAGTACATACATTAAAATACACGCGTATGTCATTGTAAAATACCTTGAAGATGCAACTAATTTGGTGACTATTGCGACTAATGGGACATATCAACCTATTAATGGATGAAAATGTAAGATCAATCCAACCAATAGGATGAAAATTCTAATAGTTGCATCATAGTTGTGAGAATGACCAAAATAGTCGAAATTTGGTTTTGTAGTTGCAAATATTCCAAATTTAGTCGCAAATGACTACAAGTCGCATGTAGTCGTAAATGGAGTGGTTACATTTTGGCTGATTTCTACTAGTGTTCGTCATTTCAACAATTTTGAAAATATTGAAAGTATTGTATAAGAACGCTATATATTTGGAACATTGGTTGCACCAAGAATGATAATATGTTTAAAGTCAATAAATCATTGTTGATTCCCCAACAAATCGTGTTTGTGATGTGTTAAAATATTCCATGATAAGGTGTGGAATATTTTGCCACATTATATATTAATACCACACGGAAATTTTTGAAAAATATTCCATGATGTGGCAAGGAATATTTAAAAGATTCCTTCCTACTCATTCTCACCTACTCACTTGCTAGTGTCGTTCCACATTTTACCCCAATCTTAACTCCAAAATGTGCATTCAATCTAAATGCAACTTGTTGCCCCTTCTCATGGATTCTATTGTGATTTCACATATTTTCCCACACCTTCTAGCTACGACCCCTTCCCATGGTTTGGCACATGTGACAAATAAACAAGGCATGGTTTATGGTTATTGCAAAAAATGTCTTTCATAATGCATTGGAGATGGTGAGAGTAAACTATAGACCTTACCTTTTTCTATTGTTAAAATTGATAGTTCAAGGATATGTTTTCAAAACTATTTTGAGCATGAGTTAAAATGTTTCAAGGTGTGTTTGGACATTGTTGACCTAAACCTTAACTTATGTGATTCATATTCAAAATCTTCAAATTATACTTATAGTGGATTACAATTTCATCAATAGAAAGACGTAAATTTCTTGGCAAATTTTGGTATGACAAATTTTGACCTTTTCATGGAGTTAGAAGCAAGTGACTACCATTCACCTACACGAGAGCATGTTTTAGTCACAACAAATCAGAAGGCAAAGGTGCCATAAAAAGACAAAACCCACAAACCACTAGTGGAATATGTACAACTGAATACATTGGTAGCTATGTACAACCTTCATTTTGGGCACTATAATAAGGGCAAGAAATAGGTAACCCAATTTATTCATAATGTGGTATGGAAGAACATATATATTGTATACAAATTAAAGTATTCGAATTGTATTCTAAGAGGAAACACTAAAAGATCGACTACGAGAAAATTGAAGGAATTGAAAACAAGGACATCCAATGAGGATGACTTTGACAAAGTGGCTCTTCATTATGATGATGTTTTAGAAAAGTTGAAGACCACTGATGGACACACCTCTAGGAATGTTTTAAAGAAGCAACAATCCTTTATAGATGGTGTAGGACTCACACCTACAATTAGTATATTAGTAGACATTCAAATAGTTCATGTAGGGATTAGTGCCCCAAGTTTTCCATGAACTCTGAGCTCTATTAGTCCAATGAGAAGCTTGTTTAGCTTATGTGGAAGGCTGAAACACTTAGTCTATTAATATTGCATCCATGGCAAACAATTTCAGTCGAATAAAGAAATTAAAGGTTCTTTATTATCAGCCTAGGTTGGCATTACCCAACAAAAAAATAACAAGGTCAAAATTGCAAATTTGAAGCAAGCTAAAGAAGTGGGTGTAATCTTCGAAGAGGATTTCAAAATGGAAGGAAAGTTTATCTTGGGTTTTTAGCATTTTATTTCAAATAAATCCAAAATCTCATTTGTCTATATAATCTCAATATTACAATAGGAAGTTTCCAAGATAAATTGGAATTTCCAAAAATAAAGACAAGTTTCAGACTTGTAATTTGAGATTCCAAAACTAATATTTTCTTCCAAGAGGAAAATAAACAGATTTTAGATTAAAATAATAGTTTCAGGCTTGAAATTCCATGTTACAAAAATAAAAAAGGTTTTTCCAGAGGTAAAATAACAATTTCAGAATTGAAATTTTAGGTTGCAGTAATAAAAATGGTTTTTTAGAGGTAAAATAATAATTTCAGAATTGAAAATTTAGGTTGTAGTACTAAAAATGCCTTTCAGAGGTAAAATAATAATTTCAGAATTAAAAATTCGGTTTGCAGTAATATAAATTATTTTTCTAGAGGTAAAATAGTAATTTTAGAATTGAAATTTCAGGTTGTAGTAAGAAAATGATTTTTCCAGAGGTAAATAATAATTTCAGACTTGACATTTCAAGTTCAAAATAATAAAATGATTTTTCCAGAGGCAAAATAATAATTTCAAACTTGACATTTCAGGTTGTAGTAATAAAAATGATTTCCCTATATGCAAAAAAAAAAATTCAGTCTTGATATTTTAAGTTGCAGTAAAAAAATGAATTTTCCAAAGTAAAAATAATAATTTTAAACTTGACATTTCAAATTGTAGAGGTGGATTATCAGTTTCACTCTAAAATTTTCAGATTACAAAAATCAAATTTAATTTTCCAAAAGGGAAAGTTGAAGAAATCTAGTAATAGAATTCACACTCCAAAATGAAATAAAACTTTCTGTAAACAAGTTTGAAGTTTTTCCCTTTTGTTTTTCCATTCTTTGCCTCTGCAGAAAAATGTAAGTAGGGTGGTATTATGAAACAAGTGGCTAGACTTGGGTTTGGCATAGTCAAACCTTTTCATTAACCTTTGCCACTTACTTTTGAGCCCCCCAATGCTTAACCCTATATCTCACATGCATCTTATTGTATGCTTTCATTGTGCCCAAGTCTGTATTCAGAAACAACTCATGCTGACCAATTTTAATCACATGATAAAACATTTTTTCACCCATGTAGCTTGGGCACCCAAGCAAATGTTCAAAAGTACTCATCCATGTGGGTGAAATGGTTACACCAATTGGCATAAAGATTGGAATGTCACAATATGGTTACATCATGGTATGACCTTGGGTATCCAATGTTGATGTAAATGAAGAGACCTTGGTTGTCAATAATGATCATGTTGTTCATCAAATGGATTTTTTTCTACCATTGAACCAAGTCTGGTGCATCACATTATTTCAAAGCTTGCAGGTCTCCACCAAGGCTCCATCAATGAATCATGGGAGATCTCAGATCCCACTTGCGAAGGTAACCCTCTCCTTGACAATCGACCATTGGATCTCATTTGCAATAGCCTCATTAATGCATGACGAAATGAATAGTGTATCATCGCAAATAGAAGTCTTGGACCAATTCCACATGAATGTGTCATGCATGGTCTGGTTGTCATGCTTGAAGTATAGTATGAAATTTGAAAGGCATTGTTTTATGTCAATTTACATGGTCAACCGGAAAGCTTACAAACTTCTTTGGTTAATCTTGCATGGTTGATGATATTTGGCACCACAAGTGTTGCCAACTCTTGAAACCTGGCTAAAGTGAGTTTGTCAGGGTTCTAAATAATCTAGGTGTTGTGCGTAATGTTGCTAGGATGCCCAAACTCCAACATTTGGGTCTATTATCTGATTGGCACCAAGCACCATCTTGGTCGGTTGTAATGAAAAATTCCTCCAAACTAGCTGTGGCAATTGAGGCTACTTGAAATAACATGAAAATTTCAGCATCCATGTCATCAATGCGCTCTTCAACATTAAACCCATCAGAGCTAGAAGAATATAAGGTGCTAAACAAATCTGAATAATTAGAAGATTTGACCATATTTGCTTTTATGTGAGGAATGGTCCATAGAGCGTCTATTCTCAAGCCAAAAAAAAATCTCGAAAGCCCTTTTCTTCAAGCTTAAATTATTCCAGAGAGTAACATTTGCTCTATCTTATAGAGACCAACTTTTTCTAAACCCGCCCCAATGCCCCAAAAGAATATTTTGCCAAATCTAGAAAGACTTGATGCTTGTTGCTCGTTAGAGACCTAGAGAGGATTTTGAAAGGAGGGTTTCTTGCTCTTATAGGTTATTTTGGATACCTTGTTGAAATATTCAGAATTGGATGGTCATTGGTCTCATTAATGAGATTTTTGCCTCCAAAATGCAGAATGGTCCCATAAGTTCTATCTAATGTTGTAGGCTACTTAGCCTTTGTAAGTAATTAGGCAGTCTATCTAGCCCAAGTAGTTATATTTTTTAGGTAAGTGACTCCCTTTGTAAATTGATTTTTTCCAGAAATTAAATCATGGTTCCAAGTTGAAATTTTAAAATGCAGAAATAAAATGGATTTTCAAGATATTAAAACATGGTTCCAAGATGAAATTTCAAAATGCAAAAATAAAATGGATTTTCTCATAAATTAAACATGTTTCCAAGGTGAAATTTCATAATGCAAAAATAAAATGGAATTTTCTAGAAATTAAAACATGTTTCCAAGGTGAAATTTCAGAATGTAAAAATAAAATGTATTTTTTCAGAAATTAAAACATGGTTCCAAGGTGAAATTTCAGAATGCAAAAATAAATAGGATTTTCTCAAAAATTAAAACATGGTTCCAAGGTGAAATTTAAAAATATAAAAATAAAATGATTTTCTGCACAAAAAAAAGGCAGTAAAGAGACCCCTGAAGAGGAAGGTAAGTAGGTTGATAGAAGAAGGTAGGTAGGTAGGTTGACCCCTAAGAAGACCCCTAGTTGTACTGGTAGTGTAGAAGAATCTGGCCCCCTATTCATGCCGTATTGGGAGTTTGGGTCCCACTTGCAGTTAAAATGCGAATTGAGCATCCAGTCACAAAGTCATGGTGAAACGAGGCATCTAGGACACTGGGTGACTTTTAGGTTATCTTTATTATGTGGGAACCAAATTTGCATGAAATATGACTAGTTCAGAAAAAGAAAACCCGACTTTTGGTGCTTTGGCCCAAAGAAGTTACGTCATCAATTTATTCCTCGCCATTGAATAATGACAAGTTCAAATGTTCCAAACATTAAGTAATTTATTTATTTTTTAAATGCAGTATTTTATGTAGGGGAAGTTTCTGGATATGTAGGACCTTTTGAGTTTTTGACCCATCCCCTCGGTCTACCACCCTTGGGATAGGACCTCAAATCAGAAAGGCCCTCTCTTCAAATCGGAAACGCCCTATCTTCGGAACGTTCTCCTATACACCTTTTCCTCCAATAAGGTCCAAAGATTTTCCCCTTTTTCTACAGTAAACGCACATAGTTATCACAATTTATGCCTTTGCCATCAGCTTACGACAAAAATGATGTCCAACATTGTCAAAAGTCATACACACTGGTAGAGGCCAAGTGCAGTCCTAATAACACAAGTGGAAATGAATGTAATGTATCTATGTATTCAAAAACACAAATACATTCTAAAAAATATTTAAATGATTTTTAGTTTTATGAAAGTTGAAGGTATATTAAACCATGTCATTTCACATAATATGAACCATCTTTAAATACAATGTGATTAATTTGAAATTTTTCATTTCAAAAAATGAGTTTTTTCAACAAGGATGCGATAAATGTGTGGTAAATTGAAATTTTGACAAATAATCACATCCACATAGAAGATGACAAGCATAATTAGATGGATCATTTTTTTAATTCATTGAAATTGATTATTTTAATGACTAAGTTACTGTAATCAAAACTAGATTGTGACCCTTTTATACCAATGTATATTATAAATATATTCATGGATCCTTCAATATAAATAATGAAATTTATTATTATTAAATAATATTCCGTAAATTTAATTTTTTAAAATAATTATTATAGGCCCAAAAATCAAAATTATACCCAAAATTAAATGTACCATGCTTTTGAAACAATTATATTATATGTACTATAATATTTGATTTACAAGTGCTCCAAAGGTGGTCACCGTAGTGTGTTTTCACCTTTTAGTTGTCATTAAGTTTGTTCCTTTACTTGTGGTGTCCAAAGGAATTGAAGCTTTCCTCTTGACGTATTTAAAGCACTAAAAATTGTTGAAAATGAATCAAATATGAGAAAGTTATGACTTCCCAAAGTGAGGGCGGGGGGTGGGGTCAAAAAATAGAAATGGAAAACAACCAAATAGCTAAAAGATTAGAACTGATCAACTAAAATTTCCTTGGAAGTTGTTTTGTTGCCTTCGTACCTCAAAGATGATTTCCCAAGCTTAAGGTGATGTTCCCATATCATTTTAAATCACTCAAATTGAATAAAAAATAAAAATGTTATGAACTTTGAAAGTAGGAAGGGTCTAAAAGGAAAAAAATGTGTTTGTAATTTGAAAATAATTTTTTTCCCCTATTATTTCTTCATTATTCCTTTTCCTTGGTAGGTCAAGGATGATTCATAAACATTAAATTAATGATCACATAACTTTTCAAATGACTCAAAATGGAAAAAATATGAGAAAAATATGAATAAATGTTCGATTATAAGGTAGTGATTGATGATGAGTGGTTCTATTTTAAGTAAGTAAATAAAGTCAATAAGTAAGTAAATAAATAAGTCTAACTAAATAATAAATTAATCACTTAACAAACAATTACCAAGTCACCTACTCATTTACATACTTACCTATTTTTTTATTCCATTATTTATAATGGCTTTAGTAATAGCAATTATTATTATATAAAAATTATCATCAATTATTAACTAGTTAAAAATAGTAATTCATCATTATTTTTTAATAAAATTTATGTGATTAATTAATTATCAAATTTATAAGAAATTATATATGTGACTATTAACTATCAATTTTCAACTAGCTAATAATTACTAAATTATAAAATTAATTAATGGTTATTAATTGTAATTAAGTAAAAATAATAAATTAGATAAAATTATAATCATTTAGTAATTCTAAACTTTTAACTATAAAGGAACTATAATATCAAAACCATTTAACCTTAATAATATAAGCTTGAAATTCACATTGATTATTGCATAATGTAATTTAAAATATTAATCTGGGGTTTATTATTATTTTTAAAATGGTATTATTTGAATATTATTTATGTCATATATTAGACACAAAGACATGAAATGTAAATCATATTTAATATACATAAATCATAGTGCAATATATAAATTAATCACATATTGTAAGGTTTTATTTAAAAATTGAATAATGATTTGAATAATACAAAAAATTGATGCAACTAGTGAATTACTTTAGTGAGTTCTCATATTCATCAATTGTGTCTACTAAAGGTGGACTTGAATAAATCAAGTTTTTGAAAAAGTGAAATGGTTCAAAGGTATGGTGGCCTAATCCCCTTTGAAGCAAAATGAGATAGTGAAATTGTGAACCCAAAGTGAACCTTTAGTGATGTACTAAGTCCAAATTCTTTTTTTTGTTTTCATAATGAAATGGGGACATGTTTCGGACCCATATTTTTGCAGTGTATGTACATGTTTGTATACTACCTTTGGACATGATAATATAAAATCTAAATAATTAATTTAAAGGGTTTTTGAAAAACTTAAAATATTATGTTATGAATAAATCAAATACATATATATTTTTAAAAAAATTGATTATTTACCCACAATCTTTGTAAATGTGATTTAATTCAATTTTCATTCAAAAATATGTTCAATAAGTCTTTAACAATTTTATTTTCATTATGTAAAATATATGTCCATTTTTTGAAAAATTGTAAGTTTTTATTTTTCCCAATATGATTAGGTATAAAGTTGTTTTCTTTTTCCACTTTTTTGATGTTGTTTAAATGGCAATGATTCATAAGAAGATTTGGCCATGTTTGTTTGTAGACAAGTTCTAGAATCGGAAACTTGTTTAAATCCTTCAATATTATGGTTATTTACTATTAACTTATTGTAAAATTTCATGATATAAATTTTTAAAATTGACAGCATTTGACTTTTTAAAAAAAAAACTTTGTTGATGTTGTTGCCCCTTTAAATTGGAAAAAATTGGACACAGAAAGAACATCAATATAACCCTTTAGATCAAAACCATATTTGTTTGACAACATAAATCATACATTAATATAAATGATTAATTACACAACTTTGGAAGAAGTACCACAACATATTTTATTACTAGCTTTTCAAATGATGTAATAATATATTTACCCTTCATTTCTTTTGTAGAAGTACAAAAAACATAATTTGGTGAAAATTAGGCATTAAATAGTTGGATTAAAGCCTTTTGGGGCCATCAACCACAACAATTTTTTTAAAAATTCAAAAATGAAAGTGAAAAAAAACTTAAATGGAATTTTAAAATACAACAATAGGTTTTAGGACTTGTAGCCAAAATAGAAAATGATTTTAACAATTTTATACTTCCATGTATGGTATGTAGCTAAAACATGGCAAAATTTCTTATGAATAAGATTCTTGAATAACACCAATAACATGTGCAAGTATAAACATAAAGGATTAAATTGTTGTGTGTTTGAATATATACTAATAATGCAATATCCAACATTTGAGTAATGATTTCAATAGTGTAAAAACTTTTACACTTACATAACGTTTCAAACGAAAAAAAAGTTAATCAAAAAATGTGCCATGAGATGCAAAACTTGGATTTCATTCACATGAAACGTTAAAAATTATTCATTTATAATGTTCAATGTGATCATTGAATTGACACATCTACAAAGTGGTAATAGATGCATAGAAATTGAATGACAATTTAAAAAAATTATGTGCATTATGAATAAAATGTTATCAAGATCATGGATACATGTCCTAATTTTGCACACAATTTTTAAAGTGATTTTCAACTTCATTTAGAAACTCAACATCCATCAAATCTCAATACGTTATCCTTGTTTTCACCAAACCCATCCACATCCTTAGGTCTTCTTTTAACCTTAACACCAATAATGAGATTGTCAGACTAATTTTTAATAATAAAAACTAGGAGGCCCAAGTCCTTTGCACCAAGCTAACACGGACAAAGACAAATGATAATCTCTACATTAAAAAATAATTTTTTGTTTGAATTTGACTATCATGTGTGCTTAAAATTGTTCTAATTAAATAGACAATTGTTGGAAATTTCCATCCATGTTTTGATCACCCAAAAAAAGAAGTCTTCTACATTTTTGAACGACACATCAAAT